>CM055958.1:79503845-79542704 GCA_029490685.1 Schizonepeta tenuifolia
GTCGCTCAAACGCCTCATTTTTTGTGGTTGGAGTTCATCGGAGATGATGGAACGACGGTCAAATGCCCAAGCTTCGATGGCCATCCGTTTAGCCCGAAATTTTGCACATTCGAACAACAAAAAAGAAGTAGGGATCCACATCAGTTGCCGGAGTCACAAATCCAGAGGGCGACATCGAAGCTTCGGCCACCGAAGCCGGAGTTGCCGCCGTCTGAGATCCAGAGGGTGGCATCGGAAGGTGTGCAACCATCACTTTATTCTCCAACACGGGTGACATCTCCATATCTAGATCGGCAAAAACAGTTTCAGGAACTATATCGATCGAGCAAGACTCCAATTTCCATGAATAGGTAGGAATCGGAGACAAGTGGGTCGCTGTCGAGCATGAAAAATCATGCCAATTCAAGGTTGATTCTAAGAGAGGACAGATTCCTAAGGAATTTTGGTCGATCGACATTGAAGAGGGAAAGAGATGGATCGACACTGAGGGAAGGTGATGGTCCCGATACGAGTTCTGATGTATGGAGGGGGGGAATACACAAGTTAGGAATTTTAAAAACAACCCCCTGAAAATTATCACAACCGAGTAAAAGGACTCAGCTGGAATCACAACTGAGTAAGGATACTCAGCTAGAAGTGCAGTGTTGTGCGGAATGTGGTGGAAATAACAACTCGTATAAAATAACTCACGCTCAGATGCAAGGTTGGTCAATAACCAAAACAGTTGAGAATGTGAAAATGCAGTTTGAGTGCTAGTTAGTTGGTCAGTTGAATATGCAATAAATAACTGAACAGAAAACACAAACACACAAAAATTTACGTGGTTCGGAGAGAACTCCTACGTCCACGGGGAGTTGTGAGTCCACACAACTCAGTCCAATTTCTTTAGGACTTCAACCACAAAGCTTACGCGGGCTTTGCAACCGTTAAGATAAGTTTACGGGTACTTATCAACCTTATAGATAAGTTTACAGGTACTTATCAACCTATCTACTCAATTTCGGGAAGAGTAGGATCCTAACAACCTTTTTAGGGGTGTGTAAAAGGGTGGGGTTTCCAATTACTAGCTCGAACAAGAAGTGAGCTAGGATCTAAGCTTGAACAAATGATGACTCAAACTAAGATCTAAAACACCAAGACAAATTCTAACACTCTATGAACCCTCAACTAGTGATGTTCTTAGAGATTGAATGCAGTTTAGCTTGTGTGCGATTTTTCGTTCTTTCACTCGTTTAGACTCTTATCGCACCTCTTTGTCGTCTTGGTGAATGAATGAAGGCCTCTATTTATAGGCGGAGAGAATCAACTAGCCGTTGGATGAACCGTTGATCTCTGTTCTGTGAAAGCGATGGCTTGTCTCTCATCTCTGCAGATTTTTCCGATTTGGCAACTGTGAACTTCTGCTTTCCATCTGAAACAGCCTTGTGTTGGGCCAAATGAGGTAATGACAGAACGTCAAACCTTCACGTGACTTCCTTTTTGAATTTCAAATTTCAACCTTAGACTTTCAACCTTGGTTAGTCGGTTGAGAAGTTTTGGTCTTCATCCGAGTGGTCTTCAGCTGATGTTCCATCTGATCGATATCTTCATCTGACCTTCTGTCTGAATAGGAACAGTTGAACTCTCAGCTGCCTTGATCTTCATGTTGTCGATCTTATCAGTTCGAGTCCTGCAACCGATGTTCTGTATCTTGAACGCTCAGTTGTCTTTCACAACTGATGTTCAGTATCTTGAACGCTCAGTTCTCTTTCTTATATCTGATGTTCTCTTACATCTTCCCACTTGAACGCTCAGTTGTCTTTCTTACAACTGATGTTCTATCCGAGTGTAGTCATGATGTCATCTTCAGCTGGAGACCTGTAAAGATAAAATCTCAATATTGCTCAAAAGTGAGCCTAAATACTAACATTAGGATCTGGCAACATCTACTCGGTTGGGGTCAGTTGGTTTTGGAATCAATCAAAACTTTAATAAATTTCCCAACAATTTCCCCCTTTTTGATGATGCCAAAACCCTACTAATCTAAACCCTACTGACCTATCTAAAATCTCAGCTGAAATTTTAGACAGTTTATAAGATTAAAACATCAAAGGGTTAGCACAGTTATAACATGATATTGAAATAACTTTGCGATTCAGAGCTTGGACAACGAGAGATTGTACGTCAAGATGAATCGGATAACTGATGAAAGTTTTCATTACAACTGATGGTTACAACAAAATGCACAAAAATAAAAATAAAAAACATCAGTTGCTCAAAAACTTTAACTTAGCTAATACTTTAGCCCATACTTGCTGAAAATTCTAACAAAAAATTTCTCTTTTCGCATCTTACTCCTTCGAAATGTCAACTCTATGTTCTTGGAAAACTTTCTTTGCCTCAGCTGCTATCTTTTGTCGGTTGGGATTTCTTGAGTCTGGAAGGAATGGAGGAAGGTATGTGACTTTCTGAGGGACGGGGACAGTGTTCATATCCAGTTTCGCATCAATCATTGCTCGCTTGAACTGGCTGAACATGCCCGGATCCCCAGAGTGTAGCTCGGTCAGGGCTTCCTTGAAGGCTCTCCTCGAATCCTCAGTTGAGTAAACCTTCCTATAATAAAAATCATTCACAAACTCTTGCTTGAATGATTCCCAATCCTCATTCCATTCAGCTGGCATCCATTTGTCAACATGTCTGAAGCGACTTTGAAGCTTGATTTTCACAGGCAGTCTCTGTTGTTTCAACCGTGCTTCAGCCTTTACTTGATGTTTTTCTATACGGCGTCGGCTGCGAGAGGTTATATTCTTGTCCAAGTTGTTGGTAACCTTGGCAAGCTTCTCCTCAAACTGGTTGACTCTCGTCGCTTGGCTGGCTGCAAACTTCTTTATCCAGTCAGGATTCATGTAGTCTTTCTCAGGAACATCCATAGCCTTGGCAGCAGCAATACACTCTTCGGTTGTGATACCGTCGAGTTCAGCATCGAGCTCGCCTATGGAGTTGTAGGAAACTCCATACTCCTCCGCCTGCTCCATATCCTTCGCCATTTCATCTCCACCGACAACAATGGATTTCAGCTGTTGTTGTTTCTTGTCGGTTGGCTTTGGAGTGAACTTCTTCTTCTGAGCTTTCTTCTTCGGCTGAGATTTTTCGGCTGGAATCTCTTCTTCCCTGATCTCATCATGCTGCATCACCTCTTCCTCCTTTTTGGCATCAGCAACAAGGCTTGCGACTGAGCCATCCAGAGAGGTGAGTTGCTGTTCAGCTTGCTGAATCCGGTTGAAGAGTTCATCGATTGTGCATTCTACTTCAACCTTCTTCGCCATTTCATTGTCACGGCGCTCTTGCTCGGCTTTCTTCAGTCCAGCGAATGTTTCATTTACTTCAGTTTGGAAAGCGACGAACTCAGCCCATCTTGAATCAAATCGAGAATCCCATTCTTCGTTTTGTGTTTGTTGAGATTTGGCCAAGTTGGGGTCTGAGATAGACTTGAAGACGTTCAGATCTGATCAGATTCCATGAACGGTTGTCTTCAGTGCATTGATGTCTTGGCTGGTGGATGTTGAGAATTCATCTAGCTTCATCTTCGGCTCATCATGCTCTTCGTGCAACTTCTTGTGCTTCTCCGCCTGAGCTTCCATCATCCTCAGCTGATCTTTTTTGTTGAGCTGGATATTGGCAAGCATTTCCTTTCGCAGTTGGTTTACCCTCTCAGCGATCAGCTCACAAATTTCATCAGTGGAGGGAGCTGGCTGATCAGCTGGAGCTCGTTGTTCAGAAGTTGCTGGATGTTCAACATTAACCATGGCGTGGCGATTGGCCAGGTACTGTTGAAGCTCTTCTTCTTCCTACTTGGCTGCTGCTGCAGCCGCATCAAGATCATCTATAAAATCAACAGATTTGGTTAGCATGTTGTCCAGGAAATTGATACAGTCTTGTGCAGCTGTCTCCCTGGTGTCTCTTCCTTCTGCCTTGCTGATGTCCAGTCGGCGAGTCAGCAGAGCGATCTTATTGTTGTATGCAACCTCCAGGTTGGTGTAGTTAAAGTAGTCCCTTATTCGCTACTCATCGGCCTTGAGCTGGTTCCAGCTGTGTATGCGGATGGTATCTTCCTTAACATACCAGTGGCTGAAGATAATATTGAACTGATACAGCAGCTCGGTTTCGAGAGTGGCAAAAGTAGGCATGTCACGCGCCTCCGGAAACATTCCGATCAGCTTCTGGAAGCAATAGGCCAGCTTGCCTTCATGTTCCAGCACGACAGCTCGACGGTCAGCCTCTTCGTCGATGGGAGAGGAAGAGAGAGTTTCATAAGGGATCGGTTCAAGGGTTTCTTCAACGTTGGCCAAAGAAGTGGTCTCAACGTTGGCATCGAGCAGGGAGCTCGGAATTTCTGACTGTGTGAAGATGATGGTATCAAGAGGTTCCTCAACATTGGCCGAAGAAGCGGTCACAATGTTGGCATCGAGCGGGGAGCTCAGAATTTCTGGCTGTATGTCAGTTGTGAGAGCCTCTTTGGGCAGTATGGCATCAGCTCCTGCCGTGGAGGAGGTTGGAATATCTTCGGTTTCCTCAGATGAAGAAGATGCATCCGAGGAGATAGTCGGCTCATCAGCTGGTTCAGTTTCTATCCCTTCCATCACGTCTCTGTGAGGAACAACCTCGAAGGCAGCCGCGTCAACTGAGTGACTCGACTCAGATGGCTCATCAGCTGGTGTTTCCTCAGCTGGTGACTCCTCAGCTGGTGTCTCCTCAACTGGTGCGTCCTTAGCTGGTATCTCCTCAGCTGGTACCTCCTCAGCTGGTTTGGCAACTGACTTCTTGAGGCGAAGCCTCAACTTCTTCTTAGCTGGTTCTTCCTCTTTCTCCTTCTTCGACTCAGCTCTGTGTCGGCGTGCAGGTGTAGATTTGGAAGTGCGGCCGACAGCTGCAGGTAGCTCTTCAGCTGTATCTTTTTCTTCAGCTGTTTTCACAACTTCCCTCTTGTCTTTCGGAGTGTAGACACTCCTGATCACATCCTGAGCCTTCTTAGTTGTTGGGAACAGCATCTGCCTCTTCACAGGGGTCTCTTCACATTCTTCCCAGACCATGTTCTGATCCTTCGTGGCGAGAAGGATCAGGGCAGAAATTTTAGCTACGAAGTTGAGAGTTCCCTTGACACTCAACAACTTCTCTCCAGAGTCGGTTGTGGTTTCGGAGATCTTCTGCCTCTCCAGTGTCAACTGGTGTTCGAAATAACTAAACCAGTTGATGTCGTGTTCGTGCTTGTGCTCCAAAGCAATCAGCTGCTTGAGCTTCGGTCGGCTGATGTCTCCAAAAGCACCACTGTATCCGAAGATGACCTTGGATACAATATCGAACAAAATTCGATGCTCGGGCTTCAACTTCGTTCGCTGCATATTGCTCCTCAATTTTTCTGAGGTGATGAGAGCACTCTCCAGAAATTGATCGGCCTCTGTATCGGTGATGTTCTCAACTGTGTCTGTGGTGGTCAGGTTCGGCAGGATGATGGAGCGTAGCAAATCAGAAACTTGAATGGGGACGGTGACACGGCGGATGGTTCTGGCAGGAACATCCCGTTGTCGACAAGAGACTTCTGTAACAAGGCCATCTCTGCTGTCGATCGGAGATTTCAGGTTCAAGTAAAACTCTCCGACTTGACGCCTGAGAAGGTGGTTGGGGAAGAGTGTCGCCCAGTCCAAAAGACCGTTCTCCCTGAGAAGATTGGCGAGAGAAGACAACATTGGTGAGTCCAGTGCTTCGTCCGATAGAATCTGCTCAAAATGAATCTTCGATAACATCATGTCAAAAGACTCCTCGTAAGATCAAGGGACTAGAGAAGGTTCTGAAGAAGCCATCTTCTTTCCTTGAGTAGAAACTTTTGGTGCCAATTAGTGTTCTGAGAAGATTATATAGAGAGAAGGAAACAAGAACTTGCAGAAAATGGTGAGACAAAATCGGAGACGAAAATGAACAGTTACTGCAGATAAACACAAATGTGAAAGGTAAGAGATCACTTCCTGATTTTCCGTATTTTATAGGTTATTGGGTCGTTTGAAATCGACGGCTAGGGTTGAATGGCGCGAATCCATCAACGGCTGAGATCCCGCAACTATTGACTAGCTTTCACTTGACGTTGAATTCCGAGTTCCAACAACCCGCGCGTGAGAAGGTGAACTGTTTTATGTCAGCCCAGTCGCACTATAAAGTAGGCTATTGATGTTCAGCCGTACTTTACATTAAATGCGCTATGATGGCTATTTTAGTCTAACTGACATGCTCAGGAATGTTTGAATTTATTTCAAACATTCTCATTTAAGACGCAAACACTTTCAGCCATAAATGATACCTGCCAGCTGATGTCGGAATCAGCTGTGTTACCTGCCAGCTGATGTCGGAATCACCTGTGTTCCAATGTTGCGGCATACCATCAGCTGACTCGAGTTCGTCTATTCAGCTGACGTCTGATGTCTTCGGTTGGCGATCCTCATCTGAGATTCCCCCTTAATCTGAGCTTCCCCCTCAGATGGATATCTATCTCTTCACCTCGGCTGATTCCTCATCTGATGGATCCAACAATCCAAGGAGATCGAATAACATCTTGAACCGCACTTCAGCTAGAGGTTTGGTGAAGATATCGGCTCTCTGAATCTCAGTTGGAATTTTCTCCATAGATACGTCCTTCTTCTCAATATGATCTCGGATAAAATGATGTCGGATGTCGATGTGCTTCGTCCGAGAATGGTGAACATGATTCAAAGAGATAGCAATGGCACTTGAGCTATCACAATGAATGGGAACCTGTCCAGTTGCGACTTCATAATCTCTCAGCTGTTGCTTGAGCCACAACACTTGCATGCAACAACTGCCTGCTGCCATATATTCTGACTCAGTTGTAGAAGTGGCAACACATGCTTGTTTCTTGGAGAACCATGAGACTAGCTTGCTTCCCATGAACTGACAGTGTCCAGATGTGGACTTTCTGTCCAACCGATCTCCGGCTAAATCCGCATCTGAGTATCCTGACAGTTGGATATTGTCATCAGTTAGATACCACAACCCAACATTAACAGTGCCCTTCAGATACTTGATGATGTTCTTTGCTGCCAACATGTGTGCTTCCCTCGGCTGAACTTGGAACCGAGCACACACTCCAACCGCGTAAGATATGTCTGGCCGACTGGCGGTTAGATATAGCAAAGAACCAATAATCTCTCTATACTTACTGGCATCCATGAGTTTTCCCTCAGATCCGGGTTCAATCTTCCAGTTAGTATTCATCGGGATCCGTGTTGTTTTACTTGACTGCAAACCGAACTTTGCGATGAGCTCCTTTGTATATTTGGACTGATTAATAAAAATCCCTTTTGATGACTACTTCACCTGTAGTCCAAGAAAATAATTCATCTCGCCCATCATCGACATCTCGAATTTCTCCTTCATGAGAGTTGAGAATTTCTCGCACAGCTCCTCCGACTTGAAATCGAATATGATGTCGTCAACATAGATTTGCACAACAAGTATGTCTTCTCCAACTTTTGTAGTGAACAGTGTTTTGTCAACTGACCCTCGTTTGAACCTCGAGTTCAGAAGAAAACCACAGAGAGTGTCATACCAAGCCCTTGGTGCTTGCTTCAAGCCATAGATAGCTTTCTTCAACTTATACACTCTTCCATCTCCAGTCTCAAAACCAGGAGGTTGTTCAACATAAGCATCTTCCTTAATATCACCGTTGAGGAAGGCACACTTCACATCCATCTGATAAACCTTGAACTTGTGAAATGCGGCATAGGCTAGAAATAACCGGATGGCTTCCAACCTTGCAACTGGCGCGAAAGAATCCTCGAAATCAATTCCTTCTTGTTGGCAATATCCCTGAGCTACCAACCTTGCCTTATTCCTCACGATGAATCCAATGGCGTCTCTCTTGTTCTTGAAAATCCAATTTAATCCAATGACTTTGACACCATTTGGTCTTTCTACCAACTCCCATACACAGTTGCGTAGAAATTCATTCAGCTCTTCTTGCATGGCTGTTGTCCAATGAACACAGTTGAGAGCTTCCACAACATTCTTCGGTTTTGGGACATCAGCTACGAAACATGAAATCATGGCAACATCTTCTGCTTGCTCGAACTCTTCAAGAACTGCCAACTCCTCAGCATATTGGGCGTAAGTGTTGGAATCTTTCTCAGCTGAGTCTGGATTTGCAACTCTGCTTCTAGTACTCACACCTTTGGCTGGATCTCCAATGATGTTGTCCTTGGAATGATCTTCATACCATCTCTTGTTGCGTCTTCCTTCTTCTTCCAACAATAGTAGTTGGAAAACCACCCACATACACACCCTAAAAAGTGTTTGTTATGATCCTACTCTTCCTGTAATTGAGTAGTTAGGTTGTTAAGTACCCGTAAACTTAACTGTAAAGGTTGATAAGTACCCGTAAACTTATTGCAACGGTTGCACAGCCCGCGTAAGCTGTGTGGAACTGTCCATAAGAACTTGGACTGAGATGTGTGGACTCACATCTCCCCGTGGACGTAGAAGTTCTCTCCGAACCACGTAAATCCTGTGTGTCTGTGTTTATTTCTGTTCAGTTACTTATTGCATTTTCAACTAACCAAACTAACCGGCATACAAACTTCATCTTTACATATAAACTGCCTTGATTTTTGACCAACCCTGCACAAGAGCGTGAGTTATTTTTACGAGTATAATTTCCACCACATTCCGCACAGCACCACTCTCACAGCTGAGTTCTCTTACTCAGTTGTGATTTCAGCTGAGACTTTCTTTACTCAGTTGAAGTTTTTGGGGGTTAAGCTTTCAAAGTTTAAAAATCCTAACTGGTGTATTCCTCCCCCCCCCCTCCCATACACCAGTAACTCGTATCGGGACCATCAGGTGGGGTGGGGGTGTTAAAATATCTGGTACGACATGCGCCAATTCGAGCCGTTAAATATGGTGCGTGGGATGCACAATTGGATTTTTTGATACAATCAAATTAAAAGCCTTAAGGAAGTGATTGGTCTGATGAAATGGAATGAGGTAGGAATGAAATGAAGTAAAGAATAAAATGGAATGAGTAAGTTCATTTATATGTTTGGTATACACAAGGACCAAGTAAAGGAATAAAATCGATATTCTTTGATGCATTGTGTATATGTGTCTGTGTGTGCAGTGTATGTGTATATATGTGTGTGTGTCCAGTGAACGTGTATAAATATTTATATGTATGTGTATGTGTGTGTGTGTGTGTGTGTGTGTGTGTGTGTGTGTCCAGTATGTGTATATATGTGTGTGCAGTGTGTGTATATGTGCAGCGTGTGTATATGGTGAATATGTGTGTGTGTGTGTATAAGTTATAATTAGGGTTGTAAACGAATCGAATCAGAGCGAATATCTATGTATTCGATTCGATTCGAAAAAATTGTTGCATATTCGATTCGATTTCGAATATTTTTTTGTATTCGTATTCGATTCGATAAGGTATTCACAAATATTCGGTTTGATTCAATTTTTTTAAAGTGTATCATTCGGTTCGATTCGATTCGATTCGATTCGATTCGAAATTTTCTTAATTAACACTATTCGATTCGATTCGAATATATTCAATTCGAAAATTTAATTTTACCTAATAAACAATTAAATACACAACTTAATAATAAATTATATATCCAAATCATAATAAATCAACTCACAATTCACAAATCATAATAAATATACTTCAAATGCATAAATAAAAATAAGTTTGTCATCAAGTACACAACATAAATGAAAATCACAGTTTAACATAAATAACAAGTACACCGTTCAAATGCATAAATAAAAATAAGTTTGTCATCAAGTTTATCAAAACAACACTTCACTAAAATCATTTGCAAATGGCAAGTGGCAACATCCAATCTTCCACAGTTCCACCAAACTTGCAAATTAAGTAGTTTGCAACGTGACATGGTAAGGCACTTCTTCTTCCTAAACAAGAATAAAAGACGATTAGAAATCAATTTTGTAAAGACATGTACATATATCAAATAAATAAAAGAAATTAAAGAAATAAATAGAACTTACACGTGTCATAAGGGGCTTCTTAATCCCGTGAAGCCGACGAACCCAATCTGCTCCACAAATCAAAGCTTCTACAACATCGGAACTCAACCTTGAACGATAAGGATCTAATACCCGAGTTCCTGCACTAAATGTAGCCTCCGACGCCACTGTACTAATGGAAATAGCCAAAACATCACGAGCTAACTTAGATAAGATATTAAACTTCAACTCTTGAGATTTCCATCAAGCTAAGGCATCAAAATCAGTGGCTACACTTGAATCCCCATCTTGACATCGAAAAACCCCCTTCTCTAAGTAAATGTCTAGTTCCGATTTGTCCATAGAACCATGCACTTCAACAGTGTTCAAATAATCATCAAACATAGACATACCAGAAGACACTAGTTTGCCTTTCGATGAGGAGTTTGCAGATGAAGAAGAACATTTTTCTGTAGTGATAGTCTTTCAAGCCCTTGAATTATCAATTTCAACATACTCAAAGTACAAGCTATGTAATGCATCTCGAACCTTCATCAAATTTGCACGTGCATCACTCTCACTATATATTTTACTAAATGCAAACTCAACCAACCTCATTTTGAACCTAGGGTCAAGTATTGCTCCAATAGCCATCAAAAGATTGCAACTTCCCCAATATTTATCAAATTTTTGCTTCATCTTTTTTATCATCACTCTAATAAACTCATTAGAATGATTTTCATTTTCATTCAATACATGTTTGACTCTCCAAATAACAGCAAGATAAACATTAGAGGTAGGATAATCAACACCAGAAATGACATGAGTAGCTTCATAAAAGACCTCTAAAATATCCATAACATCCTTCACTTTCTTCCAATCATCAATACTAGGACAACAGTCATATAAAGGGTCTCTCTGTTGAAATATAGAGAATGCATCTTTAACTCTGAAAGCATCAACTAGCATCTCGTATGTAGAATTCCAACGAGTTGGACAATCAATGATCAATGTTTTCACTGAAATGCCTAGATGATGCACGACATCAGAAAACTTCCTCAACCTAGACTCTGATTGGTTAATAAAACGCACGCTGTTTTTGACATCTTCAATGATCGTTTTTATCTCAGAAAGGCCATCTTGAATGATAAGATTCAATATGTGTGCAGTACACCGAACATGAAACAATTGACCTTCCAATGGCAACTTACTGCTCTTTGAGAATGTTTCTTTAGCAATTCGAATTGCCACATCATTGTTCGATGCATTTTCCACGGAGATAATGAATACTTTATGCTCTATCCCCCAATCTTTTGTGCACTTTATGAGCCCGTCATAGATATCAATACCTGAAGAATGTCAGTAAAAATTAGTATAATTGGCAGTAACATATTAGAATCAATTAGATTAAATGCAAGAGAATTTTAAGTAAATATATATATTTACAAATTGCAACTTACCAGCATGCGGAGGAAGGAGATGTATGAAGCTAAGAAGTCGCTTTTGAAGCTGCCATTGTGAATCAACAAAGTGTCAAGTGACACACATATAAGAAATCTTTTGGACCTTCGACTTCCAAATGTCAGTGATCAATGAAATCTTATTGATGTCTCTCAACACCAATTGCAACTTTTTCTTGTCTATTTCATAAACATTCATGACATCTTTCTTTGCTGTGGTACGAGAAATCTTCTCAAACTGTGGTTGGTTGATACTCATCATAAAAGTAAAACCATCATTTTCCACAACATTAAATGGTTGCTCGTTCATCAAAATCCAATGAGCAATGGCTTCCCTCAGCAATGGTTGAACTCTTTTTTCTCTTTTTCCTTTCAAATTGACCCTTTTCTTCCTCTCCATCCCCATCTTTGTCATCTTCTACATCAATATCTTCTTTATCTTTCTCTCCATCAACATTTTCCTCTTCCTCTTCAGCTTGTAGGTTATCATCATCACCTTGATCTCTCATATTTTCATCTCCGTCATAAATAACTTCCACGGTACATCTCTGCACCTATCATCACAATTTTCAAGTGTTTAATTAAATCATAACAAGTCATAAATTTATTCATTAATAATTGTGTAAATCACTAAAACGACTTATATTAAATCTTGGAGGGAGTATATAATACTTACCCCCTGATTTTCCTCTCTAATCTCATCCTCTTCATTTGTTCCATCTTTTAAATTTGAGTCACCCATATCCTGCTGAATAAATAGATGAAAATGATATATATGGATTAACAAGTTTTTAATTAAAATCTGATTCATATTCTGTAATGCTCGTACTAGTTTAGCCATGATCAAGAGATATTCATTCCAGATTTTCAGTTTAATATAAGCATAGTTGCAACTGATGATTGGCAGTAAGGAACAATAGTATTGCAAAAGGAATTATTTAGGCTTCCATTCAAATCCCAACATAATTCTCAACATTTTCTTAACACATTTTTGTACTCCTGAGGACCAAAACAGCACAACAACCTTAGTTCTTTGAGAAGTAAGATTGGATTAACAGGAAGTAAAATATTAATTCCGTAATTAATAAATGAATCAAAATGAAAATTCCCTAATTCCTCCTACGTTTTTCACCGCATCGAGCACAAATTTTCAGGATGAACTATTAAGTTTGTAATTAGTAACATAATTTGCAATGGTCAGGTTCCGACAGTGGAAGAGCAAATAGATTTATGCCAACTTTATGCAATCAATAAAGCTTAACCATATGTAACAAAGAAGGACCACATTGAAACAACAAGTACTACGAGAGAGAGAGAGAGAGAGAGAGAGAGAGAGAGAGAGAGAGAGAGAGAGAGAGAGAGAGAGAGAGAGAGAGAGAGAGAGAGAGAGGAGAGAGGTTGAACCGTTGAAGTGGACAGGAATGGCGGATGTCGCCCGGCGGTCCGGCAAGTTCGACGGGAATGGGGAACTGGCGGCGTTTCTTATTTCTTAGGGTTTGAAAAGTGAGAGAGAATGAGAATAGAGAAATGAGTTGTATTGTATATTGCTGCGTAGGGTCTAAAAGGGAAAGGATTAGGAATTGAGATTATTTATATTTAATTTTACTTTTTAATTTAGTTTGCATATATAAATATATATATATATAGGTCAGTAGACAGTAGTTTACCCATTGTATGTATATTTATATATCATTTTGCATATATTCCATATAAATATAAATATATATATATATGTATATATATATTAATATAAATCGAATCGAATATTTTTGAATATCGAATCGAATACCATTATTTTGAGTTTGTATTTGAAAATTAATCGAATCGGAAAAAATATTTGTATTCGTATTCGAATCACAAATTTTCGAATTCGAATATCGAATACTCGAATCGAATATCGAACCGAACCAAAAAAGTTTGATTTGTTTACAACCCTAGTTATAATTGATGAAAATAATTCCTTCATTTTTCTTTTGGGTAAAAATTGACAAATTGTAA
Organism: Schizonepeta tenuifolia; assembly: GCA_029490685.1. Taxonomy (NCBI): domain Eukaryota; kingdom Viridiplantae; phylum Streptophyta; class Magnoliopsida; order Lamiales; family Lamiaceae; genus Schizonepeta; species Schizonepeta tenuifolia. Next base: position 79,517,312 of record CM055958.1, read on the forward strand.
TAGAGGCATTAGTCAAAATAGCCATTTTGAAAAACAAAAGATAAATAATGTCCTTTTGAAAAAAAAGTTGTCCAAAAAATAGTCATTTCTTTTATGTTATGATATTTCTACCCTTATAGAAGGATTTATACCCTTTTATATTTTCATAGGTATACAAGAAGGTTAATTTTAATTTGAATCATAAACGAAGACTAAATCTTCATGTATGAATTTCCGGCAAAAAATTCCGGCAAAAATTTTCAGTGAAAATTTTTCGGCCAAAATTTGAATCATACACGAAGCCTAACTTCATGTATGCATCATATATGCATCATACACGAAGACTAACATTCATGTATGCATCATACACGTAAATTCCCGCCGAAAATTCCCGGCGAAAAATTCCGGCAAAAATTTGAATCATACACGAAGCCTGACTTTCATATATGCATCATACACGAAGAATAACATTCATGTATGCATCATACACGAAAATTTTCGCCGCAAAAAAATTCAAATTTAAATCATACACGAAGATTAGTTTTCATGTATGATGCATACACGAAGACTAACATTCATGTATGCATCATACACGAAAATTCCGGGAAAAAATTTTCGGCGAAAAATTGAATTATACACGAAGCCTGACTTTCATGTATGCATCATACACGAAAATTTTCGCCGCCAAAAAATTCAAATTTGATGCATACACGAAAATTAGTTTTCATGTATGATGCATACATGAAGTTAGACTTCGTGTATGATTCAAACTTTCGCCGGAAATTTTTGGCCGGAAATTCATACATGAAGTTAGTATTTGTGTATGATTCAAATTAAAGTTAGGCTTCTTGTATACTCATTAAGGGTGTTAATGTCGTTTCATAAACTAAAAGACTATTTCACAAATTTTAATTTGTGGGGGACATTTTAACACTTTTCTTTAGAAAAATGGCTATTTTACAACATTACCTTATTGTAACATATATGAGGATAAAATAGTCAAAACATGGTTTGATTAAGGAATGGTTAATTCCTTGGAGAATGGAATGATCATTCTGGATGGAATGACAATTCCTGATTATTACCAAACAAAGAAATGGAATGGAGGTAAGACCATTCCATTTCGAGTGACACTTGGGTGCAACATTTGCACCATGCAACAGTTTTTTGACCCGACCCGACCAGTCCCACGCGCCCCGCCCGACCCGCGCTACAGTGTTTTTTATGGGTATCACGCACTACAGTTTTTTTTCATTTTTTTTTTATTTCCAGATTTTTTTTTTCCGACGGAGCCTTCGGCTTCTATTTTACGGCTCCGTCTTCGCTCCGATTAGCAAAATAAGGATAATTGGCGGACAATAATTTAAATTTTTTCGGCTCGTTCCGAGGCTTTCGGCACTCCTCGCTCGAATCTTGACCAAAGAAAAAACGGCAAACAAAAAAAAAGAATAAAAAAAACTGAAATTATTAAAAAAAAAACTGGAAAATTAAAAAAAAATTGGTTAAAAGGCGTTGTCTCGAGTCAAACGGATCGGATCGGTCGGGCAGGCAGGTGTTACATGGTGGAACAGTTCCACCCAAATTTTATTTTTCATTCCACCCTCCATTTCATCGTACCAATCACCACCTAAGAGCCTGATATTCTAGGAGCCCAAACAACGTGATTGAATAAATTCCCTTCCCCTTCTTTAAACTCCAATTCGTATTTTTCATAGAGAAATCTCTTATCAAAGATAAAAGAAAATCCATTTTGTATCATATCTATTATCTAAGGTGCACTGATTGCTCTGTGCGCTCGGTCCTACAGGTGGTTTTATGATTACATATAACTCTGAGCCTAAAGCCCAATAGATAGACATAATCTTGTGGCCCAATTTCTTGGTCTTAGTGGAACAATCTGTTTAGCTACGAGGATCATTTGCGTTGCGGATAAATGCAAATGTTCGATGAAATTCAATTTGTTAGTCACTACCAATCAATCTAATAGGGTGTTTATTTCGGGTGATGTGTGATTATAAAATAATTTATATTTTCAAAATAAATCGACCGATCCACCAATTTAATGTGATAAATAATTGATTAATTTTGAATTGTTTTAATAATTTAATCATTAAATGCTGGATCACATGTTTGTTTGTTTTTTTTTCTTTTTTCTTTTTTCTTTTGAGAACACTGGATCACATGCTTTATAAATGTAACATAGTATGTTTGAAAGTTGAAACTGAAAGGTAACTTCTATACAACCTTTCAAACTTATATTCTATAAACATGTCAAAAAGCTTGCCTTCATAAAGTTATTTTATCACCTAAAATTATGTTTTATTTCTATGCTCCATATTTCTAAGATTATTGTAAGTTTAATCAATTCTAGTGTGTTAGTAAGATTCCTATCTTTCCATGCCCTACACAATTCTGGAGAAAAAGACTATGCAATTTCACATTAATTATGTCTCGATAAAGGAATTAGAAAATATGTAATTGATTTTGATAATGAAAGTTATAGAATGGAAACTTCAATGAATTCTTAAAAGGTGATCGAGTAAAAGATACGATATCTAATGAAGTCAGGTTTAATGAATTACTAGTTGATAAGTGCCTGTCTCTTCATTATAGTATAATCACAACTTAAAACAAAAGAAAAGCTAATATAAAAATATTCAAAAAGATACAATTATGAAAACTAGCATAAGAACATGAGGCGACCTGATGTTGAGACAATCTTATACTGAGACATCTCAAATATTCGAATTCGAATCAATGATATTTACTCCCTCCGTTCCTAAATAGTAGAATCATCTTTACCTTTTTTACCGTACCCGAATAGTAGAGTCATTCTATTTTGGAACATGACCTCACCACTATCTTATTATTTTTATTCTTCTTCACTCATAAAGGTGAGTCCCTTTCTTCATTAACTTAACATGCCACCTATGCGCCTACAATCCAGGGAGGGGTGAGTCCCTTTCTTCATTAACTTAACAAGTGTACATTTTTTTTATTTCTTACACCCCTCCCTGGATTGTAGGCGCATAGGTACGGACCCCGACCCATCCCCTTCCTCTCCCTCTCCCTCTCCCTGCGTCGTCTCCGATCCGGCCTTTCCATTATGTCGCCGCGCAACTCACCGACCGGTGACACTGATTTGAAATTGGTGATTTAAAACCAAATAATTAATATTGCATAAATGAAAGGATTTGCAAGACATGCATAATGATATATTTGATAGTATAAAATTAAAGAAAAAAAACATTAATTATTTAAACATCATCCACATGGGATGTGATCTTGACCCCCACCACGAAAAGAAAGGTGGCATGGGAGCTTTAGGGATTCTCAAATCGTCGGTGAATATCCAATCTATATATTCCCAACAACGCTCAATTTTTAGTTCGTTTTCATTTACTAAGTCAACAAGTGCAACAAACACTTTGGGCGCAATTAGGTCGCACATGCCGTTGTCCATCCAGCTTTTTCTGTTACGTACATTGTTAATTTCACATTTATGACATGAACCTTCATCTCATATTATCATGATTATAGTCCGACCTTAAAATCTTTATAAAACTTATGTGAATTTTATCATTTTATGGCGTAACGCATGCATGAGACCTAAATTATGAGGAAGGAAAGCCGATTTTGATTGTTGGAATATGATAATGAAGCATGTGAAAATTATTTTTTTCCCACCAAAAATCAAAACGACGTCGTGCTTCAGCAATTTGAATCACCTTTTCATCTTCGAATTTAGCTCTCGTGCCATAACAGTGAATAACAGACTAAATTTCATGCTTTTTTTCTTTTTTCTTTTATGTTTTCGCCATAATAGTCCAAAATGTCTTTATTCATAAGTCAATTAAAGTTTAGGACATCCGCCTATGGTTGGTTCAAACTACAGGGTAATATAATTAAAGGTAACTGCGGAGTAATTAGGGGGAATCAAGGGTCATTAAAGGGGGATTGAAGGCTGATTAAGATGATCAGGGGTTATTGATGACACGATTTTTGTAAGAGGGTTGTTCTGTAAGGGATTGAGTACCCCATTGTACTCATATTAATATTAATCTTTCTTTGAATTTTCAAAATAAAATTAGGCTAATCAGGGCTTGTTATTAATGTCAGTTAGACTTTATTAATGTATAATTAAGATTTATTAAGCCTAAAGTTAGGATTTACTAATCCAATTAAAATTAATTATTAACTCTCAATTAGAATTAAATATTCTCAACTAGATTTTATTGATTAATACCAGTCAAAAATTTATTTATCCAAAGAATTTATTAATTTATAATTAGGATTAATTAAGTCCCAATCAGATTAATTAAGGACACAAATTTTAAAATAGTCATAATGATCATTAAAATATAAATTTTGGCCCACATTCTTCAAAAATATAATTTTTGGCCATTTTTTTCAATTTGGGACAAAATACCCTTAATGAAATGCGGAACCGACCGAGCGCGGGTCGGTTCGGGCCGGGTATGAGGCATCTGGTACATCTGGTACAAATTTAGTCTTATTAGTACCAACTATTCTAATACATCTGGTACAAATTTAGGCTTATTAGTGTCAATTGTTCCAGATTTGGTACAATTGGGACAAATTGTCGAATTAGTTCCAAATGTTTCAAGTTATGACATGGTACTCTTGAGACGACTATTCCAATTATTCCAAGTTATACTGCTCATATTTTGCGGCTTCGCCTTCGGCTCCGATTTTACGGCTCCACCTTCGCTCCGATTACTAATATAAGAATAATCGTCGGACAATAATTTCGATTTCTTCGGCTCGCTCCGAGGCCTTCGGCTCCCCTTGCTCGAATCTTGACCAAAAAAAAAGCGGTAAACAAAAAAACGAAGAGGCAAACAAAAAACAAAGATGCAAACAAAAATTTGGAAATTAAAAAAAAAATTATAGTAAATAAAAATAAAAACAGAAAATAAAGAAAAAAAATCTGGAAAATAAAAAAACAGAAAAAAGAAAAAATTGAAAAATAAAAAAAGAAAAGAAATCTGGAAAATAAAAAAATAGAAAAAATAAGAAAAAGAAATCTGGAAAATAAGAAAAAAAAAGACAAAAAAGGAAAAAAAATTGAGAAGGGAAACAAGTGTCAATAAAACGGGTAAAGGAGTGATGGATAGAAGAGGGAAAAGGGTATTTAGGTTCTAAGTTCAAAAAATGGCCATAATTTATATTTATGAAGAAGGTGAGCCAAAATTTTTATTTTAATATTCATTATGGCTATATTACATAATATTCTCTTAATTAAGCTCTAACTAAATCTAATTAGATATTAATTAATTAAAAATAAAATAGAATAAAACAAAAGAAAAATCCTAACAAAACCCCTCACCGTGGGGTTAATTGCATAGGAGTGTTTTCACTTAATTAATTACGGTTTAGGGTTTAAACAGTAATTTAATTAAAAATTATGATTAAAAGATTTAAAATTAAAGGACCACACGTGCCGTCGTTGCACATGAGTATTTATCAATTATATCATTCTATTTTTTATATTAATTTTTCAAGTAGATTTTAAACAGAACTTTTAAACAATTTAGTAAATTCATATATTCCAGAGGTGGACCAGAAATGTGGTGAATTTAAGCATTCATTAGTAATGGTTAGTATAACAGACATGCCAAGCAAATCTCCACTATTCACTTCATACCCACTGCAACTAGTAGCTGTTAAATATAGTATTATATTGGGCTTCTTTCTTATGTTTTTCATTTTCACCTACTATTTTTGCTTTCTTTTTAATATGTTGCCTTTTGTTCACTCTATCCAACTTGTTAAACGAATATACAGAATCATATAACCCCTAACTTTTTAATTTGAATGAAATGACAATATCTTATAGCACAAATTAAAGAATTACATCTCCTGTCACAGTTTGCCACCTCAACTTCATTCCTAGAATTATTTCTTTCCAAAAAACTAACTATTTATGGAATCCACTACCTTATTATTTCATATTTATTTTAATATTTTATTAGTTGTACAATATGGAACGATTAGTTATGTTAAAAAAAAAACATATTTATTCCATTACATCATATATCAACAATTTAAATATACAAAACAGATAAAATTGTTCAAATTACAAAAAATAAAATATTGGAAACAAAAAATTATAAAATGCAAAAATGAAACAAAAATAATAGAGGAAGAGCAAACCGAAAAGGGGCCCAAATAGAAAAAAAAAAAAAAAAAAAAAAAAAAGACGCAATAAATAAAATAAAAAAAGAATACTACCCTTTTTCCCCAGATTAGTAAATTTCTGTTATAAGTTTAGATAATAGCACACACATCAAGATATATGGTAAAAACAACCTGCAATCCTTATTTAATTCTTGCCGTCCTATTTTCTCTCTATAATAGTAGCTCTCTTTCACAACAACATATTTAGTACTACTATATACACTTTGCTATGTGTGTGGTGGTTGGGGGGGATCTCAACTTTCAACACACCATGTAGGAGTAGGAAAATTATTTTTCATTAAAAACTCGTCTCATGATTCTTTTTTCATTTTTTTTCTCTTAATAAATTATTGTGTGAATTTGTTATTACTATAATTCATCTATCATTCGTGATTCACAATTTTGGGTTTATGAGCCATCGTTCCAAATTCATGACTCATGCTCCAAAGATTTACAGATTCATGATATAAGATTCTAGTATTACTTTTATTTTTAGATATAAGTTCCATTATCTGATCACAGTTGTATGAAATTACAAAAAAATATTTACATGGTACGAAATTAATGAACCAGCGCACCATCCAAATTGTAGCATCAAATAAATTCCAAATACATAAGGAAACATTTGGTCAATCTATTTTCATCTTTTTTTGGTCATAATTAATTATAGAAACATTAAAATTTAGGTGGAACACTATAAATGCAGCAGAAAGCTGTCAAATTGGAGTAGGGTAGGGTAGCAGAATTCGAAAGAGATAAAAAGATAGTCACGACATGTAGTTCATCTCGTAACATATTCTTTTTAGAATATGTCATTTATCTTGTAACATTTCTTTTATGGAAATAATTAAAAAATCACTTTATCACTTTATTTACTTTAAAATCATTTTATATCACTTTTCACTTTAAAAAAACATTTTATCACTTATTTACTACACTAAACACCATCTTTACTCTTAATAACTTTTTTCTTAATACTCGTGGCGAAAAGAAATGTTACAAGATGAATGGAATGGAGGGAGTATTTGGTTCAACATTAGAATTTATATGTGAATGCCCAACCATAAGTGGCGCCTACTGTTGCTGAATTATAAGCCAACCCCATCAATTTGGCTGGTAAAACTCATAAATGCACCACACCTATCTACACATAACCCTACACATTGTAACAATTAATTCAATGGTAGGTCACCAAATTTTTTATGTTTATATGTAAATATGTCAATCCAGCTCGAAGCGGATGAATTGGCTTGAATAGACCCAAAAAGGTTACGGTCGAAAATTTCTAGCTAGAAAAAGTTGGGGTCGGTCGCCCAAACTGAATAGCATAACAAAAAGAAGGGTTAGGACTAGGACCCGGACCCGGACCAAATATCTAGGTAGCCTAATAGGAAACCGAGTGGGATGGCTCGATTGACATCCTTATATGTGCAAGTGCATCATTGATAATTTGGGGAGTAAAGTGAGACAGCTGCCCATGACAGGCGGTTGTAGCCTTAAATGAGATGATATTAGTATTATGTACTATAATGTGAGTAATTCCATTATTGTGCTATATAAATGTAATGCTCACTATTGCAAAATCTAAGTTGGGGGAAGAAAGCTGAGCAGTTGATAAACAGAAATGGCTACCAAACCAGGGATTCTCACTGAGTGGCCATGGACATGTCTTGGGAACTACAAGGTGGTTTTCATGTCTTCTTCTTGTGTTTCTTGTGCATGATCCCTTTATCCGCATACACAAGAAGAAAAGAAAAATAATGTAAAATGGGTTTACCTTACGACGTCGTACTTGTTTAGAACAATGTTGAGTTTGCTCTAATCAATGTTTAGAATCGTCTTCATTGTTAATTTGTCATGTAAAATATATATATGTATGTGCCTTGAAACAAATATTTTGTATAACAATGCTTCTGTCTGTGTAAGTCCGTCCACACTGAAACAGATCATTTCAAGACAATTATGTTAAGGGATGAGAAATCTTATCTTTGATATATACAGAATACATAACAGAAAGCCATACACGAGGAGTAGACATGGATATTTTAAAGGTTTTCTAGTTTTTTTTGTTTTTATTATGTGGTTATAGGTAATAAGCTTTTCATGTGTTTGATGTAGTATGTGGTATTGGCTCCGTGGGCAACGCATTCGATATACTCGTACATGGTGAAAGATGAAAAGGAGAGAGATTTTTCAAATCTTATGATATTACCGTTACTGGTATGGAGGATGGTGCACAATCAAATATGGATTTCAGTGTCCCGTTATCGGACAGCCAAAGGGAATAACAGGATAGTTGACAAGAGCATCGAGTTCGATCAAGTTGATCGAGAGGGAAACTGGTAATGTTAGTAATGTAGTTTGGAGGTTGGATATGTAACTAAATAAATAGCAAAGTGATTGTTGTTGTTGTTGTTGTTGACAGGGATGACCAAATTATACTAAGTGGGCTTATGCTCTTCACGGTAACCATGTTCTTCAAGGAAGCTCAACAGCTTAGGTGGTGGAAGATGGATGGGGTGATCTGGACGTTTGTGCTTCATGCCGGTCCGGTGGAGTTCCTATACTACTGGCTGCACCGGGCATTGCACCACCACTTCCTCTACTCTCGATACCATTCCCACCACCACTCCTCCATCGTCACCGAGCCTATTACATGTAAGAAATCACAACAGACCTACACCTAGACCTACACCTACACCTAGATCTAAATTAAATTTATTTCTTTCTACTCCAGAAATATCATATCATATCATATCAGGATTAATTCTTAATTTGTGTAATGTAGCTGTAATTCACCCATTTGCGGAGCACATTGCCTACTTCTTGCTGTTCTCAGTGCCATTTTTTGCATCTATCTACATGGGGAATATATCCATCCTCTCGGTGGTTGTTTATTTCACCTATATCGACTTCATGAACAACATGGGCCACTGCAACTTCGAGTGCATCCCTAAACGCCTCTTCTCAACATTTCCCCCGCTCAAGTATCTCATGTACACGCCTACGTAAGTATCTATCTATCTATCTATCTATCTTACTCCATAACTTAATTAATTAACTGAATGTTCAAACCCCTTGCTATATATATATACTGCATATTTGGTGAAACAGGTACCACTCATTGCATCACACCCAATTCCGCACCAACTACTCACTTTTCATGCCGTTTTATGATTATATGTACGGTACCATGGACAAATCCTCCGACTCATTATACGAAAGCTCACTCCTAAGGAAGGAGGAAGCGCCTCATGTGGTGTATCTCACTCATCTCACAACACCGGAATCCATATATCATCTCCGCCTAGGATTCGCATGGTTGGCTTCCCAACCTCACAAATCCAAGTGGTACTTGTGGTTAATATGGCCCCTTACTCTTTGGTCCATGATGGTCACTTGGATTTACGGCCGCACATTCACGGTTGAGAGGAATGTCTTCAAACACCTTAAACTGCAAACATGGGCGATTCCCAAATACAGCATTCAAGTAGTCATCCTAATTATTCAGCATGTTGTAATTGTAATATGAAATGCAACAGTGATCTCACATTCATTATCATGTCATGTCCCTGCAGTACTACATGCAATGGCAGAGGGAAGCCATAAATAGTATGATTGAGGATAGTATACTAGAAGCCGAGGCTAAGGGTGTCCGGGTGTTGAGCCTAGGCCTGTTGAATCAGGCAAGTATAGTTTTTTCTTGTATCCAAGGAATGAATTCATTAATGTTCCTCATCATTTCATTATATGCAGAACGAGGGGTTGAATCAAAATGGCCAAGTGTTTCTAACAAGGCACCCTCAGCTAAAAGTGAAGTTGGTGGACGGGAGTAGTTTAGCCGTTGCAGTCGTGCTAAATAGCATTCCCAAAGGAACAGCACGGGTTGTCCTTCGAGGCAACCTATCAAAGGCTGCCTACTCCGTTTCACTTGCGTTATGCCAACAGGGGATCCAGGTACGGATAATGATCGAAATGTGATATGGTAGCATAATTAGCATTTGATGCCTTGGAACTGCAACAGGTATATACCATATTGGAGGATGGCTACAAACAACTCAAAGCAACACTTACAAAAGAAGCCGGAAACAATTTGATCCTGTCTAAGCACAACGCTTCAAAGGTAGTGAGAATGAAATAAATAAAGTTGCGAGTGCTGGTGGGGTGGGTGGTAATGCGAATTGTGTGTGTGTGACTTGTGCAGATATGGTTAGTGGGAGACGGACTAAGCGAAGACGAACAGCTAAATGCAGCAAAGGGAACTATATTCGTTCCGCTTTCACATTTTCCTCCAAAGAAAATGCGCAAAGATTGCTTCTACAACAGCACACCAGCAATGGTGGCTCCCAAGCATCTAGAAAATGTGGACTCTTGCGAGGTTAGGCACAAACAAACCAAGCTCCTTAGTTATCCTATCCTTCTTGTAAACAATAGCTAAAGCCAAGTTCCCATGTTTTTTGTATGCAGAATTGGTTGCCAAGACGAGTGATGAGCGCGTGGCGAGTAGCTGGAATTGTACACGCTATGGAAGGATGGGATGTCCATGAGTGTGGAAACACGATGTTCAGTATTGACAACATCTGGAGAGCCAGCCTTGATCACGGCTTCCGTCCTCTCATCAACGCTGTCGACTCAATGCCAGGGGACGGGAATCAATGATTTCGCCCATTTCTAATACTACTATCTATATACAATCATAATTAATTCATTAATTAATTACGTCTCCTCATATCATATTATTCTGTGCTTCAAACTACTACTACACTACTACTACTTTTATTATTACTCAGACACAACAACAATGAATGATTTCGGAACCTTTTCTCATCTCTCATGCTTACTTTACCAAAATTCATCTCCAACTCCACCGACATCGCCATTCATCCGATTTTACACAAATTCATTTTGCACGATTTTCAACACAAAATTTACTAATTTCACAAACACATATCCATTAAATAAACAAATAAATATATATGTTTGACGTTAGTATCCGGCGTGGAACATGAATGTTTTCAATTCATATACTCCACCACTATTCTCTTTGTTAAAATTAAAAAGCTACACGAACTCCGCTCCATATCACTGTTTCACTTGTTACCTCATTACTTGCTAACTTGAAATCTAAAACTACATGATAATGGATAAAGTTATACATATTTATTACTAGTATTAAATTAACTACAATAAATTAATAAATTTTACTCAATGTATATATGGACTACTTTTTAGAGGAATCTCATAATTTTGAATTTGTTCCCATCTAATTGAACTAGCATGAGATTAACCTCTCATCTAACACGATTAATCTATTATAAATAAAATATTTTTGATATAATTTTTGTAAAGTTATAATATTTTTATTTATTGATTATATATTAACTTCACAAAATGTTAGCAAACATGCTTAAAGACTAGAAAAAATAAAACCAAATTTCTTATATCATAGGTACGCAGTACTCATAATAATCATCTATCACGAATGCATATATATAGAAAAAAGAACGGAGAGTTCCATAATCCAAATTCTAGATATAACAAACTTATTATAGCTTAGAGTCGAACCTCATAAAACTTATGTGTAAAATTCTAGCTAGTAAGAAAACTCCAAAAAGAAAAAAAAGAAAAAGAAATGATCTCTAATTATTTAAGTGACTTGTGAAAAAGCAAACATACATATCACTTCCTCCGACCCACTAAAATTGTCATGTCTCTATTCTACACGGAGATTAAGAATAAGGGTAAAAGGATACGAAGTTGTTAGGTCCCATTACTTTTCAAAGATTGTAAAGGGTTAAAATTTTCATTATTTGGAAGATAACAATATAAGTTGGACATCGAAATAAGGAAATGATGACAACATGAGTGAGTCGAAGGGAGTAGTATATATTTTCAATTACAATGTTGTTAAGTTAATATCGTCTTAGCTTATACTCTATTCTTTAGATTTTAAAGGTAATTACTATGCCGACTTCAATTATTATGAGATTATTTATCGCAAAATACATGACATTTACCAGTATTCTCTACATAATTTTTGAAATTGGAACACAACTCACCACCCCCTCCTTCTTCTCCCTCTCTCACAACCACCATGAGTCCACCACTATGACTACTAGCCCAATCCCCTCCTTTTTTCTCTTTTTCTTTTTTTTCTCGGAAAATTAATTTATAAAATTAAAGGTGAAAAAAGTTTTTAATAAATTAATACAAAAAATAATACGAAAAGAATAAGCTCTTTTACAATTCGACCATTTTCTTTCCCAATCTATTCATTGGTAAGTAATAAGTTACATGCATGTACATGTATGAAGCTTGTAATTTATAGAGTAATGTGTGGTAGCTAGAAATTTAATTAGGAAAAGATATGAATTTATGTGTTCCTCCTCACAATAATTCCTCTAATTCTCTTTTTCTATATTTTCTAATAATTCTAATTTTATTAATCCTATCAATATATTATTAAGTTCGTTCAAATATAAGAAAATACAAATTTATCAAATATTAAATTAATTATTTTATATTTATGATAATTATGTATCATGATAATCTAATTAAATGTTAAACAAGATAAAAGATTCTAAAGGTTACAAGAATTATCACCTTTAAACTATGTTACAATATATATACGGCAAATAATTTATTTGAATTATTATTAAATTAATGAAAAGAAACTTAATATATATTATTAAAATAATTATGAATAGATTTTTAATATAATTAGAATTTTTTAATAATATTAAATTAAATTATTATTCACAAAATAATTATAATAAAATGGAACAAATCAAATTCGGTAAGAATTCGTTCTAATTGGTATAGATTTGAAGCAAACACTCTTCTCATTCAGTTCTTCTCTCTGTTTCTTTTCTGCACACTCATTACTTGCTAGCTATTGCCGAAATGCTCAAATGGCAATAAACCATTGAAATCTCAAAGAGAGACAATGGAAGGGCGTGATTCGGCGAGCCCTCCTCTTAGCAAACCAAACTCCTCCGATAACAGGACGGAGGACGACGACGCGCCTTCTTCCGATTCCGATGGCCCGTCTCCGACGAGATCCGTCGTTTCCGGCGAGCGCGGGTCGATGCTTTCTGAAGTTTATAGCTTCATGGGATCGATCACCGTTGCGGTTGTCGCAGGTTTGATTGCTACCGCTTTTCACTGATTCGTTTACTCTGATTTCAATTTCATCAGCTCTCTTAATTGTCGCGCGTTGGAGCAGAAGAGATTTCAAAAGATTCACAATTTTTTTTCCAGCGAAACACACACACACAGACACACATATACAGTTTGAAGGACTTGTCATCTACTAACTCTATATTATTCAAACAAAAACTTGACTAAATTACTAAGAAGCTTTTGGAGCATCATCTATTCGCGCTTTAATTGTGTATGCCTTTCTTAGTAGTTAAATAAACATGTAGAAATGAGTAATCTTGAACTTCCCTAATTTACTTCCCTAATATTTTCAGCTTCAGATTGAGTCTTATTTAGCTAGTTTTGCTATTTTTCAGTTTAGCATTTAATTTCAATTTATATAATGAGCTTGATTAGAATCAAGAACTTAGAGATCTTTCGGTTGAAGGTTGTTTTATCTCGAAATGTGATCTTTAACAGGCATTTACATGATATGGGCATATGTTCCTGATCATTGGTTGCAGTTTATAGGAATTGATTACTACCCTAACAGGTTAGTGCAGTAGAATATCTACTTTTTCATTTATTCTACACTTTTGAGCTTTATCCGAATCGAATTCCCTCATGTGTTCTCTACTTCTTCTGCGTCTAAAAGTTACTTTCTTGGATAAAGTGTTGTCATCGTTTGAAAGGGAACAAAGTAGTTATAATGGTCACTGCAATTCAAGTTGATAGATTTTTCGTACTACTCTTCAACCCGATTATGATTGTATGTATGTGGAACAAAGTGAAAGATGGATATCTTGCTCATAGTAATTTCTTTTTACATTAAAACAAAAAGTCTTAACGGCCACAAAAACTAATTTCGAGATCCTTTACAGAATAAACTTGTGGTTGAAGTAATTCTTCTTCTGTAACAATTCCATAGTGCTTGTAATATCTGGCTTAAATTAAGTTATTTTGTAGTTTGATCTAGTAATCTTCCTACATACTTTTTTCAGGTATTGGGAATTAGGGGTGCCAACTTATGTAACTGTGATGATCGTTGTAGCGATTGTATTGTACACGGGCCTAAACTTTTTGGCTACTCCTCCTCCTACCTCCTTGAAGTTGATTTTTGGTACGAATTTCCTTTATATGAATCGAACACATACTTGAATGCTCCTTTCTGGCTTTCACTGAGAGAGAGAGAGAGAGAGAGAGAGAGAGAGAGAGAGGAATTTGGTTCAAAAGTTGCATGATGATAAATCTCAAGCATCAATACTTATCCTTTTTGCTTGTGTGTACGTGTGCAGATGAATACAGTGAGGACATATTGACTGGCATCCCTATAACGGATGACGGAGAACCGGTCGTCGATCCTGTGTCCAACATGGGCACCATTCCAGTTAACCAAATGTTAGATGATCTATATTCTTAACCCTTCCAAGGATGAGCTACATTTTTAGTTTCATTAACTCCCGAGATTTAATGTTAGTATTATCTGATTATGAACCTTCAAAACTGTACCATCTTATTTCCTGCTTCTTCAGTCATTGCTTTCAAAACGGAATAAATAACATGAAACATAAATAAATATAAAGAAATCTCAGTGGACTCCATAGAGATTGTGAGGGCAACATGATGCTAGAAATTGGACCTAGGGGTTAAAAACAGATCTTGAGATTGTTAAGTCGTCGCTTCTGCATATTTAAGTAGTGCTTAATCACTTTATCCAATAACACATGCTAGTATTAAGAGTAAATCGTTCCAAAAAATTGATTTAAGTAAATGGCTAAAACTAAGAACATCATCCTTCATTTACTCCGTTACAACAAAGAAACAAAATCTCACATCATCAAGCCATTCAATGCAATGAATCAGAAAGCAGTATTGCAAATGAATTACAGAATCCAGAGCCATGACAATCACGCCTTCGTGAACAATATTAACAAACAGATGACACCTAATCAAGTATCGAATTCATCGAACCCATGCCACTGAATCAACCTCATCCCTTGCTTTCTTGTACAACTCGAGTCTTTTAGCACATTGCTGCCTCCTCTCCATCAATGCTGGATCTTCATCTAATAATTCTGAAAGTTGCTTACCCTGCAGTTTCGCCAAATGTTAGTAGGAAGCATATAAAATTTGTAGCACATACGTATGGAGTAATGGCTCATATTAGCCCATATTATGTATGGAATAATACCTTCTACGACTTAAATTATGGAGCAATGGCTCAAATGCTCATTCTAAAATGAAATGAGATTTTAAGCTATCTAGTACCAAAAGAGTAGAGCAAGTACCTCTTTCCTCCCGATTTGAGTGTAAAAGTAATTGAGTAAATTCTGTTTAGCCTCCTTAACTTGGCAGTAAACCACTGCCTTGGGAATTGTGTTCCTCAAAGTGTCGGATATCATACTTATATAAGACGACACATTAGAACCTATCCTCCTGAAATGTGCCTCTGCATAACGATCAATGTTTGATGCAGCTGCTGAGCTTTCCCGTGGGTTGCCTCCTGGATGTCCAGCTTTCTCTACCTCTTGAGGAAGTTTCCGGAAGAAATCTACAGTCAGATATGAAGATTCCATATCAACCAATCTAACAACTGTTTTCTTGCTTTCCTCACGGAACTTCTCCAATTGTTCATTTGCTGCTCCAGCTATGGTTGATTGTAGAGTTGGAAACCGTCTCAGCTCCTGCTCCACCACATAGATGATAAAAGGGATAAATGAGTTATGTGAACTCAAAACTAGAAAGAAAAGAGAACATCACAAACATCTTAAAAATGACACTCACCTGGCACTCCCCGATGGACTTCCTGACAAGCTCCTTCAGCACAAGGTGAACCTGAACAACATTTTTTCATCAGTCACACTCACGGGTGTAACAACATATAAACACTGCCTGAGAAAAATGGTATCCAATATCAGTACTCACAGCATCTACAGAAGCTTCAGCTGGCCCCCTGAAATAATTCAGTGAGCCCTCAATAAGCCGTCGATAACCTTGTTCAGGAGCAATCAAGTGTGGTTGGTAACCATCAGCTTCTGAGACAATTTTTCTCACACTTTGCACTGAAAGATGACGATCAAATGGAAGTTTTTTCAATGCAGCAGGCAGTTGATTGTCAAAAACTCCATAAATCCGATCACCTCCAGGACGCCTGAAATAATTATGCAGATTAGTAAAATCTAGTATAACATTTAGGTAGGCAGATGGAAACTAAAATTCTGAGAAAAAATAGTCTGATTATGTAGCAACCAGATAAAGAAGTCTTTCATCATTCTCCCAATATAGTACTTAAATTAAAACTCAAATTTGACAGACAAGGACCCATGTGGTTCTAATTCTCGAAACCTTTCTGAAGAATGCCCAAGTAATGAGGTAATAATTTTCCCAATTACTACTTGACAATACAGATGTGTTTGCAAAGGCTAAATTATAGTAAAGGGTTTTTTTTTTTTTTTTTTCCCAACAATGCAAAATCTGATTCCATATGTCACTCTTCAGGTTAGGATTCTACCTAATGCTAGAGGCAACAAATCCTGAAGTTGGTAAGTGCTTATTGATTGTGCAAACACGCAACAAAAAATAATTTAATCTCGCTAGTTATGCTCTTATCATTTAATTTTAGAAGCAACAAGAAATAATGTGGCAAGAGGATGATCGTAGAGAAAGATAACGAGTGAAAAGAATAAAAGAGGGGTGTTGCACTAAATGAAAATGATGATGACTGTTTAGATTTGTCATCTACAAAGTGGAGGCAAAAAAAATTTAGCAGTTAGCACTGAAAAATTAGGTTTGACATGATCGTATAGACATTTCTAGGTGGGAAATCCATGAACCACGAGAAATGCAGGTACTAGCTGCAAATATAACAAATTGTAGGCTACTTTTCACTGAAAATGAAAAGGAGTAGGTCAAGCAATCAAGAAATTATACCACAACCCCCAAAACCAAATGAAACCAAAAAAGTAGACTTCAGGGCTTGACAGGGGGGAACACTCAGGTGTTGAGACAAATCAGAACTAGACAAATGTTGATTTGAAGAATTTTTAGTTTAAAACTGGATAAGAATGCAATAATAAGAAGCTTATAGACCAGAAATGTTCGAATCATCAGCATTAAAAATTGCAAATTTAGGGTTTCATAAACTATGTAAGTTTGACTGCTGACTGATCTTACTAATGGGAAAATCTCATAATGGTAGAGAACTATTGAGTGGCGGGGAGGACAGCCGATATCGTTCAGATATGATATGAATGAGATATTAAATGCACGTAAATCATAAAGACCCTGGAAGTTTCAGATGTAAGATATCAAGTTGATGAAAAGCGCAAGACAGGCATACCCTCCATCCAGATGCTCCTTGAATATCTTGTCAAAAGCACGGCAAAGTTCCAAGATGGTGTATAGTTGAGCCTGAAATACAAGTTTCAGTTGCTGGCAATAGTGGAATACTTAAAAAAATAATCACGAACAGGAAGGCAAAAAGAATCTCACCCCAGCATCAACAGCAATAGGCCTTCCGAGGTGGTCTAGCTCAGCTTCAAGTTCATCTATACTTTTGTTGATCAAGGAAATTATACTTGGAATTTTTGCCTTAATTACAGACTCTAAGTGCTGAAAGAGAAGTATCCAACAGTGTAAGCTCAAACCAGATTGCAGTAAGTATATCAATTGCAGCAGATATAAGAAAAGAAGTACCTTAGAGAGCAGCTTTGCAAGATATTCAGAACCCATTTTACTAGCCAAATGCCCATAGTCAGGACTTGTAGCAAAGTACTCACGCTCATTTCGCCTAGCAGCCATCATATCGACATTTTTGTTGATATCTGCTTGTGAACGATTCACAATACCCACCCACGGATGTTTTAAACGATAAGCCCTTCCATCCAGAACCTATTGTGAGTAGTAAAGAAAAAAAAAATAACATCAATTGCTTATCTTTAGATGTACATGAGACAAATAGAGAATGCCTGAATATGTCGAGGCACCAGATTAGAGTGAACATGTAATGTATGGGAAATGTGGAAGCAAATAAGAGTGTCGTCAAAACTAATTGGAAGAAACAAAAGTAGCAGGAAACAGTTTGAAGTAGAAAGGACATCATTACTTTACTTAATCTCTTAAGATGTAATGACTCAAACGTTCAAACCAGATCAAGCTTTATTGTGCATAATATACACATATAGGGTGCACAAAGTGATTACATCAATGGCATTGGTTCCTTTGTCCATCAGATCAAGCTTTGTAACCACTCCAAATGTGCGTTCACCTGCATGAATTGCATAAACCATAATATAGCACTACCATTGCAAATACTCCATATACCATATTAAATGTTGTGCTTTAATAATAGGAGGA
Organism: Schizonepeta tenuifolia; assembly: GCA_029490685.1. NCBI lineage: Eukaryota > Viridiplantae > Streptophyta > Magnoliopsida > Lamiales > Lamiaceae > Schizonepeta > Schizonepeta tenuifolia. Next base: position 79,535,987 of record CM055958.1, read on the forward strand.
AGATTTATACCTGATGGGTCTACTTCCCTTGCGAGTTTAATAGCATCTGAAGTTGCAATATCTTGGTTCGCTGGAGATATTGCCAGTATGATGGAGTTTGGCTGCAAGCCAAATGAAATTGTAATGCACATATGTATGAAACCACTGAAAAATGCATATCTTCCACATAAAGTACATCAAATTACCTTCTCAACATATGTGCGGACCATATTCTCGATATCCTCGACTATACTCTCAGGTTGGCCCTCTGCAGAGATTCATTGTTTTTTTATTGTTTTTTCGCATCAGATATAGAGTTTGTATTATGTAAATTATATTAATTTGAAGAATAACTACTCAGCCCGTACCTACAGCAACTTTGGTTAACCCGGGAAGATCAATAAGAGTCAAGTTGACAACTGCAAGAAAGAATCAAAAGAAAAACAATCAGCAGTGAGCAGGAACAAACTTTATCATATGCCACTTGGTTGGCGATAAATTAGCTTCAAACGTAACCATACCATGGGGTGAATAGATACTGAGGTGAATAGGAACCGGAGAAATTTGTTTCGTCTTTCCTGTGATTCTATCAGTTTCATCCTGAATTTCCTTGCGAACCAAAGCTGCATCAGAAAATAGCATGACATGAACATTACGTCAATGGAATCACTACTAGAGTTCAGCATCAAACTTGATCACTACACACTTACCATAATCAGAGAATCGCTTCCTAGGCAAATGGCCAAATTCTGCATATTCCTGCCCGTTTTCCGTTTTCTGCAGTTGCAACACCAGAGGTCTCCTCGTAACAATTCCTACAGCCAAAAAGATATAGATTCAGAAACCAACATTGCGAATGATCGAATCAACTGATAGATAATCTCCAAAAGCATATATTTCTAAAGGCAATGTGATCTTGCATTAACCAAAACTAACCAGAGCCTCGAGGAAGAAAATCGCGTCCTACTATGCTCTCCAAGACAGAAGACTTTCCCGAACTCTGTATTTAGCACAAACCACGAAAAGAACACTTCAAAACAAAAAATGTAACCACCAGTTTCTGTTCAACTACAAAATAATCAAATTTCAGAAAGAAGAAAAAAAGATCAAAAACAATGTCACTCCCACTGATCCTACATCTGAATCGATAAAATTCCTATTTACCCCCAAAATCTTAACATTCCACTGCAAAATCTGAACGGATCTGCTAATTTCTCAATCTCTCCCACTAAAGAAACAAGATACATCCATTGTCCGAGTCTCTACTTCAACTAATTAATATAATGGACAGATTTAAGAGACCAACCTGACCACCGACAACGGCAACGGAGGGGAGAGCGTCCCAAAGCGAGGAGAAAGCCTGGTCGCCGCCTCCGTGGTCGCCGAGGGCGGTGCAAGCCCTCTGTATTCTGTTCACCAATCCAATCAAGCTGTCCATCGTCGCCATCTTATACTCTTGTTCAAAAACTTGAGAAACTGCAACAGATCTAAATTGAGAATGCGATTGAGCTTCAGCTCCTCAAAATTCCAAACGAATTCAGGTGAAGAAACGTAGGATCGAAGTAAAAGACAGTAGATGAACAAGTATTTGGAGTTGAAACGAAGCCGCGTTAGAGAGAGAATGAGAGAGAAGTTGAAATTGGGGTGGAGATAATTTCAAATTGGAAGTAGAAAAAGAATTTGAATGTTTGGAGTTTAACTCTTGCTTGTCTGATGGGCTGATGTTTTGCGCCGGATGCGCACCGTTGGCGTTGGTCTACTCTACTTGTGAACTCGCTCGGATTTGTGTGGTAAAGTGTTGTTGGTGTAGTTAGTATGTGCAAATAAAAAATAAAAATAAAAATAAAAATAAAAATAAAAAGTAAGAGTATTCATTTGATCTTATTATCAGTATTTATCATCTCAAAATAAAAGGTATTTAAGAGATTAATTATAGTATCATCTCAATCTTTAAAATTTTATCTTTATTTTAATTTATAAAATTATCAATTATATACTAATCTTTTCAATGCTTATCAATTCCATCACCAATGTTGAAATTCAAAATTGATTTCGGGCTATATTAAGTGTCTGTTTGGTAGGCTACATATACCAAGATAAGTTAAATTATCTATGTTTATCATGTATTTGGTAGTTTGATAAATAAACTCACAAGCCCGTTGGAAAGATAAAACCCGATGGATAATCACTGTTCCGCCTAAGTAGATTATCTCTCCAACTTGGTGAGATTATTTTTTTCTTCTTGAAATAGTGACGTGAATTTGGCCAAGTATGCCCTTATTCCATCGTTCTCTCATTTTCCTTTCCCCTTTCTCCTGCTTCTTTTTTAGTTCGGCGGCGCAGTGGAAGAGGTGAAAATCCAATCGGCAGTGACAAGGCTTTGCCGCCGGAAAAGGTAAACATCTCACCGAATTTCACGAATTCCCTCGACAAATTTCGCAATCTGACCTTGGTTTTTTTTTATTGTGTCTGTCCTCCAACATTTTTTATTTCTCTTCGGCGGTGGCTTGAAGACGCTAAAATCTTGAGGAATTATACCACTATTCAGCACCAGAAAAGGTAATAACTTCGCTGCCCAGTGATTTGGAGTATCCTAATTGCAAAATAAAAATCGGCTCAAAATCTGACCTTCAATTTCTCTATGAAAGCAGCGTTTACGAAACCCTAATTCTAAGATTTTCGGCGAATTTCGGCTCATTCTAAAGTTTGATCAACAAATAATCTGCACATCCTTCTTTTTCATTGTCGACGACAGCAGGTAAGTGTATTCTTCAGAATCTGACGATTTGTTGATTTCGTGAATTGTTTCGGCATTCCTATTGTTGATTTGGTGATTTTGTGTTTTTTTTTTAATCAGGCAACTTGTCATTTTGGTGATTTGTTCACTTTTTCATTCCTTTTTTTTTGTTGATTTGGGTATATAATGCATGAAGTTCAACGTGAAATGCTAGTAAATACAAGAAACTGAGAATGTCATGTACCACTACAGTTGAAACGGTTGGAGAATTGGTATATATGTCTTGATTATCTTGATTTATTTATTAATTGTTGCATGGTTCATTGTTTTCTCAGTTTCTAACTTGATGTAACAAAGAACTAAAACTCGTATTTATCACTTCTGTTAATCTGTATGAGGCATTGTTGAAATATGACTCAATGCAACGAAATTGTTCAAACGTTGTTGTTTGGAGTTCAAAGAAGCAAGGGGTAGTAGTATTGTACATGTGAAAGAAAACTCCTGAGCCAAAACTGAATGCATAAATACTAGTAAGAATTAATAATGCAAGATTAATCATCCATCTAAGAATCAAGATAATTAATTATTTCGATCATTAATCATTTACAATTTGTTGTTTGTTGCACAAGAGAATGCACACTTCCTAGCAAATCTCATCGTAAAGCAACACTGTTACAACCTACAGAGAAATTGCAAATTTGTCATTATAGATTTTTTGATTTGCCGATTTGTTGGTTTGCCTATTTGTTGATTTGGGTTCAGATTTGTTGCTTATAATGTTGAATGGCTGAATTGTTGATTTCTGTATTTGTTGACTTGCCGATTTGCTGATTTGCTTTACAGATTTGTTGGGGAGTTGTTGCTTAATTTGCAGATTTGTTGAGTCATAAATCTGAAATTATGATTTCTTACGTCCACAACATAACACCGTGGACCTATGATGCATCAGCAAAAGTCATTGACCAAATTTCCTCATCTTTCAATTCATGGGAGAACTTTGGCTATCCATCATGGAACGTGCCATTGACGAAAATGATTGTCAAGAATGACAAGAGGATATCTACTCTCCTCCTAATGACGATGTGTGAGATAGAGGACTTGCGATGATAGGCCATTCATTCAGTTAACTGAGGCTGGACCAATTCTTTTTTTGGATAATTTTACTAGGGCTGCTATTAATAATAGTAGTATATATTTGCCACAAACATTTTTGTAATAGCACATGTGTTTTTGATATAATTTATTTACTTTTGTTCATTTTCTATAAGTCATAGTATTAACTGATATTTGTATTATTATTAACAAAAAAATGTAATTTATAAACTTGTACTTATCTTTTATATGTATGTGTGTGTGTCAGTACTAATTATCGATTTATCGACAAATTAAATAAATAGAGTAATGGATTCTTATTAGTTACTTCTTCAGCATTATGTTTTATGAAAGACAATATTTTTGGAGTTGTTTACCATCTTACATTTTTAGGGAAAATGTATATTTGGTGATACAAAGTTATTTTTAAAATTTATATAGATGAAATTTTTAATTTCAAATTTTGAATGAAATCTTTAGTTTTTACTTTCAACTAAACATTACTATTTAAAATAATAATTATCGTATTGTACAACGCAACGCACGCGGATAAATCTAGTAGTAATTTAAAAAAAAAAAAAAAATAGAGTTACATCAACTCCCAAGTCAACTACTCCGTCATTGCACGTCTAATACGAAGTGACAACATTGTAAGAATTTCTTAGAAATATTACATATTATCAAATACTAATACAAAATAAATTAAGGAAGGCAAAATTACTCGAGTGATTGTACCCGTTTTTTAAATCTAAAATCACTCAATTTGTACTCGTCCCAAACTCGAATCACAGTTTTTTAATATGTAGCCAGATTTTGGAATGTCAATGGGTTGACTACTCACTCATCAAACATTTCTCAAACTTGAACCCGTTAAGATTTTCTACATCCTACTCGTCTTAAATTTAATTGAAATATTGAAATTGACTTCACTACCCGAACCACCCTAAATCCGTCTCAAACCCGTTGTGTAATACCCGTTAGTTACGAGCTAAAAAATTAAATACTTCCTCTGATTCACTAATATTGTCATCATTTTCTTATTTAGGTGTCTCACTCATATTGTCATCTTCCAAATAAATAAAAATTAACTCTTCAAAACTCTTCAAATTGATGAGACTTATCCACTTTCCATCTTTTTATCTTTATGCTTAATCTCCTGCCAAATAGTAACATGATAATTTCTGGGTTGGAAGGAGTACTATAAAACAACTTTAAATAGTAATATATATATATATATATATATATTTATTACTATTTAAAGTTGTTTTATAGTACTCCTTCCAACCCAGAAATTATCATGTTACTATTTGGCAGGAGATAAGCATAAGATAAAAAGATGGAAAGTGGATAAGTCTCATCAATTTGAAGAGTTTTGAAGAGTTAATTTTTATTTATTTGGAAGATGACAATATGAGTGAGACACCTAAATAAGAAAATGATGACAATATTAGTGAATCAGAGGAAGTATTTAATTTTTTAGCTCGTAACTAACGGGTATTACACAACGGGTTTGAGACGGATTTAGGGTGGTTCGGGTAGTGAAGTCAATTTCAATATTTCAATAAATTTAAGACGAGTAGGATGTAGAAAATCTTAACGGGTTCAAGTTTGAGAAATGTTTGATGAGTGAGTAGTCAACCCATTGACATTCCAAAATCTGGCTACATATTAAAAAACTGTGATTCGAGTTTGGACGAGTACAAATTGAGTGATTTTAGATTTAAAAAACGGTACAATCACTCGAGTAATTTGCCTTCCTTAATTTATTTTGTATTAGTATTTGATAATATGTAATATTTCTAAGAAATTCTTACAATGTTGTCACTTCGTATTAGACGTGCAATGACGGAGTAGTTGACTTGGGAGTTGATGTAACTCTATTTTTTTTTTTTTTTAAATTACTACTAGATTTATCCGCGTGCGTTGCGTTGTACAATACGATAATTATTATTTTAAATAGTAATGTTTAGTTGAAAGTAAAACTAAAGATTTCATTCAAAATTTGAAATTAAAAATTTCATCTATATAAATTTTAAAAATAACTTTGTATCCACCAAATATACATTTTCCCTAAAAATGTAAGATGGTAAACAACTCCAAAAATATTGTCTTTCATAAAACATAATGCTGAAGAAGTAACTAATAAGAATCCATTACTCTATTTATTTAATTTGTCGATAAATCGATAATTAGTACTGACACACACACATACATATAAAAGATAAGTACAAGTTTATAAATTACATTTTTTTGTTAATAATAATACAAATATCAGTTAATACTATGACTTATAGAAAATGAACAAAAGTAAATAAATTATATCAAAAACACATGTGCTATTACAAAAATGTTTGTGGCAAATATATACTACTATTATTAATAGCAGCCCTAGTAAAATTATCCAAAAAAAGAATTGGTCCAGCCTCAGTTAACTGAATGAATGGCCTATCATCGCAAGTCCTCTATCCTCACACATCGTCATTAGGAGGAGAGTAGATATCCTCTTGTCATTCTTGACAATCATTTTCGTCAATGGCACGTTCCATGATGGATAGCCAAAGTTCTCCCATGAATTGAAAGATGAGGAAATTTGGTCAATGACTTTTGCTGATGCATCATAGGTCCACGGTGTTATGTTGTGGACGTAAGAAATCATAATTTCAGATTTATGACTCAACAAATCTGCAAATTAAGCAACAACTCCCCAACAAATCTGTAAAGCAAATCAGCAAATCGGCCAAGTCAACAAATACAGAAATCAACAATCAGCCATTCAACATTATAAGCAACAAATCTGAACCCAAATCAACAAATAGGCAAACCAACAAATCGGCAAATCAAAAAATCTATAATGACAAATTTGCAATTTCTCTGTAGGTTGTAACAGTGTTGCTTTACGATGAGATTTGC
>CM055958.1:79543204-79884700 GCA_029490685.1 Schizonepeta tenuifolia
GCAAATCTCATCGTAAAGCAACACTGTTACAACCTACAGAGAAATTGCAAATTTGTCATTATAGATTTTTTGATTTGCCGATTTGTTGGTTTGCCTATTTGTTGATTTGGGTTCAGATTTGTTGCTTATAATGTTGAATGGCTGAATTGTTGATTTCTGTATTTGTTGACTTGCCGATTTGCTGATTTGCTTTACAGATTTGTTGGGGAGTTGTTGCTTAATTTGCAGATTTGTTGAGTCATAAATCTGAAATTATGATTTCTTACGTCCACAACATAACACCGTGGACCTATGATGCATCAGCAAAAGTCATTGACCAAATTTCCTCATCTTTCAATTCATGGGAGAACTTTGGCTATCCATCATGGAACGTGCCATTGACGAAAATGATTGTCAAGAATGACAAGAGGATATCTACTCTCCTCCTAATGACGATGTGTGAGATAGAGGACTTGCGATGATAGGCCATTCATTCAGTTAACTGAGGCTGGACCAATTCTTTTTTTGGATAATTTTACTAGGGCTGCTATTAATAATAGTAGTATATATTTGCCACAAACATTTTTGTAATAGCACATGTGTTTTTGATATAATTTATTTACTTTTGTTCATTTTCTATAAGTCATAGTATTAACTGATATTTGTATTATTATTAACAAAAAAATGTAATTTATAAACTTGTACTTATCTTTTATATGTATGTGTGTGTGTCAGTACTAATTATCGATTTATCGACAAATTAAATAAATAGAGTAATGGATTCTTATTAGTTACTTCTTCAGCATTATGTTTTATGAAAGACAATATTTTTGGAGTTGTTTACCATCTTACATTTTTAGGGAAAATGTATATTTGGTGATACAAAGTTATTTTTAAAATTTATATAGATGAAATTTTTAATTTCAAATTTTGAATGAAATCTTTAGTTTTTACTTTCAACTAAACATTACTATTTAAAATAATAATTATCGTATTGTACAACGCAACGCACGCGGATAAATCTAGTAGTAATTTAAAAAAAAAAAAAAATAGAGTTACATCAACTCCCAAGTCAACTACTCCGTCATTGCACGTCTAATACGAAGTGACAACATTGTAAGAATTTCTTAGAAATATTACATATTATCAAATACTAATACAAAATAAATTAAGGAAGGCAAAATTACTCGAGTGATTGTACCCGTTTTTTAAATCTAAAATCACTCAATTTGTACTCGTCCCAAACTCGAATCACAGTTTTTTAATATGTAGCCAGATTTTGGAATGTCAATGGGTTGACTACTCACTCATCAAACATTTCTCAAACTTGAACCCGTTAAGATTTTCTACATCCTACTCGTCTTAAATTTAATTGAAATATTGAAATTGACTTCACTACCCGAACCACCCTAAATCCGTCTCAAACCCGTTGTGTAATACCCGTTAGTTACGAGCTAAAAAATTAAATACTTCCTCTGATTCACTAATATTGTCATCATTTTCTTATTTAGGTGTCTCACTCATATTGTCATCTTCCAAATAAATAAAAATTAACTCTTCAAAACTCTTCAAATTGATGAGACTTATCCACTTTCCATCTTTTTATCTTTATGCTTAATCTCCTGCCAAATAGTAACATGATAATTTCTGGGTTGGAAGGAGTACTATAAAACAACTTTAAATAGTAATATATATATATATATATATATATTTATATATATATATATATATATATATTTAAATTAAATTAAATATCAATTTAAAACTTTTAATAAAATAAATCTCAAAACAAATACTAACTAACAAAATATCCAATATAAGTGTTATATAGTTGATATCTCATAAAATGTTTAAGTAAGATTACAATACTACTTATAAATCAAATTACATCATTTTCATCCCTACCAACCTGTTCAAAAAAGACACTTCCTTGATTATTCGTAATGTCTTGTCCTAAATCTGTTAAAAAAATAAACACTACAATGTAAATATTAATTACAAATAATAGAAATAATAAAAAATTATAATTAAAATATAAATGAAAATAAATTTTATTAATTGTACCCGTATCCGTACAATGTAAAAAATATTTATAAATTAATCTTAAACACCCCTAAAAATTAATTATAAATAGTAAAAATTATAAAATAATATAATTAAAATAATGTAGTAACTAAATCTACCATGATGTATTCCACCATCGGACATCAACTACCGAAATCTCCAATTTTGATGAGAATAAGACATAAAATAAATGTATAAGAAAATCACGACTTTTCTGTTCAAGTGGAATGAGAAAAAAATGCAAGACACTTTGAAATTACTAATAACTATAATTACATTATATATATATATATATATATATATATATATTATAAGCATATAAATTTATTAGGGTAATGGAAACCCATAGACAATCATCTATGATCTCAATCTCGTCACATTTTCTTTTTATTTTTATACTTTGTTAAAAGTGTTTATCTACTAAATGTAGAATGACTAATATCTTTCATGGTAATTAATTTACATTAAGAAACAATTAATCAATATTTATTAGAGATTTATATAAAAGTGATTTTTATTTAATTATCAATTAGTGTTATGTTTATTTTGTAGAAGATTTTATGTGACACCCCAATTTTTCGTTTTTAGTGGACTATTATCATGTCAATTGTTAAATTATGGTAAGGCCTAATTTTGAAAACATACTTCCATGTTACACATATAGATTAGTACTGAATGTGAATCAAGAAAAAAGATAGATTTTTTTTTTCTTGAGGGCATCATAATTCACTCTTAGTAACAATTAAATAATTATTTATTCTTATAATATTAATTAGTAACTAAATATATTTCCCAACCCAACCCAAATAGATGATGTTGTTTAATAACTCTCAAAAATCATATCTTATATTAACTTAACATATTATGTGCTATAAAATAAACTGCAAAATCTAAAATAAAATATGTGAGTTAAATCATTAGGTATGGACAACAAAGTAAATTGCAAAATTATAAATATATATCTCATAATTAATATAGTATTATTTCTTAGTCCATGTATTAAAAGCCAACACATATTATAATTTGAATATATTTGTATTTTAATTCATGTATAAATTAATTGTACACATGTATGTCTTATGTTACATTATCATTTCCAGAAACAAAATATTAAAAAGAATAGATGTTAATATCTATGGCAGTTCGTGGTAGGCGAGAATCACAATCTCTATCCCTACTCATACTATACAATTTAGAAAAGAGAAATTGAATTGTTCATACAATAAAATAAACATTTTAAATCCATCAACTTAGTATTTTTAGTCTGTCACAACTTTAATAGTTAATCTATTTAAAAATGGCTCTCTAAACCCAAAAATATTAAAATCTACCATCATCACCTTCCACGTACGCTAACTAACTCAGCCTCATACGACACCACAATTTCCTTATATTGTTGAAGAAACACGGTCTTCGCTCGTGCTCTTACATTTCAACCACGTCACAGTCCTCGTAGCCTCCTCCACTAAAATGGAATTTTATCATAGATCTATCCAAACTCGTATGGTAATACCCGTTAATTATCTAAAAATTATTTAAATTTTTAAATAACTAAGTATAAGTTGTTAGAATAATTGATTAATAGTCTCATTAAAAGCCATCATTATAAAATAATAATAATAATAATAATAATAATAATAATAATAATAATAATAATAATAATTTTGTGTGTACTTAATGTTGATTTTTTAGAACAATTAAGAAGAATAATAAAATCAAAGCGGTAAATTTAGTTTCAGCCCTAACCCTATTTTTCTTCGGTCTATTCAGACCGGCTCGTCCATTTTTGGCTAAATTGTTATCCCTGTTTAATTGTCTTCCCTATTTAATAAGTTTGGACATTAAACTGAGCCAAATAAATTAATTGAAAATATAATATAAACATAGCTAACTAAGTACAATCAGTTTGGACATTAAATTAGTTGATCTCATTTTATATTGTATACTAAATAAACGCTTAATATAAATAATAGATTGTGAGTATATGTTGTACCTAAAAGAATTATCAATACTCTGTTAAAAATTAAAAATAAAAATTACCTATAATCATGGAACTCAAACAAATTTTGTAATCATGGTGTAAAATACAAAAGTTCCTCAATTCATACACGTTTCGATATTCGCTAGAAGTGATCACTCGGAGCCAATCGTGTAAAGGTTGCTCCTTCTTGGAAGAAATAGTACGACAAATTGAATAAACATTCATTTGGTTAATTTCTCTATATGTTTTTCTTACCATACATCAATTCATAAATGCACGAAAATAAAATCTATTTAATCCTGATACCATGTTCTATACATGATCTCTAGCAAGAAGAGGCGAAGGCGGCCGGGCTCAGCATTGTGGAGGCCGAGGCTATACTCCTCTACCATTTCTCGAGATCTTTACTAGAGTGGGAGCTGATACTTGTGGAAGAAGCACTTGTTGAGTTTAGGAGGGTTTTGGAGAGATAGTTGTGCTAGTCGTAGAGAGAGTTGTCGCGGTTGATGATGATGTTGCCCGTGTCGCCAACTACGTATCATAGAATATGCATTTTTGCATCTACAATTGTACGCATGGTAACATTAAGACATTGTTCTTTCAAAAAATTAAAATAATACAGTGCGTATGCTAACACATTGTTCTTCCATACAAATTTGTTACTTTTTATATATACTGCTATATTCGATTGCATTGATTATTGCACAGAGCCAAATATATAGGTATTTATTTTAAATTGCAGAAGTTATATGGGCACAAATAAATGTAAATGGAAAATTTATTACTTGATTGACATGATTATGATTTTTGTAACGGCTAAATGTAATAGATGGATTGAAAAGTATTAATAATTTATTATGATTTAATATCTAAACAAACTATTTCCAAAAACAATGAAATCAGTTTATATAAACGGAAAGGACATAATATTGAGTGGAAAAATGAAGTTATAAACATGTGTATAATAAAGTTAGATAAATTTTAAAGAAAATCTCTAGACTTGCCACATTATGAGAATGAATGTGGTGCTTATAATATGTTTTGTTATTATTAATTGATTTTCAATAGGCAACATGATAGGAAATGGAGATTTACTCAATATGCACCGAAGGTCATGACATAAAAAAATGCTATAATGTTACATTTATATATAAACACAACAAATGGTGTAAAGTGATAGCAAAAGTAACAATTAGTTGAATAGATAGCATCAAAAATATATTAATCGTGATAGTCAAATAACTAAAAACCAAATCAATATCAAACGCATATCAATTGAGAATCAATGTATGGTTCCATAGTGCAATATAAACTTAAATCCAATTGAAAGAGTAAGATCCGATAGTCCTGATAATGTCTCTAGTTAAAAAAGCAACAATATATAAGTGCATGACCACCACCAATAATCATAATTATCCATATCCATACAGTAGAAGAATTACACACGAACTAATGTATCAAATATATCCTAGCAACAAAAGAAACATAAATAAGATTTACCAAAATAGAATTTATCTAAATTAAGGAATCTTAATTTCATCCCCAACAGAGATTTTTTTCTCTCTTATTCAACTCGTAGTTCGATGCATTGACCGTTTCTATCTTCAGATTTGATAATCGATCTTTACGCCAACATTCTCGGTGCAATAATCTCTTTTCTATCAACCGTAATTTCTTTGGTCGGAAAAGTAGGAACGAAAGATCACAAAGCAAGTGAAATGTGGATGAAGTTATTTTAAATTTCTGTAATATATAGGCATAAATAGTACTCCCTCCGTCCCGCTCATTTTGTCTCCTTACTATTGGGCACGGAGATTAAGGAAAGTTGTTTGTTTAATAAACTAGTGGATGAGATTGGAAAGGGATGGGAGAGAAACTCTTATAGCCACTCATTATGTCTATATTTGGATGTAGATAAAATGAGTGGGACGTCCATTTAAGGAAAGAGAGACAAAATGAGCGGGACAGAGGGAGTACAAAAAACAGGAAAGTTGTTATTAAATTTAATATTTTGACATGAAATATGCTTTGTAACGGTTATTATTAATTAATTGATTATAATTAGTTTAATTGTGATCTGCTATATTGTATTTCAATAGTTTGTAAGGTTAAGTAGAGATTTTAGATAAATAAAAAAGAAAATTTCTAATAATGCCACATAGGCATGAGGATAAATGTGGTGCTCCCTATCAACATTGCTATTATATATTGGCCGTAATTTCTTTGGTCGGAAAAGTAAGAACGAAAGATCACAAAGCAAGTGAAATATGGATGAAGTTATTGTAAATTTCTGAAATATATAGGCATAAATAGTACAAAAAATAGGAAAGTTGTTATTAAATTTAATATTTTGATATGAAATATGCTTTGTAACGGTTATTATTAATTAATTGATTATAATTAGTTTAATTGTGATATGCTATATTGTATTTTAATATTTTATAAGATTAAGTAGAGATTTTAGATAAATAAAAAAGAAAATTTCTAATAATACCACGTAGGTATGAGAATAAATGTGGTGCTCCCTATCAACATTACTATTATATATTGATGATGATTGCATTCTTGCGTTTTGTTCGTTTGTAGGTGATAAATTTAAATTTTAAAGTTAACGGTTTGAAATTTGGAAATTTCGAAATTTGAAAATGGAGAGAAGCACCGTTGTGGGGTGGCTCGCTATTGGCGGTGGGGGGCCCACTCATTACGAATCAATAGACCATAAAATAGTAACTCTCAGCCACTACAAGTCTACAATTGTCAATTCTAAAAATAATGACAAAAAAACTTTATGCGCAGATCCTGCACGGTGCAAATGCTACCCGACCTGATCGAGTTTTTTTCTTTTTTTTTTTTTTTTTTTTTTTTTTTAATTTCAATTTTTTTTATTTCAGTTTTTTTGTCCTTTTTTTTGTTTTTCTCCCTTGTTTTAGCTATCCAGATGGAAAGGAATTACCACTCTCATAAGAAAGTGCATCCTCATCCTCAGAGAAAACAACAGGTTTAGGAGACATCGGAAATAGGACATTGATGGGCGAAGACGTATCAATGAAGGCAGGTTATCCATATTGGGTCCCTCTAAGAGTTAGGCTCAATCTTCCAAGAGGAACCAGAAAGAACAAGAGTTGCTCAGATTTGAAACGGATAAAAATGGACTATTGAGCAGGGCTACTGAGTGCTCCTGTAGAGCTTGGCATTGGCCTGCATCCATTTTACTTAAAGTCGTTTTCTAATGAACCTTCCTACTCAAGAAAACTTCAAGTCTGCTAAGCTTTCCTGGGGATGAAGGGATCCGAATGTGCACCTCCTAATGATCCTTGAATGAGGCAGAGAACGAATGCTGAGTAGAGGGAGAGGAGTAAGGAATGAGATGTGATCCTAATGCTTGGGCAAAGGATTTGTCCTGGCTTGGAGGGGGAGGATGGAGGTTTGAGAATCCCCGGTCGGCTAGGCAGTAACTGCGGACCCTGTCGATCTATCAGTTCGTCCAGTAGGGCAGTCGCTTATTTTTTGGTCAAAATTCGAGCGAAAGGAGCCGAAGGCTTCGAAGCTAGCTAAAAAAATCTAAATTATTGTCCGCCGATTATCCATATTTTAGTAATCAGAACGGAGGCGGAACCGTAAGCTCCATCAAAAAAAAAAAATCTGGAGAGGAGCGCATGAGGTCCACGCGCGGTGCGTAGACCTCACGCGCGAGTCGGACGGGGCGCATGGATGGGTCGGGTCAGGGCGGGGGTCCATTTTCATGGTACAAAAATCTGTACAGGAGTGTTTCTCAAAAATAATAGAGAAAAAAACATTTTGATGCTCTTTTGCACTCAACATTGCATCCATCATAACTTATAGTACTACTATAATCTCTTAACGTAACGCGACAATTAACATCCATTGTGCAATGGGCTTTCCTACTATGGCATTTCAACACGTTAGATTGTGTTTACTTTGGTGTAAAATTATGAAATACAGATATTTTCTCCCATTTTTCAACATTTTCATATGTTTACTTTGATAGAAAATTTTCTTCAAACAAATTGGAATATTTTCTCGAGCAGCCCCTTTTCTTTCCTTTTCACTCTAATGTTGGATGATATTATCTTTGGGTGGTGGTATGAAATTTTTTTCCAACATTTTCATCTCTAGTAAACATGTGATAAAAAGATAATATTTTGTCATCTTTCTTATAGATCATTTTTCAATGATAACTTTACTATCAACATAAACGCACCCTTAGTCGTTGATATATCCTCAAATATGGGATTTCGTATCCTCCACAAGCAAAAATAAAATCCTGCATGCTCATCTTTAAAATCATATGTCATCGTTATAACAGAAACCACAAAATAACGTACTACTAGACTGTAATCAAAACCCAGAACTGAAACTTTGAGTGATTTCTCGCCTAAATAGATGTTAGTGGGAGAAGATATTTAAATTTTACGAAAGTACTTCTATACATTGCAGTTGTTATTACACAACTATTGCAGTCAACACTTCTCGTGTTCGTTGTGGCAGTGACAACACCTGAGCTATATTTCTTACGTATATTCTGCGAAATAATCTCAATCCTTCTTATAGACCAGTTTCGTGTAATCAGGACTCCACATATTGTTTTCTATGTGAGTTCTAATTTCATCCTGCACCACAAATCAAACGTTACAAGTACGAATTCCGACAGCTATGCAGATTTCACAAAGAACACACATTGAACTACATTAATTGATAGAGAAATGATCTGTAAGCAATGATCTTTTCTTTTCATCATTTCTTTCTACTTCCTGCGAATTTCAAGTGTCCCGGATATGGTAATACTCCGGGTGACCATAATCAATTCATTTATCAATATACATTCCAAACGAGAGTCAGCCATATATATATGTAAGACTGTATGGCAACTCCTGTACATCTTGTGCGATGGAAGATGCACAAGATATCACATTGCAGCCTATAAGATGTGGTTTCCGATTTCTCTTACATTATAACGAACGGAAGCTCTGTTTACCCTTTCAACTTGTTTGAATTGAACATTCATAATTTAAAAATAGTTAATTACAAAATTATTTGAAATCAGAGTGTGTGCTATAAAATGCTAAATTAATAGTACTAGTATAGCAAAGCGATCCCCTCCCCCTCCAATATTTTTAAAAAATAATAATTATATTAGATTGTCATCTTTTGCACTGCATCTTGTCAATAAGAGGTGGTTTTTGAGTCATTCGTAAAATAAATCTAGGAAGTGATTCAAGTGAAACAATTCATGTAATTTGATCTACGAAGGTAATTTAGCAAGAAGTAAAAGTATGCCATAGATGCCAAAAGATTCAGAAGTAATTGGTCATTGATTCTTGATTTATAAAATGTGATTTATACTATTATCCCAGTAGGTATTAAGTCTACAGGCTCTTGGATATAAACTCAAATCTCAGTCGGCAGGATCACGTCACTACAACCAAGACCTACATTGGCACCACCAAATAGACCCCTACTCCCAACCCCAAAACAGAAGCTCAAAAGTGGATAGCATGACATATTGTTAATTTTAGGCCGAAGGTCAGATTCTGACAGTTACCAGACATGTCAAAATAAAATAAAAGGACCAAAAGCAGAAGGAAAAATCAAAGGCATACATTAAGATAGCTTTATTAACCTGATTAAGTTTCTGCAGTTCCCGTGCATCCATCTCACGATATCCTTCCACTAGGTCTTCTTCAATGGCTTCTGTAATTACTGCTGCAGCTACTTCCTTTGTTATATCACGTATTCTGCATTCATGTTTCAGTATTTAGTAAAAAGAGAGAGAGAGTACAGTGCTTTATTTCAAGGAAGAAACCAAATCCGACGAGTACCTGGAAATTGATGGATAAATAATACCTTTATGTACCTCTTCCTCAGTCATATATTCAGCTAGGCTGCAGTTTTAACAAAGAATCTAGTCAAGACCTGACTTGATACTTGATAGGCAAAGGTGCTATTCGGGTTTAGGGATAATATCAATTTTTTTAGGCAGATCAAATTAGTTTTATAGCAATGCAACGACCAGCACAGCGGACTCTATTGTTTTCGTACTCTAGCCACACTAGATCAATGAAAATAAAAAATAATGGATAAATTTCGGTCATCCTTTTAGTCTGGATAGATCACGTGGCTTATGAATAAGATAGTAGTTAGCGAAGGATCGCCAGCTGTCAGTTTGTTTATTGATCAAACTTATTTCCGATATATCACAAATCCCTAGAAAGATTTGAAAATCGAATAATGAGAATACTAAATTTAGAAGTTGGAAGTCCCTAAAGTACCATTCAGCAGCTGCCTGTAGCATCCCATCTGAGACGATCTTAGATCCAGATAGAAGAGTTCCAAGTCCAATCCTGCAATAGTGGCCAATATCATTAAGATGAAGAACTGCCAAGAATATATTTTATCCATGATTAATCACAATGTTCATATCTAACCCGGGAAAAAGAAACATGTTATTTGCCTGATTGCAGTGGCCAATATTCCCATTTCCTGTGCGTTTGAAGCAGTCAGTAAAAGTAATTAAAATAATAATGAAGAGATCCATCTACAGCATGTGATCTGCCTGTAAAATGCTATGTCAGTAACTTCTGAATAAGATCTTATATATATCACTTCATATTCTATGTCTTACATACACGACAAAGAAACAGCTTTCTTGTCAATCCCAATGGTCAGACTGGGTACGATATTTCTTACATTCCTTGATATGTTTCTTAATTCAGCAAATAAAATTAATAACTCGATGAGAAAAGATGGGGCCAGGGCAGAGTGTTTACGTATTGCACTATCAGTGAATCAAACTTTTGTGCCGAAATGGAAATTTGTTGTATCGATCAGGAAAAACTACTAAAAAGGTCAGCAATGTGAAATGTCAATCAAATTCAACATTTAATTTACAAGAACAATATCTGGACAGAGAAACTAGTATTCTAACAGTGAGATCATATTAGGAGAGAGATTGTAGGAAACCGATAGGCAAAACAGTAAACAAATGTAAAACGAAAATGAACAAGCATTTTTGTGTGGAAGGAATTTGAGCAATATTCTTCGGAACTTTATATCACAAGTCTAGGATATAAATTTAAAGGACATCAAGCTTCTAGCATCACTCTGTAAGATAGTTCAACCTCCTCTTGACTGGAACTCATATTTTAATATTTAAAATACAATATGACAAAAGGTCAGATAAATTTATTTCGGGATATACTTTCACGTGCTTAATACCTCCACTAAGTCATCTACTCCAGCAGAAATCTAAACCTGAACAAAAATTTAAAGGAAATTGTAAACAACGCAATTTGCAGTAAGCAACTGTAAGGACATACCAAGATCAACATTATTGAAAGGGCTCCCACTCCCAAATATGATGTGGTCACCAACTATGGAAAATGCTTCCTCCGGGGTGCACTCCGCTAAAAGAGGTCAAAATTATTTTTCAAAAAAACAGAAGAGAAATGTCTCCATAAAATAAGTTTTAAACAATATATGAAGTACCATTTTTAGTAGGGTTAGACATTGGAAAAATCGCTGGTCTGGTAGATGTTGACTCTTTGAGAGCCTCTAATACCTGACGATAAAAAGATTCAATTATGTGGAAAACTACTTGTACTTACAAACTCTGCTCAAGGCAACCAAGGATGCTTGAAAGAAATACAATAAGATAAGAAAATATAAACATATTATATTCAAAGTTGAAAAGGTTGTAAGAAGTAAATAGCAAATGAATATGAATTTGTACCTCTTTTGAGAATAAATCTCCAACAGCAGACAACCCAAGAAGTACATCTGGCTTCACTCGCCTTACCTGAGTAAATATCAGTCAGACATTTGTCATGTAAAAACATCAACAATATAAAAATGTGCATGTGTAAACAGTGGTGTAACCAGAAAAAATTATTGACGGGGGCTAATTTTTTATGTTTTTCAATTTTTATAATTTTCAGAGAGATTTGATTTGATGACAGGGGCTTTTGCACAATAATTCACACACAAATTTGATAATGTGATGGATATATAAGATAAAAAGGTTATAAAAAAATTATTTTGGTGGGGCTAGTAGCTACGCCCCTGTGTTCAAATAGACTTGTTGCCAGTTCTCCCTAGAAGACTTTAACTTAAAACCTCCTTCTGCTAATTTTCCACATTTATAAAGGATCTTTGTTTTAATGTATTTGTTAAAGTATTCCCTTTTCCCAGTTACGCATATACATGACCGAGAACCTGGAAAAAAGCATGGGCTGAAGTATGTGAGAGGAAAGATTGGACCAACAGAAGCATCAGAACTTATACCCTTACATGCACCGTTGACTTTCTAATTGTACAATGTTTTATTTATATGTATTTGTATGATGCTGGTAAGCTAACATCATTGTAGTAAACAAATTTTCTATATTGTATTGCTGCAAATCTCCACACAGAAAGAAATAACTTGTTCATTGAGTAACAAATTTTACAGACTTCATTTATATCACACAGAGTAAGAGGGAGTATCCCAACCACATCTATGGACTGATCATCTCCTGCATAAACAGATAAATGAACTGGAAACATTAAAATTAAGGTTAAAGAAGGAAATAGTTGAAAGAACCATTGAAGAATTGCAGTTCCTTTCCTTCCAAAACCCAGAAGATGAATTGGAGGCAACAAAGTTACAACTGAGAAAAAGCTTTTTAGGCTTGCAATATATAAGCAGAACAAAGATCCGGCACGGTCATAAGTGCATTTAATAAATCAATATTTTGGAATATTCTCTGTAGGTTGGAATATTCTCTGTAGGATACTAGGTCATGTTCCGCAAATCTTGCATTACGATGCCATATGTGCGATCTCATTGTGCATAACTAATTTAGAGATAGCTGTGGGCTTAATTGTTAGCGTTAGCATATTGATTGACACATTGTTCCACCTCAGTAAATAGAAAGTTCGACACTATCAGACATTTAATAATTAAGACATCCAATCTTCAAAAGTAGCTTAAGATTTAATAGACTAACCACTTCTGCAAGGCTAGCCCCTTCTCTCAACCCTTGGCGATCAATCTCTTTGATCTTCCTAGCAAATGAGCGTGCATCTGGATCGATATTTTCACGAGCTTCTGTTATAAGCCCCTGAATTATGCACGCACAAGTTATCTCAGTACTTGCAGCTGGCGAAAAATTATTTTTGAATGGCAATGATGGACACAACAACATTATTCTAGATGTTCAGACTCAAAACAATCAGGAACTGTTATTAGGAAACAAGATAAGAATACACAAGCCCACAATGATGGTAGTAGATCACTCACATTAGCATCGACAACCCAAAATTGACTCCTAGCACTTTCAAAGGCAATGTCAGTATCTCCTAGCATTCTCGACATTGTTTTCCTAGCGGCATTAAGGACACCTATTCCAGCACTGCAGCCAGTTTGCAGTCAGTTTCAGTGATTTGTTTGTTGAACGAAAGGAGGAAGCAACTAAAATGATAGATACCTTCCAGCACCAGCAACTACAATTTTCATCTTAGGAAAGTCAATCATTGGTCTTCCTTGTGCTCTGACTGCTCCCAGAAGACCCGCAAGAGCAACTCCTGCTGTTCCCTGGTCAGTTTAGTAGGTATTAGATGATAAACATACAATAATCTGGTTATCATTCATAACAGAAACATATCATTTAAAAAAGCAGGGAGTATTCGTTGTGAACCATTAACACATAACAACCTAATATTATGCCAAATTGACATCACCAAAATTAGCATGAGAAGTAGTGTAGTCAAACTTCAAGAAACTGTAAGCAAAATCATCTGACATGGATTACATACCTGAACGTCATCATTGAACATTCTATACTCTTTCCTATAACGCTGCAATAGCTTGAAAGCCCACTTACTTTGAAAATCTTCAAACTGCAGATATTTATGTGCATTAATGACTTATAAAGTGAAACTGCCTAAGACAGAAATTAGCCTATAAACACCCTAAAAACTGCACCTGGACAATCACATGAGGCCAACGGGTAAAAACTGCTTCCATGAATTCGTCAATAATTTCAAGATACTCATCTCCATCAAGGCGATGCTGTTGCAATCCCAAATCTGCAAGGATAAAAGCATTTAGGTCATTGACCTTAAGAACAAAGAGTAGGCTTACTAACCATTAGAAATTCAATACATTTAGTCAAGGTGGTCCTAATACTCATTTGGAGATTTGTGCAAGCTATAACTAAATTACATAAATCCAATAGAACATGTCGGGCAAGACATTGAAGTGGACTACGGATACATTCATGACTCACCAATTAAAACTAAAAAAGAACTCATTCTTATAAGAATAACTTTACTGCAGAACTCAACAAAATTCAAAGACCATGGGACCTGCATATAACATATGCAACATTGACCAAGAACTTGGCAGGATCAATGTCAAGTCCTTGTAAGAGAATTCAGAATTTGGGGTAAAATGTTGTCATAGTTGTGTTAAAACAAAAATTAGAGATTATGTGGATAAGGGACAATTTCATTGGTCTATCAAACACATAATGCATTGAGACACTTACACAAGGGATCTTTCAGAAGCTGCTCATTGTTGGTTCCGACATCAATCATGACAGGAAGTACCTATGCAAATTCATAAAATTCAAAAATGGATTATCAGAACATGACTTGAGAGAAAGAGGATGGCAAGAAAAATTAGCATACGTTCGTTAATGGGTATGTCTATCCAATTCCATGAAATCTTTTTCTGTCAACTGGAAAATGATGATCAATGATAAGCAAGGGTAATACCAGTTGAAAGAGATAAAGAGTACAATAAAAACATGAAAAGAAACTACATATGGGATATGTTACTTGAAGTTTCCCAATTCCAGCATAAATAGGACGGGAAAATATCCACAATCAACTAGGGTATCAAAACAAGATACTCATTTCTTCTATATTTTCATCTTATTGCAGAAAAATGTCGAAGATTTACAACAAATACTCCCTGCTTTTTTAAAATGATATGCTAACATATAATTCACAGTGTAGGTCGTTATGTGTTAATGGTTTTACTACTCAAACACATATCAGTTATATAGTTATTATAACATCCCTCATTTCTGTTATATTTTATTCATATAAAATTGGTAGCATTGGCAGCAGGGCAAGATATTAATTTTATGAAATACAAAAGATGACAATGTAATCTTAGATGCAAAAAGAGAGCAAGATAGTACTCTCTGAGGGTTTATCCCTGCAGCAGCAACATAAAGATCCAATTTTCCAATTGCAATTCCAATTCCCTGAACTCCTTGATCTCCAAGGCCCAGTATCCTGCTTCCATCCGTTACAACAATCATATCCACCTACAGGAAAAGGATTGTTTCAAAACCAGTAGCTTACAAAGGAGACAAATTTGAATTTTATTCCAAAAGGCAAGCATAATACGTGATAATAGTCTGTGCTGCTACTTTTGATCAAATTAATTTTTTGTAATCTCAAACGTGAAAGCAGCGTGATAAATTTTATTTATCAAATCCCCATAGTGACCATAAGACAAGGAACAATAATCAGTATTCCCTGGTAAGAATAATAATATGATGCAAACATAAACTACTTTTAACCAAATTTAGTGGACAAATAGCAATTAAGAACTGGAAAGGTTTAAACTTAGCCATCACGAATGGACTAATTCAACCAGTAAAAATTGTACATATCCAACACACCACCTAATATTTAGGGTGCTGGCATGACAAAAAAATATCAGTTGAAACAGTGAAGAGGCAGCAAAAATTGATCAAACGCCTAAAGGGAAATAATAAGCAAGAACAAGGAGTACGGCACACCTGTTCTGCTGGCCAGTTGTAAACCATTGACATCATTTCTCCACGATCTTCTGCACTAAAATACATTCCCCTAGGTCGCCTAAACAAGCCACTGTACTTCTGACATACAAGACCAACTGTAGGAGTATAGACTATCGGTGCATATTCCTCAATGTTGTCAATAAGAACCTGTTAATATAATATCAAAATGAGAGGCTTTGTTTGGCATAAGAAAGAAAAAAATATTTTCAAAATCTACCCTAGATGTCATAATACATTTAAGGATCATGTCAAACAAAGTTGAGGCATTAGCAGATTAACTGGGCCCTGATGCTTATATTTCAA
The DNA here is from genome assembly GCA_029490685.1 of Schizonepeta tenuifolia. Taxonomy (NCBI): domain Eukaryota; kingdom Viridiplantae; phylum Streptophyta; class Magnoliopsida; order Lamiales; family Lamiaceae; genus Schizonepeta; species Schizonepeta tenuifolia. The sequence goes on from CM055958.1 coordinate 79,559,369, forward strand.
AGAGTCTTCAAAAGTTTGGTATGATCAAGGAAGGTCAAACTTTTGTAAATTAGAATCTCCACGAGGACTATTTTGTAAGTTAATTTGTATGAGTGAGCAACTGAACAGATAAGCAAGTATGATTTCTTTTTATGTGTGTCGGTCTATAACAAGATTAAAAGTTGTAATGATAAAATGTATAAATGATGGAGTGACTTTTTGAATCTTGCACAAGTTCAAAGCAATGCTAGTTGATGAAGATTGGTCATTTGAGTTCTGTGGTGCGACTGCCATATTTATAATTATAATTGAAAGTGATAATAGTGGACATTACCATTGTAAATAAATGCCATCATGTTGCGAATGTAGAAAATAGAAAGAAAAGAAAAAGGAGTTGGTAATTGACCTTATAATACATTGTCTCATTTCTATCATGCAACCGATTGAGAATTCGCCACTTGGCCAAAGAGTATGGGTCAGATGGTCCATCTCTAGCACTCTGCTCAAGCCTCTTTAGGTCGACCACTATGATTTGAGCAAAGACAAATAGATGTTATCACAAGCACATATAGCTCAAAATTATAACTCATAGGCTTGATAACAGCACACAAACATTTATATCTTAGGAAAATAGAGTTAGTTAATGATAAAACTCTCCCAAGTTTCATCTAAACCAATCTAGGCCAAGGCTCAAAGTAACTTGCATCTATTTTTGCTTACTAGACAATCAATATACAGAAACCAATATGACTCATAAAAACCAAAACAAGCACATGACCAAAACCCAAAACAACATTTAGGGCTAACACCTGATGTATAATTTTCTTTCACCCACAAGCAATGGATAGAAAGCACTTGTCTGGTTGAACACACATTGAAAGATATCATGAGAAGAGTTGGGGAAAAAACTTACTAAAGCGTTCAATTTGTTGTTCAGAACTCATGACACCTGGAGGAAGTAAACCACGGAGATCAAGACGATCACGTTCTGTCATTGAAAATGCCGTTCCCTATAGATATGGAGCATAAAAGTCGCAACTTAACTCCCATAATGTTGTTACCACAATAGAAAGATAACCAAAAAGCATCTTGAGACACTTGAAATGTGCCAATATAACATGTAAGAGGAAAGAACATTAGTTCTTTGCTTTCAGAACGCCTTTAAGTACCAAAAGTTGCAGAGAAGACAAATCCTGTAGGAATAAGGTTGCGGTGGTTTCATCATATGAACAAGAACGTTAAACAAATCCCATAGATAATAAATATGGCGTGTGCTAATTGGTACTTCCTTCACATTTTTTGTTATCACTGAGAAACACTGAAATTAAACGCGACCAACCAACGGCAGAAGACCAAAATCAACCAACTTATTACGTCCAAACAAATCAAACAGAAACCTTAAAACTGAGTTACGAAACAGCAACATAATCCAACGATTCCGGGAAACACAATTGTAAATTCCTCCAAGCAACAGAATATCCGATCCTCGAGATCTCAAGGATACGACACACTCTCAATTAGTAAATTCCACCAAAAACAACACAAAATTCATTCTCTATTAGTACTTACCTTGTTGAACCATGGATCGTGGAGAATATCCAAGCTGCGCTTGTGAATTATAGTCGGGCGGTGTCCCTCCGTCGTCGTAAATGATCTCGCGCCACCCAAATTGACGGCGGCGAGAGTTGTCCGCCGCGATTGCAAGCGCTTCAACAGCGCTGATGAAAGCGCCATCTGGCGAGAGAAATTCCCCATAATCTGAGCACAAGGAAGAAAAACTCAATCCACTTCAGTGTGTAGCTACAGCAGCGAGGGAATTTATATCTCCGTAGACAGCTTGAATGCGACGGTAAGTTTGAACAGTAAAGGACAAACAAAATCTCTTTTACTGACGCCAGATTAATTGTACATTATTAATAAGTTATGGTACCTCAATCTGGTAGTAGCGGTAAATGATTGGATAAAACTTGTCGGTTAAAACCTTATATTATTGTAAATGGAAAGTCGTCCGTTGCTTGTGTGGGGGGCGAGGCGTCAACGCCTCAACGGATTTACCATTTCGAGCAATATAAAACCGTGTACACGTAGGATTCGGGTTACGGTCCAAAATCGAATTTCGTTACTCCAAAAATTTCTTTTGAATTACATTCCAGAAAAAAAAAATTAATAATAATAATAACTTTGAACTTAATATATATATAGTTCCGCTACCTTATCTAACAATGTGTCAATGCTACATTGAATCAGCCATAAAATCGCCTTATTTGATTCATACTATAGCTACTATAAATACAATCTTATTTTATAAGAAATTATTATTCTTAAAATCTCATTACCATAAATAAGAATATTTTTTTCTTAAACATTTTTAACATAATTTTACATTTTCTTTCAAAAAAAAACATAATTTTACATTTAATGCTTAGGTATTTTTTATGCTTCTATATTCAGCCGGGAACTGAAACATTAGATCATATTTGTGATTTATTGATTAGAATTTCTTCATCCTCCCTAAAGGATCTATTTATATATTTTATCCATCAAAATCAAGAAAACATAATAATTTAATCACCGTCAATATAATTTATTTAAAAGTTCAAATGTTATTATCAATAGCAAAAAACGCAAGCCATTTGATGGTGAAATTGATGGAGGTAAGTGATTTTAAATTCATTCATGTTGGTTAGTTATTGTTATCGTGGAGTCTATCTCCATTTTGTGGTAATTTCTTCATCTATTGATTTTTTTTTCCAATATCGGTTTGTAAAATTTGAAAAGGAAAGAATTTATTAATTGTTTACATATTTGACTTAATTCTTGAGGTTTGTTGCTCCGATATGATAATTCTGGTGTTTATGGATGGTTAAGTTCCATTTTTATTGAACATATTTATTGAAAGCATTGCTTTAATATGTTCGATTTTAGTGCTTCTTATAAAATATTTACATGGTTTCATATGAAAGCATGTTGCTTATATGTGTATACAGTGATGCTTCTTTTTCTTGATATTATTGCATATCACAAATAATCTGAAATTTGTTTTATCGTTGATTTACAAATTAAAATGATGTGTTAAGCAATAAAAATAAAGGTTGTAAGCAATATTGACCACGAATTTAAGTAGCTAAAATGAGTTTATCAATAATTATAATGTTGAATAAAAATGCATAATATATTGCTTAATATTTTTGCTTTTATTGCTTATTAGAAAAAATCAAAGTTTCAATTAAGTAATATTTGATCATGCATTTGGAGCATGTTGCTTAAATGTGTATATGATATTGCTTCTTTCTCTTGATATTATTGCATATCACAAATTATAAGAAATTTATTTTATCGTTTGTTAACAAATCTATATGTAATGTTAAGCAATAATAATATAAGTTTGTAAGCAATGTCGACCACAAATTTGAGCAGCTAAAATGAGTTTATCAGTAATTATGATGTTGAATAAAAATGCATAATATGTTGCTTAATATTTTCGCTTTTATTGCTTATTATAAAATATTCTCATACTTTCAATTAAGTAATATCTGATCATGCATTTGGAGCGCGCATGTTGCTTAAATGTATATGCGATCTTGCTTATTTCTCTTGTTGCATATCACATATTTTCAGATTTTTTTTTTATTGTTGATTAACAAATCTACATGTTATGTTAAGCAATAAAATATAGGATGTTGGATTGCTTAATATTTTCGATTTTATTGTTTATTATTTAATATTTTCATAGTTTCAATTAACAAGTATCTAATTATATATTAAAATGATGTTGCTTAAATGTGTAAACGATATTGCTTATTTTCCTTTATAATATTGCATATCAGAAATTTTCCTTGTCGTTGACTTACAAATAGGGGTGTTCGCAGTCTGGTTTGGTGCGGTTTGATACTAAACTCAAACCAAATCGTAAAATACGGTTTGGTAATCTTTTCGAACCAAATCGAATTGATTAAGTAGTAAAGCCAAACTAAATCAAACTGTAATAATACGGTTTGGTGCGGTTTGGTTTGCGGTTTATCAATAATTTTTTCATTTTCTTCGTAATAGATATAAAACGAATTAAATACAGTTGTTGTCATGACCATATACGTTTTTCTCTTTTACTAGAATAAATATACTAGGAGTCTAGGATAACATTATTCAGGTAAATAGTAAATTATAGTAAAATAATTTCACATTCTCTACTTTTTCTATCAAAAACAACTTGAATTTGAAAAGGATATAGAAGAAAAGAAACAAATAGAAATTCGTACCTTGTATTCAAATGTGAAGATAAGCCACTATAACAATTAATTAGAAATGCATAGTAGATTGTAGGGTTTAATGATTCTAAATTTTACGATTTCATTAATTAAATTTGTATAACACTCATATATGACATGCAATCAAGAAAATCTCTATTTTCTCACATAATAAATAAAATGATAATATTAATATCATTATCAAATACGGTTTTTGGGTTTACGGTTTGGTTTGGTTGAATTTTCTTAAAACCAAACCTAAACCATAAACCATAATTTTTGAAAAATCTAAACCAAACCATATTTTTGAAACAAAAAAAACCGAACCAAACCGTAAATTGCGGTTTTGTTCAATTTGATTTACGGTTTAAACCAAACTTTGAACACCCCTACTTACAAAATTAAAGGTTATGTTAAGCAATAAGAATAAAGGTTTATATTGTTTATATATTGAAGCATCATGCATGTTTTGGATGATTCGACTTTGAATTATTGCTATTGTACATTTATTTTATATTGCTTGTCTAACTATTTTTACAGATAATAGACAAGTGAGTATCGAAAGATCAATTACCAACTCAAAGATTAGTAAGCGAAAGATAGTAGATTCTGATGACGAAGATTTCGAAAATATACCACCAAATCATATGATGGTAAATGAGAAGGTATTTCCTAAGATGTCATCTAGATGTTGCGCCCAAGTGCTTGTGCACATCATACGCGATATGAGTGAAATACAGAAGAATGCTATAAGAGATATTGGATTTGAACACATCATGTCATTGAAGGTAACGAAGATACCAAGTAGACTTTATTATTGGATCCTTCAAAATTTTGAATCGAAAACTTGTGAGATAAGTTTACAGGATGAAAGAAGAGTTCGTATTCATCCCGATGATGTGCAACGCGCATTTGGATTCTCAATAGATAAACGCATAATTGAGAAGAAGAAAAAAGCATGAGAAATGTCAGCTTACAGCATTATGGAGGGGGTTGTTCCATGCAACTGGTGGAACTAGGGATGGCAACGGGTCGGGTTTTCGTGGGTACCCGCACTTTCCAAACCCTGATGGGATGGGTTTGAGAAATATTAAATGGTTTTGGGACGGGTTTGGGTCGAAATATGCAAGCCCGTCACGGATTTGGGTCGGGTTTGGGCAATTACCTCCGAGTACCCGCTACCCAAACCCATTTATATATATAAGATAAAAGATATTATTATATGTATAATTTATTATATAATTATAAATATTATTAGATTTAGGGTTTTATCTTATTTTCTTAACCCACACCCACATTCCGTAAGAGTCAAGTCTTTAATGTTTCTCCTCTATTTTTGTAAATTTACTTTCGAAATATGACGACACAACGACAACGTAACATCAATAATTCATACTTCTAGTTATGTTTTAAGATTTTGTAAGTTCGTAGTACTTTGCTTCGAAATTAATTTTAGTGAAATTTTCTGCTGATGTTTATGTTTTAATCATATTTATAATATTTTGTTATTTGACGTTTACTTTTTAGTATTCGGGTTTTTAGTGTGTAATAAACAAGTATTACCCAACGGGTTCGGATCGGGTATGGATTTTTAAAATTATTTTTTAATCGGGTTTGGGACGGGTTTGGGTATTGAAAATTTTCATGGGTTTGGATTTGAAAAATGCTTAATGGGTGGGTACCCGACCCATTGCCATCCCTAGGTGGAAAGGTGGTACTATCAACATTGTCGAAAATATTGTTGAATGATAAAGAGGGTGGAGAATGGTTCAAGCGTCACTTCATGATATTGTTGGGATAATTCATTGCTCGGGAAGCATCAAGTAACCGAGATAAAGTCTGGAGGTTTCGGAGGATAGAGCCCGTTGAATGAAATAGCCTTTGGCAGCAACACCATTGAACTTTGAAGCCTTCTTGAGCTTTTCAACCAGAGTCTTAGCCTTGTTAACCTTTGTATGATAATAATAAATATTCTATGTTAGGTGCTATATCTTAAAAATTAATACATAGCTCAACTTCTAAAGCTTTTCTTAATATATATAGAGATTACTTTTTGATCGTGTAATATTATTGTTTGATGATGCCTAGAAATCAATCTTAACAATTATGCTTTCTGATATGTAATTATCTGGTCTTATTCAAAGTTGCAAGAATTCGGCATTAGTTAGTTATGTGTTGCATATTTCAAATTGTAATCATTCAACGTCAATTAGCTAAATACAAATAAAATTTAAAAAAAAAAAAAAAAAAAAAAAAAAATCACCGAGACCAATTTGCGCAACTGTAGCTAGCCCTTATTAGCCCTAGGTCGATCACTGCGAAGGTTAAGTTTTTCTGTGGACGTCCAGTTGTTCTCAAGGAGCAGGGGAGGGGGGATATATATCGATTGTTATGATCACATCATACATCAAATTTACAGGATTATTATGGATGTGTACTTAAATTAATGGGAGCCGGTCCTTTAAATGTATATATACTAATTTATTTCCCAATCGACATTAATTAATGTAATTATTTTATGCAGCTAGCTATAACGCCGTGCAATGAGCGAGTATGAACTAATAATTGTACTTTCTGTTTTTCACATTTATGTATTTTTATTTGTGTTGTACATTATCATACACGATGATAATAATAATAATAATAATAATAATAATAATAATAATAATAATAATAATAATAATAATAATAATAATAATTCTATTCAGACATATTATGTCTGGACATACGAGCTTGAAATAGAAAAAAAAAAATGTATGATTGCCTTCAAAATTTCTTTCCCACTTAGACTTCATTCCGAAATATCGATCTCATGTACACCCGCTCTCAAATTTCGTAGAATCGTTTCATTTATATAATAATAGATAGATTTTCCAACCGACAAGTACCTCAACTCGGAATCCCACATGGCACATCTTCATTCGTTAGTCTTATTTGTTTTAAATTTTTCATTTTATGTATTTTTTCATGTATTTTCTAAAATTTATTCATGGATGACGATTCTAAATTTTAGAAAATACATGAGAAAAAATGTAAAAAATGAAATAGAAACGGAGGAATATGAGGGGTATCACATAGGATTTTAATAATTTTATTTATTTTATTAAATAATAAATTTCCGTCGATTTTCGATTAGCTAAGAATACACACAAGTGAACCTATTAAAACATTTCATTTTATAAGGGCAACTAATATTCTTGTTCAGTTGTTCAACTAAGTATTAAAGTGTTTAACTCATAACCATTTATCGTTTTTTTGGTTGTTGTTTAATATATTATTACACAATTACCAAACACAAAATGTATAAGTATACAAAGATATCCAATTTTTTAGTCGACTAAGGTACGCGATATTTTATTTATATATATAGAATATATTAACATATGATAGATATTGATTTTGAAAGATTTGATCTTGTTAAGATTTTGTTTACATGTCAAACATAATGAAGAATATAAATATGATAAATGTTGATTTTAAATTCAGAAATTTGAGAATTTAGATAAATAGGAACAGAGGAGTATGAAGGGTGCCACATAAGATTTTTTTTTACGTAGAGTCGTTTTCGTTTATATAATAAACTAGCGTGTAACCCCTCGAATGTAAATTATTATTTAATAAAATTATTATAAAAATATTGTTCATTAATTATTTTTGAGTTTACACTTTGTGTGAGTTTTGTGGGTCAGTTTGAAATCGGTCCCTCTACCACGGTCCAAGATCGCAATCCTCCCGTCGACCACGATTCTGAAAAAATTGAACCTTCAGTTTGGAATCATCACATCTACCATTATGACTCTAAGTATGAATCCTCCTGTTATGTTGAATTGTCGTAATTGAATCGGCCCGTCTACCCCCACTTTTCAAGGTAGGAATTCTCTCGTCGACAACGATTGCTGAAAAAGTTGAACCGTAGGTTTGGAATCGACCCGTCTACCCTCATGGTTCCAAGTCGGAATCCTCCCGTTATGTTGAACTGTCGTAACTGAATCGGCTCATCTACCCCTACGGTTGTCAAAGAAATTGCTCCACATCAGTTTTATATGAGAATTGTGATGAATCATTTTGACAATAAATACTCCCTTCATCCACGAAATGGTTGTCACATTGTGGACGACACGGGTTTTAAGAAAATGGTAGGTAGAAGTGGATAATAGTGAGTATTATTGTGCGTGGAGTAAAGATACCACAATAAATGTGAGTAAAGTAACAAAAGTGGCAACCATTTCGTGGACAAACTTTAATAGCAAAAGTGACAACCATTTCGTGGACACAAGGAGTATCTCTATATCCCGTATTGATTTACAGAAGAAAATAACTATGAGAATTGTTGTTATTCATTTTGACAACAAATATTTCTTTGTTCCATATTGATTTAGAGAAGAAAAAATGATTTTCGTTTTGTATCTAAAAAAATTACTCATATAATAAAAATTATAACTATTTAACTGCCCAATTAATTGATTGGACAAATTAAATTAGTGCATGGTACATATTGCAAAGAATGAAAAAATATATATTGATTCTAAATATTTATAGATTTTTCAATAGATATAGATTGGTTTAAAAAGCGATGTGGGATACAAGATTTATAAGTAAATAATATTTTTCAAAATAAATAGGACTAATAATTAAATGTACGTAAAATAAACAAATTAATAAATGTTATTTTAGTTTATTTAAAAGTGAATATTACCATATTAGAAAATGACATCCTTTAATTGAAAATTTTCTCGTTAATTCATGGAGGAAAAATATCAAATAAAAAAAAAGTTCCTAAGAGTTATAAGGATTGACCTATTGACCATAGTTCTGATTATAAATGCGTAATTTATGAAATTCGTTTAAAATTTATATACAACCAAAGTTTAATATAGAAATCCAGAATTAGTGGTGAAAAAGAAAAATTGGGATTAAAAAAATGCACATTGATTCTAAATATTTATAGGCTTTTCAATCGGTGGAATTTCATTGCAAAAGTAACGTGTGATAATGATTGATGAATTCAAAAACTCTCAATATTTGGTCCTTAAATTACTATAAATTGATATATATACTTAATCACTAACAAAATTTTGATGCTTAAAAAGTAAAATAATTATAGCTATAGGAAAAAGATATACATATTTCTCTCTAGAATTGTATTAAAAATGGATAAAACTTATCACCAAAGATAATAATAGTGAATATAATAAAAAATTAGTACTAAAAAAAAAACTGAAACTCTCGACTATTATGTATCTTTGATTAAAAGATGCATAAAATTATTTTGGGCTTGAAATCTTTAACCACGAAATTGATCGATTTTCATATATGATAGATTTTGTTTCCATACCATATATATATACATACATACATATATACATACATACATATATATATATATATATATATGATAAATATTGATTAAATTCAGAAAATGTGAAAATTTAGATAAATGAGAATGGAGAGATTTGAGAATCGCCATGTAGGATCTATATATAATAATAATATAATAGGATATAAATATGATAACAAATAATTTTTAATTCAGAAAATTCGAGAATTTAAATAAATGATAATGGAGAGATTTGGGAGGTGCCACATAAGATTTTTATTACGTAGATTCGTTTTCATTTATATAATAATAGATATATAGATAGATAGATAGATATATAGATAGATAGATTTTAGGGTTAAATAATTTGATTATGCAATCTATTAAACTCGTTAAGAATTTATATGTCCTTGAACAAACATATCTCAAATTCAATTAAAAAGTAATTTTACCACATGTTTACGTCTCAAACCCATATAGTTATGTCTATTAAAAATTCTAATCTAATATATTCACATTCCTTCCGATAATTTTCAAAGCTCTATTCAAAGAGATTGTCTCACGTCAATTTTGTATGAAAATTGGGATGGATCATTTTTATTGCAAATACACTTTGTCCCACATTTATTTAGAAAAGAAAAATAATTTTGAAAATTGTCTATAAGATGAAAGTGACCATGTATACCCTATATTATGAGTTCGACATAAGACTAAGGAAAAAAAAAGAGTTGAACCATCACTTCGCAATCATCCCGCCTATCCCATCAGTTCCGATCGGAACCGGCCCATTGACTACCATACTAATTTTGTATTTTATAAATATCATCTTTTAAATATATTCACAGAAAAATTAATGATGACATTTGTTTTATTTTTTACCTTAAATTAATATTTAATTATTTAAATATCTATCTTCCAAAAATATTCACACAATATTTAATAAATAAAAAATTATATTATAAATTGCAGTTTTATATAAATAACCATCTTCCAAATATATTCACAAAAAAATAAATGATGACATTTGTTTTTTTTTTCACATTGTTTTGAGAAGAACTTTTTTAACTGAGAATAGAACTTTAAGAATTGATTTCACTATGCACTTGGTGGTTTTGCCTTTTCAAAATTTTATATGGAGTGATTGAGATTCGGAAAATAACTTAGCCAATAATATATATACGATAAAAGTTGACCCTAAATATCCTTAATTTTATGAGTTCAAAATTATTAAAAAAAAATTGTCTGGCCAGTACTGAATTGGATCCTTTACGCGCGCAATTCTTGGTTGGAATTAGATCGTTGACAAATCGTTAGTAATTTTTCAAATAATTTGAGATGGTGTGTTTAGAATTATTCAAATATGTTTGAAATTTATATACTCGTACTTGTTTCAAGCCCAATTAAAAAATTAGTCATGTGCGTTCCTTTATAAAAAAAAAATCCGTATATCAATATCCGTTGGTTGGGAATTGGCCCGTCTACCACCACGGTTCCGAGTCGAAATCGGCCTGTTGACCACAATTTTGATTTGTAACTGTAGTTTATAATACTCGTTTGGAATTTATATAAACCTAAAAATTAATAAAAAATAATTTATTGTACTATTCGTTCTTGTATTAACTGTATAGTAATATTCACTAATTACGATTATAAATTATGCAAAGTTGGAAATCCAACTACAAATAACGTAAATTCAATTCATAGATGACGATTATAGATTTTAGAAAATACATGAACAAAATGAATAAAATGAAAACTTTAAAATAAATAAGAATAAAGAATGGAGATGTGCCACATGAGATTCCGAGTTGAGGTACCCGTTAATTAGGAATTGGCCTGGCTATCCTTTTTAATTGGCAAATTAAAAATTAATATTTTTTTTACAAATTAAATAAAAATTATTAGACTATTTCAAATTTTAATTCTCAACCAATAAATTAGCCAAATTATGTTGGAACCATTTATTCGGCCAACTAATAAATTAGTTCCCTACAAAAAATAATTTTTTATTCGACCAACTAATAAATTGGCCAAAATAAATAAATTATAAAAATATATATATTTATTTATTCGTTCGACTAATAAAAAAAATGGTCAAATAAAACTGGTGGAGCAAAAGATGAGGAAATACAAATTGAGTCTAGGTATTTATAGGTTTTTTAATAGGTGAAGTTTCATTGAAAACCCGATATAAAACACAAAATTTGAATTGATATTTAAAATCTATTATTTTACATTTAAAAATTCAAAAATTATAAATGATAATATTAAACATTATGTTTAACGTTGGTTGACTTAGTTATGATTTACATTTGAGATTCCAAGTCAATTCATGCATCAATTAAGTTCAGAAAATATTGATTTGATATAATAATATTCTGAATTCAATTATGTATATGAGCATGCATGTCTTTTAATTACGTTTTTCAGAAAAAAATAATACTGATAGGTATACAATAGAATAACCTTACAACTCGTTTTTGACCAAGCTTCAAATCGTGTTTGTGTACGTATTTTTGTAATGTAAAATTGGTCAATCTCAAATGCATATACCAATAAATTACCTAAATTATTTTGAAATTATTTATTCGGCCAAATAATAAATTAGTTCCCTACAAAAACTAATTATCCATTCGGCCAACTAATAAATTGGCCAAATTAAATTAAAAGTTATAAAAATATAGTTATTTATTCGGCCGACTAATATATAAATTGGTCAAATAAAACTGGTGGAACAAAAGATGAGAAAATACACATTGATTCTACGTATTTATAGGTTTTTCAATAGGTGAAGTTTTATTGAAAAACCGATGTGGGACATAAGATTTTAGTAGATATTTAAAATCTATTATTTTACATTTAAGAATTCAAAAATTTGAGAAATTAGATAAATAAGAATGGAGGATTAAGAGGGGTGCCCCGTAGGATTTTTTCAAAGTAAGAATCGTTTTCCTTTTAGTAATATATAATGATTTACGATTATTAATAAGGGATCATTTATCCAATTAGGATTTATTATTATATTTTTATATTTAATTTGTAGTTTTTAAATTAATAATTGATCGATTATTAGGGTTGATCATACCAAAAATAGGGTATAAATATATATATATATATAATAATAATAATAATAATAATAATAATAATAATTTTAGTTATTTTTTTGTGAATTATGATTCATTATACAATAGTAACAATACGATATTTTATTTTATAACAATATTATTAAATAATGAAATTATTGCTAGCTAGGACACGATTATGATACATAGTTGTGAGATAGAAGATCACATCATGCAGTATAAGTGCACGATACATTCCTCAAATTGCTCCATGTAATTAATATTCATATTGTAACCCAGTAAACCTAGGTTATATTGATGATTTTGTAATTTATTTTGGTAGTATATATATTTGCTGGATACGTGATTGAGATATTATCCTTTTAATTTCAAATCGTATTCATCAATAGACCAGCCTAATTGAATGACTCAAACATAAATTATTTGGTTTCATATCAATATATACATATATACCTATAAGGGTTCATTTACATACAAAGCATTTTTAGCGTAAAAAATTAAAAATAATACATTTTATACATTAAAATAATATATTTTGTGTATTATTACAATGCATCATCATAATAGTACATTTTTGAATTACTATACTACATAGTTATGATAATACATTTTGTATTAAATTATAATGCATCGATGAATCTCAACCGCAGATCTATAAAAATTAATGATCCATATTGCTTCTCATTTCTTACGGGATAAAGGATTTACATATAATCTCTATGTCAATATTTAGATGAATATGGTTAAAACCTCCAAGTCAACTTGTTCTAGATGAAATCATTCATTCATGTAGTATAACACAAGCAATTGGTTTGTTTGTTTGCCACCTAAAACCTACTTTGGTACAGTCTCTTCATTATTTTTTCTGTAACAAGGCAGGCTTCATTATTACATTTGCAATGCTTTTATCTTTAACCAACAATTCACTGATTTTATCCATTTTTACATAATAATGGAACCATGTACACCAAAATAAAATACCACATTATTTGACATGGACATTATTATTAATGCTAAAAATCTCGTATTTATAGAAAAAAGGTGCTACTACTAATATACTAAACCCCCGCAGCCACAAACATTTTTATACATATACTACGCTCTCTCTCTCTCTCTCTCTCTCTCTCTCTCCCTTTAAAAGCTCATAAGTTAGCTTCCAGTCTGTGCTCCTCCTTCCGCTCTCTCTCTCTCTTTAAATTCGGAAACAAACAGCGACGACGAGAACAAAGGACTTTGTAATCTTCATCAAAACCTCGATTTCTCTTTCGCCCCTAAAACAATGCCACAATCTGGCTGCCCAATCGTTCTCATCAAAGATTTCTAATAAACACACACACACACACACACAAACACAATTTGCACATTTGCGCAGAGTTGCATACATATAGGTAAATATAGAGAGAGCGAGAGAGAGAGATAGATGAGGTGTAAGAAACACCCGGCCGACCAAAGCTGCAGCGCCGGCGTCTGCGCCTCCTGCCTCCGCGAACGCCTCCTCGCTGTCATCGCCGCGCAAGCGCAGGCGCACGCGCTCAACCGTAAATCCGACTCACACCTGCTGCAGCCACAGTCATTTCCCCGCTCCGTCTCGCCCTACATTTCGCGACGGAAATCAGACACCGCCGCCACGTGGCGGCCCCACGGCGACCACCCGCTCTTCTTCAGCACTCCTCAGGTGGGGCCTCACCGCTCAATTACGGTTGAGATCAAGAAAAATTCGAAGACTAGGTTCGCTTCTCTGTTTTGGGGGCTTTTCAGATCGAAGTCCGGTAGCAAACCGGATTTGGATGCCGATCCGCTTTCTGATCCAACGGTTTCGATCAATTCCTGCTCCGCTTCTCCGGCGTGGTTCCCTAACATCATCGCAGGTCGCCGGAAAAAGAAGGCTCCGACGTTCCCAATCGACGAAAACGCTATTAGAACCTGCCGGAATCATGGAAGGGGGATGTCGCCGGCGAGACACACCGATCATGAAGACGAGCATTGCCACGGCGGATCGAGCGGATACTCATCGGACTCTCAAGGCTGGAGACAGACGCCACGGAGGACGCCGGCGTCGACGCGGCGAGGTCGACGGAAAGCAGCGGCGCACGGTAAAAGTTTATCGGGTTTGACGTTCTGTTTAAGCCCGTTAGTTCGACCCAGCCCGAATCACCACTGGAATCAGAAGGTAGCGCCGCCGGAGATGGTGGTCGCCGGAGACTCGAGGGCGACGCCAAAGGCGCATCTCTCCACAGCGGCGTCGTTTTGCAAGAATCGGTCCCGAAAGCTCGCGGATTTCGGGAGGTACCCCTACGACCCCACCTGTTGACTTTTCACCGAGAGGACTAGAATTACAGTTTTACCTTCTTTTTTTTTCTTTTTCTTTTTCTTTCTCTTTCTCTCTTTTAGGTTTATTCAGTGCAGCAACTTACATGTACATTGTTTTACCCAAATTTACATGGAAAAAAAGAAAGGAATTAAGGATGATAATTTTTTTTTCTTGCTTGTTACTATTACCTATTGTGGGTAGGGTGTGATTGATCAGAATCGAGTCGAATATTATCATGCTCAAGATTGACTCATTCCAGATTAAATTGGGTGTCGACCTTTACATATCGAATACTTCATCGTGTGTAAATTTATTGGAGCTTAATCGAGCATAAATGGGCTTTCTAAATATAAATTATGTTCTACTATTAAATAAATTTGTTTTATCTTAATGATATGATATATATTTACTCTTTCTTATGAAAAGTTAAAAGTTAATAAGATACTCAATACAAATATTTCTAAGTGCAGAGCATAAATATAAATTATAGTATCTAATCAATAATTAATACCTTCCAAATTAAATCACTTAACGAGTTTGTTTGTGAACTAGCAAGATATCTTCATGCTCAAACTTATTTGTTTAGCAACCGAACTTCTTCAAAACATTTCCAAAAGACTTTATTGAATCAAACTTCTAATAGTTTAGTTCATTTACAATTTTGTATTATGAGGTGGGAGATATAGTGGGATCGATAATGCATTTGCTCCCCATTAGGTACAGTGGAGTTAATAATTTGATGATTGAAAATGTGTAATGATACCTAGAGGGTTGACTATTTCTTCGGATTACAATGATAAATAGAAGAAAGAAAAAAGACCGTGACAGCCATCGTGCATAAACACGTTGTTGTAATTATGTATCATAGAGTCCTACATTTTTTGGTATTGTTAATTATATTGCATAAAGTTAACGACAGGAACTAATCTGGAAAAAAGAGCTTGTTATCTATAAAGAATGAGAAATGTGTCATGAAATACTATATCCATTCCATCAGATCGAATTAACAACTTGTCGGGCTGAGAATTTTTGTGCGACACCATGATAAGTCAACCGTAACTTTATACCGGAATCGTATAATTTTTGTATAATTACATATATATACAATAATACTCCCTCCAACCTTCCAAATTATGCATAATTTTGGGGCACGGATTTTAAGAAAATTCTGAAAAGTGGAGAAATAGTAGATATAAGTGAACAAAAAGTAGGTGTAAGTAGAGATGACGTCCCATGTTATAAGAATAATAAGTGAAGAATTATTTTCTAAAATAGACTGTGCATAATTTTTTGGGATATATATATATATATATATATATATCTTATTTTATTATATCAATTCCATAATGACATGATGTGCACAAAATTACAATCGTAACAATTTTCAATATTATAGTAATGACTTCGTAATGTTGTATGCCCATTTTTTAGTTTACGCAGTATCATAAACTAAATTGTCCTAGTCTCTCTCTCTCTCTCTAGCGTGTCTCCTTTCAATTTTTTTTTTTTTTTGAAAATTAAACTAAATTCGACGCAGGTTTTATTTTATGGTTGGTTCAATTAATGTTATGATTCTCTAGATATTCTAAACAAGACAAGGTATGCTGGAAACACATAAAATACTTGCCAAAAGTAAACTAAATTCATACTAGTATATATTGTCACTTCAGTTCAAATTGAATAAGCGATGAGAAATTTGATAGATAGTTGGAGTCTTGGAGACAAACTTGCTTCCCCCCCCCCCCCCCCCACCTCTTTCTTACATGTCTTTGCTTTTGTGACTTGTGCTCCAGTGGAAGGTTATTCTCAGTCAAGTACTAGGAAACAGATGGAGATTTTTCTTTTTTGTATTTCTTTTGTATATAAAACAAGATATACGTGTAATCTATAATGATGACATTGTTAAGGAAAATGTAAAATATGACTTAATTTTCTAAATAGTTTGATATGAATCACGTAATCGTATCAAGGGCTTTTTCTGAATACGTCGCTACTTATATGATTGTATTTGGATTGTTCATATAATGCTTGTCAAACACGATGAAGTTATCCGTCGTAATATGAGATAGTTCAATTTGTTTGCACGTAGGATAAAAGCTTCAATTATAACCAAATACTCCCTCCGACCACAAAGAGAATGCATACTTTGGGCTTAATTTGTAGTAGCCATTAAAGTAGATGTAAAGTACGTAAAAAAATTACTCCCTCCGTCCATTTTTTAAAGTCCCACCTGCTCATAAAGAACTGTCCATTTTTTAAAGTCCCACTTACCTTTTTCCACTCACATCAAGTGGGACCTACTACAACTTTCACTTCCATCCAACTTCTTCCACTCACAATATGTGAGACCCTTATTCCACTCACAACAACTTTAACTCTATTTTATCTTTTCCACTCACAACAAGTGGGACTCTTATTCCATTCACAATAATTTTAACTTCCAATCCATTTCTTGCATTCCCACTAAGTAGAACCTTAACTTCACTAACTTTACTTTTTCAATTTTTCTTAATTTTCTTGTCCAGCAGTAAATGGGATTTTAAAATATATACGAAGGGAGTAAGTATCAACGGATAGAAGTTGTAGAACCCCGCCGACCATGTTAATTATGTATGATAAGAAAAAAGTAGAAATTAATAGAGTTTCATACTGTAATTTATTGTAAGAATAATAAGTAAGGCTAGTTTATGAATTTGGGGAGAGATAGACCGTTGAGGAATTTTATGTTGCGCATTTAAAAGGGGGCGAGTGGCTGTGGTGGGCGGCTACCCTGCTTCTACACCACATACACCATTCTGTTTCCCACAATTAAAAGCTAGGAGCAATAAATCCGCCGTGGGTGGGTCTGCCATGCATTCATTTCGAAGATGAAAAAATTAATGGTGGGACCCTCTCCCTTACATGAGAAAGGTTTTAACGGTCAAGAAAAATTGCTGCTCACCAAATCTATCACCAACGTAACAACGTTGTCATCATTCCCGCCGGCGTCCGATGTTGCTATAATTTTAAAATATACCCCCTCTTACCCACTTATATTATTATATTTACTTATTTAAGTATTTCACTTATATTATTATCTTTCAAATAATAAAAGTTTTAATTTTTTAAAATCTTTTAAAAGTAATTTTTTTATCCTTATTCTTAATAATCGTACCGAACAGTAACATGATAATATTAAAAGGTTGGATCGAATACTTAGTATTTAAAAATTATTTATTTCAATATTCATTGATTAGATATTAATAATGAAATTATCTAAATTAACTTTTTAAGTGTGTTTCAGATTGATTTTTGTCTCTGCCACAAAAAAAGTTCTTATGTGATATTTTTCTTACCCTTTGGGCTGATGACACTTAGCAAACGAGTCATTGTATACATGAAGAGTACAAATCGACTGAGTGCATTCAACTTACAAGGTTTTGTACACCAAAAGATTCAGATTAGTTAACAAGTTGGAGGCAACATAACATGAATTGATATGATGTTTCGCTTTTGACATTCTTTTTCACCTAATTAGCGGAAATCGGCACCATTAGCCACCAAATAATCTTGTAATTTTAATTAATCTGTTGACTTATATCGTTATTCTTTTTCTATTTGTATATTCGACTTTGGTATTTGTTATAATATATGAGTAATTTGGTCATTATACAAAATTGTTACGTCTAGGTAAACGAATCTTGCGCCAATTATTCATTTTATCAGAAACTAAAGCATTTGATTCCAGGCACATGTTAATACATTTATATTGAATATATATTATTTTAAAAAAATTAAAATACGATAACAAGGTTGAATGTAGTCTTTCTAGTATTAAGAGAAAGAAAATAATAAGGCTAAATTGTAAAAAAATACCTCATCTTTTATTAAATTATCATTTAAACCTCACTTTTTAATTTTTGTGAAAAAATTCTTCACCTTTTAATTTTTCTCAATTACATCCCCTGATCGTTTTCCCCAATTTTGTTGTTGATGTGGAAGGTGATAAATCTTACAAGACAAATCAGCGGCAAGAATGAAATGACGTACTTTAAGTAAGACCAATACATCGCTATTTTGCTGCAAACAAACACTTATATTTTAGAGTCTAGACATCGTTCATTATCTAGGGGTTATGCACAGAGTTTGAGGGTTTCATTACCGCACTATTTCCACATTTGCAAAGTCTATGAGGTTCGGAATTCGATGTATTCATTGAGCCCGTGCAAAGACGAAGAAGTCATGAACGATTGAAACATGAAATATACAAAGGAGTGAAGAGGGAAAGAGGAGAAAACCCCAAAAATTAAACTTCGATTTGTACGATGTTTAGACTTTAAATATAAGTGTTTGTTTGCAGCAAAACGACAACGTTTTGACCTTACTTAAACTACGTCGTTTCATTCTTGCCGCCGATTCGTCATGTAAAATTTACCTTTTCCATATCAGCAACAAATTAGGAAAAACGATCGGAAAAATACAATTGAGAAAGAATGAAAAATAAGAATTTTTTTTGCAAAAATTAAAAGGTGAAAATTTAAACGAAATTTGATAAAAAAGAGGATTTTTTTTGTAATTTAGCCAAATAATAAAGGGGACGTTTGATGCTAGACCCACGTCTATATGCATCCCTATGCTAATCTGCCGCCACGTGTAATTTAATTTGTTTTTGCTTTATTTAAATTCTTGGTATTCAACGTATTAGCATGTGTATATACGGTTAACCTAGGTATAGTTATGTATGATGTGGCACAACCAAAAGTGAAAGTGTGGGACTCATTTTACTGTTTTTAACTGTTTGTGCTAAATCTTTTCAGGAACTTTTTCGGCTAGTTTGACTTTAAGAGCTTCACCATGCAGGTTATATATATATATATATATAATATTCATTAATTACATACTTAGCATGTAATTAGTCTTGAATAGATAGATATATACACGCAATCTCCATTTCACCATTTTCATCTAGCTTGGTTCTTTTAGTTCTGCAGCATTTCCTATTTCTTTTCTTCACAGTTCGGTGGCGAGTTTTTAGTCCGTAGAAATCTGCATTCTATAATCATTTTCGTTTTCGGTCCATTTAATTTGTCTGTGTGTTCTTCTCTCGAAGCTTTCAAGGTTTGCCTTCTTCGACAATCGGGTGGGGAGGATTTAGTGAAAATCAGCGTAAGTTATACCCTTGTTGTTGGCTCCTATTAATTTGTAGTTCTTCCTCCTTACTTGAAGTCTCTCGTCTGTTTCGACAATTTGGTGGTGATTGAGCTTGTGGAAATCTGCCCATTCAAAATTTTACCAGGTATTATTTCTTTTATCATGTTCGATAATTATGATGTGGTGGTGATGTTGAAATTCTTCAATGGATTAAAATATTGTCATCCTATTTAATCGAGATATATTTGTGTGATGCTCAAATTTGCTTATGTTTTGTTGTGATTGTCGTAATCTGTATTTCTGTTAAATTTTTTTGATTCTATCGATTTGGGTATGAGAAACAACGTAATATTGCATACATTCATGTGCTGCTTTTTATGCTCACATTTTCCTTTTGAGAATTTAAACCTGTTCCCCTGTTTTTTTTAATAAATGTGTAGACACATTCTTTTGTTTAGTCGTTAATATTAGATTTGATTTTTAAGTTTAATGAAATTTCAATAGTTGCATTGTAGGAACTACCTCTTGAATGGATGTGGACTTGAATACTACTGATTTGGGTATGTATGATTTGAGATCGAGTGATGAGGATGGCAATAGAAATTCAAGCGGTGAATATAGAATTGATGGCAGAACAGCCAGTGATTCGGATGATTTACTTGACTCACACGATTCCGATGCGGAAGGCATCATTAGTTATTGTCGAGGTATTAATGAACACAATTCAGATGAGGCAGTAGTGGAGGAAAACAATGCAGTTAATGCCGTAGTGGTTGAGAACACTTCTGTTGCTGATAGTCCGAATGATATAGCTGTAAACGGCCAGTCTGATCCCGGACCTTGTTTGGAAGGGAATCAAGGGATAGCTGACGATGAAGATCCTGAAAAGAAGGAGCTCAGACTGATGTGTGAGGCAATTGAACAACGTTTGAGCGTTGGATCAATTTTGCAGGATCTTGAACAAGCATACCTCATATATTGTGAATATGGTCGCTTGAAAGGTTTTGGAGTGAGACGGGGTGAGCAACGGTACCACACTCAGAGCACAGAGGTGAAATGGAAAGAATATGTGTGTTCTTGTACTGGAGTTGGAGATCCGAAAGCCTCTAAACGTCGAGTCCCAGCTTATAAGAAAGTAGTCGTTCGGACTGGGTGCCGAGCGAAAATTAGGGTGGCACGCAAGTTGGGGTCACCCTGGCAAGTTTCCATATTCGACCGAGAACACAACCACGGTCTGGTGTCCGCGGAGCAGGCGTACATGCTTAGGTAGGTCCTCGCGTAATTTGAAATATGCACAAGCATCAATTTTGGAAGCCTTGCATGCGGCTGGTATCGATGTTAGCCAAGCTTGTGGGTTTATGGAGAAGCAATGTGGCGGCCCTCAAAATCTTGGCTTTACACGTAGGGATGCGTATGATCATTTTGCACGTAAGGGCAGGAAGTCGAAGCTCGATAACGGCGACTCACAGATGCTTCACGACTACTTTCTTAGAAAAAGCAGTGAGGATCGTTTCTTTTATTGGAATGTAGAAAAAAATGACGAGGGTCGATTAATGAATTTTTTCTTTCGTGATGGCCGTTCCTTAGCTGACTATGAAGCATTTCCAGAGGTCCTATCAGTGGACACGACGTACAGTACCAACAAGTATAATCTCATATGCGCACCTTTTGTCGGAATAAACCACCATACATTCACCTGCATGTTCGGAATTGGTTTCCTGTCTGATGAGACTACTTCTTCGTTTGAGTGGTTATTCAACGAATTTCTTCAGTCCATGAACGGTCGGCAGCCAAATGTCGTGTTTACTGATCAATGTGCGGCCATGATGAGTGGTATTGACAAGAAATTTCCGCTGTCGAAGCACCGTCTATGCCAGTGGCACGTAAACCGAAATGCAACAAAGCGGTTTGGATCCTTGAATAGAAATTCAGAATTCAAGAAGTTGTGGCACCAATGTATGAATGAAGTGGAAACTGAACGTGAGTTTGATGAGGTTTGGGAGAAGCTGCTGACTTTCACCAATCCCGTTGGTAAGAATCAAAATTGGTTTAAGGCAATGCACAAACTTCGACATCGGTGGGCGGCCGTTTTTACGCGTGGAATTTTTACTGCTGGACTCTTGTCATCTTCTCGGAGTGAAGGTGCTAATCGCTGCGTCAAGTCTGGAATCCGTCGTACTCACACTTTAATTCAATTTGTTGAAAATTATGAAGAGCTAAAGATTAAGTGGCGCAGAAGGGAAATGGAGGAGGAAATACTTGGGTTGTGGTTGCCTGGACAGATGCTCAACACCAACAAGCTTTTCACTCAGGCAGCCTCTACATACACTCGCAAAGTGTATAGATGTTTGAACACGAGGCTATCAGGATATGGGATGTTGAACTAGCTCATGATCATGTTGATCTCGGTGGTGGTGATGTAGAGATTTCTGCAACTATGCTTACACAAGGACGGGGTAGAAAGATTGTTTATAACAAGCACACAAACTGTGCGCGTTGTAGCTGCCGTATGTGGGAATCAGAGGGCATCTTATGCCGCCATATTCTTAGGGTTTACTATTACATGAATAACTACTCGATCCCCGAGTCCCAGATTTTGAAGAGATGGACCAAGTCTGCAAAGGCGGCATGCCTAATTAAAAGCGTACTTTCCGATAATACAGGAACCCTGCCCAATATGCTTTTTGTGAACACGATTTTGAGGCGTGTATATGATATTACATGTATGTGCGTGGAGCGCCAGGAGTGTCGCTCCGTTGTGAAAGAAAGGGTGGAAGCACTTGGAAGGAAAATTTATGACATGACTGGATTACAAGAACTGAACAAAAAGCGTAACACAGCGTCACATGATGGTGAGAAACAGAACACCGCACCTTTCACCGATCCAAAGCGCATTCTGGAGAAAGGTTTTGTGAACGCGAGAGGGAGTCGCACTTTGGAATCATTGCAAAACAAGGGTTTTTACTCTACCCTAAAACTAAATTTCTGTATATACATAAAATGTTGTTTTATTTTTTCACATTATTTGTGTAAATGTTCTATTCTTTGCAGGCGTTAAAGCAAGTAAGAAGGGTCCACTTGATAATGACAATGGAAAAAAGCAGCAGGCCCCAATAACGCCACACAGTAGTAAAGTGAGAGCTCGTCTGCCGAGTTCAGTACCGAGAATTCCTTTCCAAATGAATGAGCACACAATGCCTAATCGGAGTTTGTATGAAGAGCAAAGTGCTGGTTTGATTCCGTATCAATCGAAATATAGGTCCCTTTCCCAACCTTAGATATATACTTCAACCATCACGAGTTGTACTATCTTTTATTCTTCTTTACCAACGACGAATGAACATGCATGACACCACCTTTAATTTATGTTTGTTTGTTTTTGTTTTTGCTGTTTCCTACTTTTACGGGAGGTTTATTCCTCCTTTCTTTGATTAGTTTTTTTTTATGAGTCCTACCTAAATTGTATCCTTTTTTGAGATTTATTTGCATCATCAATTGTAGTTTATTATTTTTATGAAGCATTTATCATTTGTGTCTCTGTATTTTAGATGTGTTTTAAAAAATAATTGCAGATGAGATTATTTAGAGTACAATTTTTTTTTGTTTGTTTATTTTAGACGTGTTTTAATCATCCACGGTAAATTCCTTTATTTTTAATAAAGTATTCATTTTTTTCGGAACTTATCTTAGTGGGAGAATATAATGTGGCACCAACTCGTTAATTACAACTTCGATTTATATGTTAATCTGTGAGTAGGCTTTTGTAATACATTATTCCCAATGAAAAATTATCGTGACAACGTTGTTAGTTTTTTGCTACATTTATGTAATTTCGTGTACGTACATTTATGTGCTTTTATGCACTGACATTCATAAGTATTATTTTGTACTAAAGTACACAAATCCACTCTGAAGCATCTCCTTAGCGTATGTGGGGAGTTTCGCTTAAAAATAACTTGTTATGGAGCGTTGTTATGTAAAATCATATTTACAGCGATCTATAATTCTTTCAGTGTGTAAAAATACTAATCTTTATTTAATATTTAAAATAATAAATTTTAAGCATTAGCTTTATTAATTATTGAATCTGAATATCAATACATACAAACAATGCAGCAAATATTAAGCATAATATGAGGTTGCATACTGCATTGAGGTATAATTAACGCCTATTCGTGAGTACAAGTGTTTTACAATAAATGGAGTAAAATACACGAGTAATTTTTTATTTTAGAAATTTAATAATATTTGATTCACGAAATTCAACTAATGTTTTTAATTATTTCTTTTTTTTTTTCAAATATTATAACATATAAATTGAGAACCCGTAGAGAAATACAAAATGCGAATCAGAAACGGAAACTACATGCATTCACTTATGTGGTTTGTCAGCCAATCCCAAATTCCCTCAATTAGGGCAGCCCTAAGTTGTGCTTGTTGATCTGTTTAAGTTAAAAAAAATTCACGACTTATTCAATTTGAGACCAACTTGAAGCTTACGCATATTTGTATTTTTTACGATGCTGATGTGGGATCATAAGTTTTAACAAATTATAAGTGGTATTACATTTATTATATTTATTTGTTGACTTCCAACTTAAAATATTTATTTAAAACTACCATAGTCTACAAGGTTTGGACTATTATCGATCAGATTTTATTTTAGAGCTAAATATAGTATAATAAAGTACTCCCTCCGTTCGCGAAAATAAGTCCCATTGTGTGCTGGGCACGGAGATTAAGAAAGCTGATAAAGTTGTTGTGAGTGGAGTTAAGGTCCCACTTATTGAGAGTGGAAGAAGTGGATTGGAAGTTAAAATTGTTGTGAGTGGAATAAGGGTCCCACTTGTTGTGAGTGAAAAAGATAAAATAGAGTTAAAATTATTATGAGTGGAATAATGGTCCCACATATTGTGAGTGGAAAAAGTTAAATGAGAGTGGAAGTTGTTGTTGGTCCTACTTGATGTAAGTGAAAAAAGGTAAGTAGGACTTGTTTTGGTGAACAAAAAAAATAGGGCAAGTAGGACTTGTTTTCGCGAACGGAGGGAGTATTTTTTACTTGCATTCATAATTTATGTATTGCATATGAAATTAACGTGTAATACGTTGTTACTAGTTTTACTTAAGCACTTATATTGTTTGGTATTGCTAAAATAAATAATTAGGACAATGATTATACATAATTATTACGACTAATTATATTAAATTATCCATTTTGTTAGTATCTGACTCATGACGGTGGGGGACAGTTAATTTGTATTTTCTGGAATTTATTATATACAAGTCTTTCTTTGATAAATACAATAAATTGTATTTATCAATTATCACGCGACATAAGTAGCGTAATTAACAGTTAATTTTATAAAAATATTAGTAATTATCATTCGTTCAGTATTTTTTGGCTAATGAGCATGCAATCTTTCACATTTTGTCTAGGTAATGACATGTTACGACCTCATATTTCGAAATGAAATTTATCTTATTTTTGTGAGGCCATCCTAAAATTAGGGCAAATTTGTATAGGTTTGTCATTTAAAATCTGTACCGGATATCGTATTAATTTTGGCTTCACAATTTTGGTGCCGGTTAAAATAGCTATTTCAGACGGTTTTTTGTACACAAATTTAAATGAACAGACTAATTTTACAGTGTTTTGAAATTTGTCGTATTAAAATTTATTGCATTACAACCAATTCTCCAGTGGTTTTTTAGATGCTTTGTAGGCTTTTCGTTGTTCTTTTTATCTTGTAATATTTAATTTATTCCGATCCGGACAATCATTGTAAGCACACCACTTTGAATTTATAGGGATTCTGTGGTTTTGGGATGGATATGAACATACACTTTTTGTACACATAGTGACATTTGTTTTGAATCGAATAGGTCATATGCATTACTATATATACGTTGAAGATGACAAAATTAAGCATTGTAATAATTTATCTCTGTTACAAATTTTTCCCTCGATTTTGGACGTCGAATTTTGACACGTTAATTAATGTTATTATACCTCGTACCTTTTTTGCAATTACTGTTATTCATGTTGTGTCTTTTGGTAGGTGATTTAAAATTAACGTTTGAGGATAATCCACAATTTGTAAATTATTATTTTGCCCGCCACAAATAAAATTTCTTCAACAGTATATTCGTGGGATCCAATCGAAATAACTTAAGTGAAAATTTGATTTGTTACTATAACATTCAAGTACCTATGAGTTGTTCACTTGTTTGAATAGTTTAGTCTTAAAATCCAGGTAATCCTATAAATATCTGTTACAAACGTGCACTAAATTTAAGTTGATAAGAATAGACTACCTTATACGTTGAAAACACTTACATTCACAAGTACTAATACATTAGCATAATTCCTACTTTGCATAATTCATACTTCGAATACGGGCATCACAAATCGTTTGTGGTGACATAAAGGTTCGGAAAAGACACAGCAGATATAGAAGCACACTAATTGAAAATAAACAAAAAGACACGAAATACAAAGACACAGGTTGAACAGTTATCTTATTCGACATTGATCGCTGTTTCTGGTGTCTTTCCCTTGTTTTCCTCGACATCCACTTTTTCCTGTAGCATAGGCGGCAAAACATTAGTATCCCTGATGATCATAACTTTCACCCTAAGACCCTCAGTATTGGATTCAAGGATTTCAAAGATGCAAGCATCGTCACACTTTAGATTGTGATATAAAGCGAATTGTTTCCAACCATCTTTGTTAAAGTGTGGCCTACTGTGTTTCCCGTTGAAGGGTATGTTCCAAGTTCGTCCATTACACATGAGCACTGCCGGCACATTAGCTGATCCAACGGCGTGCCTCATGTTTGCTGGCACCTCCTGTTGAGCACACATAAAGATTTAAATTAATAAAATTTTGATTTTTGGTAATCTGTTTAAAGAATTGATAGAAAATCAAAACCAATTGACGAGTGAAACGAATTAATACCATACGAAAGCGTGGAGACAGATGTGTCTGGCTTAAAATCACATCAAAAAAAGGGAACTCTCCAGAGAGACATATAATCTCGGAACTCCCTTCTGTGTTAGAGGACTGTGCTGCATCATTCATCATTTAAGCTGCAGGTACAGTCCATATTCATTTGTGAGCATTCATAAATGTTTTGTTCCAATTAGAAATTCCAACAACCAAATGAAACACATATACAATAAGTAGATGAAGATTACAACACATGGTGTGTATGAGAATATGGTCTTATGAAATTATACTATTACCACACTACACAGTTATGTTTTACTGTAAAAGAAAAACAGAATTGTCCAAGCATATAGGTCATCATTGGGCCGTCGAATGATGGATATCAGCATGTACCTACAGCCTAAATAAGTATGACAGCTGTTAATCAGAGTTTTCATTGACCACTAATTATCTAAAATCAGTTATGACCTTTATTCAGACAGTTGGTGGTCGAGGAATAATGAAACATCCGCTTTCGCATTTCTTCATACACTTGTACGACGACCAATATGTAGCATCACTTTTAGCATTTTCCCTGCTTCCATCCTCACATTTAAACGAACCCGAAAACCTATCTTACTGAATATAACAACATCAACTATCTTAATGAATATAACAACATCAATGTAGTAGCAGTTGCTGATTAACTAACTATACCGATATCCATAATTCCCTATTTTCAATGATATCAGGATGTACCTAGAGGCAAAATATGCATAAGAGCCTTTATTCTGACATTTCATACACGACTACTTCTCTATGACATTCACTCATACAGGTGGAGCTGGACGACTAATGTAATGTCAGTTATGGCATTTCTGCATATAGTTGGGGGACACCGATTATGTAGCATCACATTTAACATATTTACTTAATCCATATGACTCATATTTAAATTAATCCCTTATCCAATATTAGTGCATACAAGAACATCTAATCGCTAGCGTGTTAACAACAAAGTGTTGGGGATGAATACGAACATATATAGTAATTCGTCCGAGCATTTAAAGGTCGCGTAAACATAAATTTCGCCAAAATACCTGTTGATTACAAACTTTGTCAACTTCCGTGTTATCCGGCGTCGTCGGCTCCGATGTCCTGTAATTCATCAGATTAATGAGTGAAACAAAAATACGGTCAAACGAGAAAGCTGTAATCGGTGCTACGGCGGTTTTCCTCTTACCTGCACACATACGAGGGCGGCTCTTCCTAACTATTTGCCCTAGTCTCCAAACTTTTAAATTAATATATGTCATGGGTTAGTGGATATCACTTGGGCTGGGCCCATATTTGTTTAAATGACTGTAGACATATTTGTAACGGTCCATCTCTCTCAATAGCATTATTGGGTAGCTAGTATGTTGCCCGTCGAATTTATAGCGGTTTATCCGATTTTATATATAATTCGAAAACAATATCTATTGAATAACTATTCAATTTGTTCTAAAACTCGTATAATAATAATTATATCCAATAATTATAAACCAAACTCTATTACTTAATATTATATACAAACTGTTCATATCCGACTGAAAAAATCAACTTCTATACATCTTAAGCTCGTACAAGTATGACAAAGTAAACATAATAAAATATTGTATACGCAATTGTTTTTTATTTACCTGTTTATATAATTATATATATGCACACATTTTTTTGTCACATACTCGTTACATGTCTGAAAGCTGATTAAATTTAATTTTACATATTATTATCGTCCCAAACTCGCATAGTAATGTACGATAAATATTACAAAGAAAATATTTACAAATTAAATATAAATACAGAAGTATAAAATTTAATATTATACTACGATTTGCGAAACATGTTACCGTCTTTTTGAGGAGTTAATTTACTACGCATTCCTGCTAGAAAGATATATCGTAATGTTTGTCCATTATGTATTTTCTTTTAACAATTCAATTAATATTTCAAATGTAGCATAATCAAATTCAGACTTGTTAAATAATAATGGTTGTTCAAATATCTTACGAATGGAATTCAGACATTTAGTATGTTGGCCATCGAACATACTACAAGATTCCTCTCAAATTCTATAGTATATTATATTATTGTCGTATAATTAGGCAATACGTTGTAAAACTCTTATAGTAATATAAAGCTTCTAATAATTGAACTCATTCATTATTATACACACATACCTGTTCTTATCAATTAAAAAATACACAATTTAATGATTCCCTAATTTGGCGACAAAAGAAACAGACCAACTTATGTGGGACGTCTTGAAAAGAATACATGCCATTATAATTGGGACATAGAAGTACAATTTAAGAATACGAATATGTGCCTCCTAAATCACATGTAGATTTATTGACAACACTTTTTCACTATTTAAGAACAATAATATGTGTCTCTACCAAATAAAACAAAAAATAAAAATTTCCACCTCGAACAACATCGCCCATGCTGCCGTTGCTCGGAAGCCTCTATCCACTTAGCGTCTCGGGGCACTGCGATTTTCTCATGGGAGGCTCATGCTCTTACACATTAGCCGTTTAACAATTCTTGTAGTCTTCTCTACTATTGTCTTAGCGAGAGCTGGCTCATGGAAAACCTAGCTAGATATTTCTTATGTAAATACGCCTTATTGCTCACATTTAAGAAGATAATCAACAACAAAATAGGTGTTTTCAATGCTGTGTTTCTTACAGCATCAGTGAAATCATGACTTTGTAGTCATCCCAATCCATTGCTTCCTCTTCTGCCTTCCACTTTTGAATATCAAAATTATCGTCCTAATGCAACATAACCACAATACAACAATATCTTTTGTTCAATTGCGGACGCCACTTAGATATGAACTGCATCTCATAGATAATTGCTTTCACTTTCTTGTTTAACTTACTTGACAGGGAATTACGAACAAAATCCAACTAATTCTGGCTCAAGAAACATAGCAACATCACTTGTTTTCACTTGCTCACCCCTTTACGAGATTCGAGTTACAATCTCTTCTTTTAATGAAATAATATAACAGAAAACGTTGAATATCATAATTCTGATTAAAAAATCATATATAAATTGCAGAACATTTACCAAAAATTAATAAATAAATTGAACAATATAAATTATTATTTTATATCAAGAATACCACAAAATTTCAAGGACTAACTACAATGTTCAAATGGGCGAGAACATATAGATATATATAATTTATGATTAGATAACGGACAACCAAGAGTGCATTTACACGCACTGGAATCAAGATTTATATGCATTCGTACTACAAAATAAGTGCCTCTTTGCGCATTACAAAATATGTTTACATCATCACAGTAGGTTATACCCCAACACTGATTTCGATTTAAACATAATTTAGTCCATCCTAATACTTACACTTGCAACCACTAATTGGTGCACGCGAAAAACAAAAGATTACAATAAGCAACGACAACAAAGAAAATCCTAAATTACACAATAGTTATCCTAAAATACTGAAGAGTTATCTCAAAAATCTTACATGCCTACTTCTCGTATGCTGCCTCCTTCAATTTCCATAGTTGGGTCATGTACCCTTCTCGGTATCTGCTGCACATATGAGCGCTGATGCTAATAAGATCGATGTTACAAACCAAGCACTCGACAATCTTAAGTGCCATTATGCCGGAGTCATACTTGTGGTCACACTGGGGTGCATCTTGTACAACCACTTCCCACTGCTTCTCGTACATCTGCACTTCGCCTCGACTTTCTAAAACTTTTTCCATTTTAACCGCTCTTGCAAGTTGTTTGCGCATATTATGGAAAACACGCTCCACCTTTAAAGCACTTGCATAATCTACACAACATGGGTCAAACACATTAATTCTTTCCTTCGAAAGATCTATCTGGTAAGCCAC
The DNA here is from genome assembly GCA_029490685.1 of Schizonepeta tenuifolia. Taxonomy (NCBI): domain Eukaryota; kingdom Viridiplantae; phylum Streptophyta; class Magnoliopsida; order Lamiales; family Lamiaceae; genus Schizonepeta; species Schizonepeta tenuifolia. The sequence goes on from CM055958.1 coordinate 79,590,284, forward strand.
CAAGTGCTGGTCAGAAATGCGGGCAATTCCGTAAACAAAATCGACGGAAGCCCATACTCTTGGTCGCTCTTCCGGGAGCTTTCCCGTCATGTAGGGTGACAACTTTGCATGAACGAAATTTACATTACAATCCTGCATTGCCTCCTGAATATGAAAGAAATAATTAATTTGGCATCATATTGTCAAACGATTGAAAAAATGAAAGTAGCCTCAGTTGGTGCTTTGCTTGGAGGACATAATATTTTTTTTCAAGCACGAAAATTGTGTAATTTACCCAAACGGCACTATAGACCATTGCCTATCTATTCTCGAAAATTGTGTTATCGGTTCTGGCAAAGTACATTATCACATTCATGATAACATCACAATCCTGCATTAAAAGAATTTAACGTACAATATAAGTAATACATAATAAGATTTCTATAATAGAACCAGTCACGTTAGATTTAAAAATGCAAATATTTGTAACTCTTAATTCTAACCAGATAGCTTAGACTCCTCGTTTCCTGTCCAACACACGGAATGCGCCATGCAAAGATTTGAGTTTCTCCTAGAAACGGCATTTTCAGAGAGCCATGGCTGCAATGAAAATAATTAAGTTTGCTCATTTTTCATAAGAATTTAGCAAATTAATGCAATTAGTGTGAAAATATTAAACGAACAATGACACCAACTACATGAGAATATAGGATCTCGTGATGCAAAATAACTTACTTTCCCTGGTTTTGTGAAGCTCTCAACCAACCATGGAAATCCTTTACAGCCTCATCCTCTCCTATTTGAAATGGATTGTACTCCATCCTCAAGGGCATCACTGGACCTCTTTTAGCACTCCGCGTGTCATCGTTGTCACTTACCTTACGTTTTCCCTTAGCTTTACTCGATGCCTTGTTCAGTTTGACAGAGCCAAGGTCATCCCCAACACCTGAAATAATCTCATTCGACTTATGCGTAGACACGTCAATGACTTCCACGTTTGCATACAAAGATGCTGATGCTCCATTTCCAGTCAAATCTGCTACACCCGAGCTACTAGGTCCAAAGATATGTTCATTCCCACTCCTTTCCGCGTCGGTGGATGTTTTCTGTGAGAGCACCCCCGTCTCGTGGCACCGCAATGACCTATCTTGCAGAACCTGCTGTGCTGCGACCCTCTTCTGCTGCTCATCCACCAAGTAAGCCAGCATTCCATACATGGCATCGAGAGCCCTCCGCAAGTAGTTATCCGAACTTAGGTGCTCCTGCAATAAACCACAAAAAATTCAATGCTGATTTTTTACATTTACCAACAGATAATTACAGCTATGTACTAGTATTAGTGGTAAATGCATATATATACCCCATTCAACTCTTCTGAAAGACGTCGTCGAGGAAAGACAGAGGGGGTTGCTGCATTGATTACGTCGCTGAAGTTTAGCTTCTTCCTTAAACGGTCGATGTCTGGAGACGACTCCACGTTAATGGGGGTGTTTAGGTCGATCCACTGTGGCAAATCCTGATTGATAAGTTGTGCTGCTCCTCGTCAGATGGTATCAAAGACTCCTAGAAGCCATAAACAATTTAAGTTAAAAAAAGGGTATACAAATAAGTAGATAATTTTTGTATTATAATACAAACTTACATATCCTATTCTTGCTTCGTTGCTGAATAGATCTTTTACCATTGGATATGTTGGGCTCTTCTTTGCAGACCACCGTAGAATTTGGGGCCACCCTCTAACATATTTTGGATTAGTTGAAGCCCAACCCTCTGGCAAGTTTCTGCAGGTTTCGTAAATCCAGCACTGCAGCACAGGATGAAAGCCGCACATATCACATCCCGGAAGTGTTTTTTGACGAATTGCTTCACACGCAGCATCATATGACTCGTACATTTTGTCAATAAGAAAGTCGTACGAAAGCTCCCCCCAGGCGTAAGCATTAAACTTTTCGAGGTCATCCACTGCGTGCATATACTTCAAGTCCAGCTCTTTCGATGATTTTCCAGTTTCATTGAAGAAGGTTCCATACAAGAAGTAGAGCAACGCCAGCTTGTATGCATCCTCGCTGTCATTGTTTATCGTGCACGCCTCTATTAGCTTCTCCTCAATATCACTAAAATAAATCATTCTCTTGGGGTAGAAGTATCGTGCCTGCAACAGAGAATTCCGCGGCAGCTCTAAAGTCGACGCAAATGGCAGCCCCGTCATGATGAAGTACTCCTTCTTACCAAATTCTGCAGAGCACTCGTCCAGAATGAACTTTAGCTTGCCTTGATCACGAACATCGACCATTCGAAACAGCAAAGCACATAGCACTTGGCCTTGGAACTGTAATTTGGGCAAATTCCATATTTTTCCCAGTGCAGAACACTTCAACAATGCAATATTGGCTTCGCTGAGGCATTTCCTAATAACTTGTTTTACTTGATTAGCGTTGCACGCGTTACCCATGTGTGCATGCCCTGTAACAACAGAGGCTTAAATAATGAAGTGTCCATGTTTCAAATTACTTGATTTGAGCTCCTTGTACGATGCTCAATAAATAGCATTAGTTTTCACAACCAATTCATGAGTATTTTAGGACAGTTTCCTTTGACCGTTAAATACTCAAATTAAATCGATATATATTCTGAGACAAATTTGAACAAAAGATAATGCTACGCTGCCTATCGCATTAAATGAATTTAAACTTTGTACAGTGATATTTCAATACATGTATACTCAACCGTTGTAATATACGCACCCACAATATTGAAGAATTCTGACTAATTTTCAGTTACAAATATATGTATATATTTACCCAACTATCAACTAATCCAATAACTTTAAAAATAATAGCGCATCGTGTTCGTATTCTACCACCCACCATTTCATTAGTACGTCTATTTTTTAGGTACAAATACCGTATATATCTGTACCCTACTATTAACTAATCCATAATCTCATGAAATGTGTAAATCGAACCTTTTACAGAACAATATATGACTGTAAATAACTTAATCGTTCACACAATCTATGTAAGTATGTAATAACAGTGATGAAATTACATTTGCACCAATAATTTTAAATCATACCACGATATAGATGCACAAATGATGCAAATTAACTCTACGAAACAGCATAAATTGAGTATTAAATTTATAATTATCATATCATGTGACACCCCTAGTACTAAACACACTACTTTAATGCTTCACAACACATTATTTCCTCTTAAATCTCTATTAACATGTTATATCGTTGATTGGTACCTGAGTTTGTGATCCATCTTCCCAGATACGTAGGCATTGAATGCGACTTTGAGTTTGCTATTAGCTTTATAGAATCGACTTTCCCCTACCTTTTTCGTCTCCCACCCTATAATGACAAACCGAAATAGAAAAGAATAATTAGATACACCCTAACAACAGCTATAACGAGTAAGCACAAATAGATTCATAGTAAGGGATCGAATGCATAAGAAATATGGAGTAATTACTCACCGAAAGTTGTTTGTTTTCTCCCCTATCCTTGTTTGGAGATTATGTTCTGTACTTCTTCTACCCCTATTTGTTGGACGTAAAAATTATTTTCAGTGGATGTAAGGTCGCCTAAGCTAGTACCTCAGATGTTTCTTTATATAGGCGGTCAAGAGGGGCTCACTTTCGATTCTTTTGGTGTTTATTTTATGCGATACTGTGTTTATTGATAGTCTTGTTTATTGCATGTATGTATATGGACTTCTTGCATGACTGTCTTTCACACATCAAATCGTAGCACCCTAAACAGTAAAGCAACTCTCTAAAAGTTCTTGATTACCGCATTACCTTCTTTTGTTGTGATTAAACTTAATAGAGCTTTTTGTTATTATGTACTAGTATTCTATTTCAGTAGGGGCAGTCCAACTCTTAGTTTAGATCGTATGTTATGGCTACATTTTTCTAAACTAATATAATAAACGTGTACTCGGACGTTATAAACAATAATTATTAAAAAATTCAAGATAAATCTCATGATTCATACTACTTAGCCAATTGATTTTAGAGTTAAAAGTGTAATACACAAATCTTATCAAATGCTTACTCTGAAAATGAAACTATTCTATCTAAGTAGATTGATATTCATATTTTTCTTTCGTTGCATAAGAAAACACATTTTAATAAAATTATACATAATAGTCATTGTATAATTTTAAAATCGTTTGTATATGTCAATTCATCGTTCTATTAATTAAGAACATACAATTACTTCCAATCTCTTCTTCTCGTTGTAGCTGGTTTTACGTACGACCTAATGTTGACTATAAAATGCATGCATATATTAAAATGAAAGAAGAATGTAAATCAAATTAAATTCAATCCACATCTTTAAGCATAAGAACAGTTGTTGTTCCCTTATAATACTCTCACCGAATTAATTTATTTCTATCCCGGCTTATATTAGTTTTTATAAAAATTGTAAACTCATGTGAAACAACAAAATATGGTGTCGCATAATCATTTATTGTCAACTTCTAATAAAATAGAATAAAAGAAAAATGTTGTTATCTCCATACAGTAAAGTAATCATGTTGCACTTCCTAAAGTAAAAAAAGAAAAAATCCTAAAGATTTCGCTTTGTTGCTAATTTTATACTTGAAGTCATTAGATCAAATCATTCATCAATCATACAACACAATCCCAAAGAGAATATGGGTTGTCAATAACAAACAAAATCGAGAAAAGAAAAAAAACACAACTTATATTGTTGGAATCTTGAAAAATATTTTCATATCTATAATGTTGTTTGAATCTACAGCTCATGATGTTGTAATGTTGTTGAAATTTATTTATAGTTATTTATGTTTTCGAAGTTATTTAGTTATTTTATATGCCAACAATTTTTAATATACTATGTATAATATAATATCTAAAATATAATTACATGTCATAGTTCAAAGAAGTAGAACTATAACCAAAATATTAAAAAAGAACAGGAAAAACAAAAACAAAATTATAGAGGAATGAATAGTGTCTCTCTATTTATAGAGAGATACTATTTATTTCTCTATTACATAGTAAAGGAATAGAGTATTGTAGGAGGGAAAATGGCCTCGAAAATAGATTTGAGAGCCATAATACAGCATTGTTGGAGATGCTCTTAGAGCCATTTAAAACCGACACCTGCATCCGATAGCCGAAAAAAGAATTAATCAACAGCACAATAGTTCGAATTAATTTATTACCTTTGTTACTTGAATGATATGACGGATATATTTTTTGTTATGTACTATAAGTTTGTGATATTCGAAGAATTAAGGTACTTTATTAAGAATAAATGAATTTAAGTAATGACTTCATAATTACACCCCCTCCAAACCAATGTAAGACTTGTAATGTGGATTATACTAACCCTAATCTGGACGAGTAATCTTATAATTTAGTCCATATTTTAATATGCAGCGAACTCCTTCTCCCATTCCATCTTTTTGGCCTTACATAGATTCAGAAGCTCAGTAGTCTCTTCCATTTCCCCCACGTTTAGAGTATGAACAGAATATTTATCCCACAATGAATATACTACTACAAATTAAAACTACTTCCATTGTCGCTTAGAAGGTACAAAAAAGAGGACAACAATCCCATCCATTCCTCTCTTTATGGCTGCTTTAGTTGATATGATTTTGGAGTTAAAACCTTTAAAGTGAAGACATCTATGCAGCTGCCTAAATTCCATAGTAGGTGTCAACTCTCGTTCTTGCGAATTTTCATGCCTCCATGCAAAAATACAAGCTTCTTAATTAATTTTATAATGATAAGAAACCATATATACCTGCATTTATGAGAGCTTATAGCATTGTTTCACTCTATTAAATAAATTAAATAGTATCAAACAAGACGTGAGCAGAAGCAGTTGAGAATTTCCGTGAATGAATGTATGTTATCTTGTAATAAGGAATCTCAGATTGTAGACAAGGACGATTATTTTGTACCTTAATGCTTCATGCATATTCTGCCGAATCCTTTCATATAAAGCCTGCCATTATAAAAGGTAGTGCATAAGCCATAAGCTCCTTCACCAACCATCTATGAAAAGCAGGTAGTTGATTATGATGTATACATAATTTAATATTATATTTATGTCAATCTACATTGGGCTGTGCAAAAGAAGACAATCTCAAGGGATGCTCTTTCCATCACCTCTTGCTCCGTTCCATTGTTATCCATAACATACATGTTATCGGATAAAACCGCTATTACGCTTTTTAACTGTTTGTAATAGTGTTGAATAGGAAATGCCACGGCAGCGTTGTATCCAATTGTAAAGTTAGAATTACGTCACCAAATGTTCATTTGTAAATGGTAAGGTTCTAAAACTAGGGTTTGCCAAACACAGTTTCATATGAAACATACGCGTTTCTGTTGAATATATTATAAGCTTCATCCCATGTATGCTTTTGTGATTGTAAATGATTTCGACATCTATGCAGAATGGCAATGGAAATCATTTTCATTATTTTTTGGGGATTCTTGGTTAACGAAAATTAAGGACAATATCCGCATTAACACTTCTAATTTCGTAAGCAACCCTTGCAGTTAACAGGGCTCTACCTCTCCTAGTCATGCTCCACTCCAAATATATTATATCTTACGTGGACAAATTATGCACTTCTATGTTCGTTGACAATAACTCATCTCTTGTAGTTCGTAGTTCGTATACAATATTGCTTGTTTAGGTAAAGAATGATGTTTTGCTAATTTAAAAAAATATGTTTTCTTAAACCTTTACTACATGAATTGCTTAATTTTAATTTCAATAAATTAAGTGTATTACTCTATGCCATTTATATCACTTTAATACTACTTCGATGTTTGTTAGGCCTCCGTTGTATTTAAATTTTCCTGTTTTTGTATGCGTATTACAGTTGTAGTGTAGGTATGTGAAATGCTACGAAACTAATGTTTCTATGTGCACATGTTACGTTGATCTGCCAAGTTCTATTGAGTTAAATTATATTAAAGAAGCATATTTATCTGTACAATTTATTAATGTACTTTCATAAATTGTGTGGTGTGGTGCACAGCATATTATACCTTCCACCTATTAATTCCAAATCCTTTTATGGCAGATTTGCTTTACATTCTGAAATGGACAGAAAGTTGAAATGAGATAAGGGGCAGAGTCTAATATAATATATATGACTTTCGACGTTTTGAATTCATATGACTCCAACCCTATTAAATAATAGTTTTAAACATGGCAAGTGGGTTCTTACGAAAAGATGAGAAATTAAAAGTGTTGCAGCTATATAGCATAGGCTTTTTGTTAGTTTTCTACGTGTGTGCTGCTGCTGTGTGCCTCAACTCTCATACTCCTACTATTCATTATGCATCCACACAATTTTTAACGCACTCACAAGCCGTACATACGGATCGAAATAATTCGAATGACATTATATCTTATAATTATTTACTAGTGTGTTACCCGTCGAACATCGACGGGTTCTCACTTAACATTGTAATTTGGAAACTAAGTTTATATCATAATGATAATATTACGATCACTTTATTCGAATAGTATCACACGACTATATCAATTATAATATAAAATAAAATAAGGATGAATAACGTTCCTCAAGTGGTTGTACCGATTTTTTAATTTAAACGCATCAAATCCGTATATATTCCGAACACAAAACACAATTATTATGTCAATACTCGTCCCCAATCTAGAAATGTATATGGGTTGGATAATGGCTATCGCAATAACCCATCAAATATTTCTCAAATTTTAACCGGTTAATTCTTCATTATTTTTATCCATACTCATCTTAAATTTTATTAAAATTGACATAGCGTACTTTTTACATTAATTAATATATTGTACCCTAATTATTTCCTAAATTGAACTTAACTACCAGATCAACTATTTGTATTATTAGTTTAATGTACCCTACATTTTTCTAAACTTTTCTTACTGCCCCCTGATTGTTTATTATACTAAAATAATGTACGCATATTACTTGTTACATTACATAAATATAGCCTAAGTATTATTACTACTTATAAATGTAGGTTTGTAAATCGTGTTATGTGGTGCATAAGATATCATAGGTGGCAGCAAAGGAATGTCAAATATTTTTGTCATATATTTACCGATTACTGTAGGCAGTACCACTATTATAGTAGTAGGTCAATTGTAGGAGTTGATGGAGACATCAATTACACGGCTTTATACGTATTTTTGGCTATTATTCTCAATACTATTACAACTATTTTGTGGGCTCTTCGGAATTCGTATTCGCACAACACGCAAATGGAATTGTTTGTCAGGTGCAAGAGAGCATAGCCTGGGGTTCTAGGGTTGACGTCATGGTAAAGTCATGGGTTGATGGGATCTATGGTAATCCATAAGCTTATTAATAATACTTAAATAATTGGTGCCTCTTCACGGTGCTCTGTTTCAGTTTTTCTTGATCCTGATAATGTTCGCATTATTAATTCATAATCATACACATATATTACTTATTATATTCATATAATAATTTCTATTGCCTCACATGTATATCTATTATTATTATATATCTTTTTGTTTAACCAAACATTATTATTATTACTATCGACATCTTTATATTGTATTCTTCACAATTTATAAAATCTTTATGTATTATTAATTCATAATATTTATATTATATACCATGTCTCAATTCTAAATAGATACATATCCTGAATTTTTAAATAGAAATATATAACTCATTTTTTTTCTTAATTATTTCATTAATAATTAAGAAAAAATATATACTATTTTTTAAGTTTGTCTACAAATAGCGACAATAATTCATTTTAGAGCAACACAATAACAAATTAGCAATTAAGAGGCTAATAGAAATAGTGTAAGCTAAATTCTCTTTGAAAACTAAATAAATATATCTAATCAACATATCGACATCAAGTTCTATATATGTTTCATTCATATTTGCCTAAACTCTTCGATTACTACCTGATAAAAGTACTACTCATATCACATTAACTCTAATGTATGCATGAATAACTAAATAAAGTAAAAATTTCCTAAACATGTAAATATATTTTTATCGATTACTTCCCAACAGTTCTGCGACGGCTATGTACAATAAAGTCACAAATTTAATGGAGATGTAGAAAAATTCTAAATAAAATTACATCTGAAGAACAAAGAATGAAAATGCAAATATATTTATCTCGGATTTGGGTTAAGATTAGAGATATCAATGTACTATAAACCAAAAAGACGATTCAAATAGACATAATGAGTTTGAAAGATGTTGGTATTTCAATCCTCACTTACTTTGGTTAAATAAGATAATATATATCAAAAAAGCTTACGTAAAAAAAAATCACTACCCAAAAACATTGCGCACTTTTACCGTGCTGGTTGGTGTATTTGAGCAAGTGATATAAAGCATGTTTTAATTCATAAAATGATATGAAGTGGTGATGATGTTAAATTAAGTGATATAAGATGGCGATGAAGTGCTATAAATTGAATTGAGTGATTTAATATTTACTTCCTTAAATGCAAACTGAGACAAGCAGAGTGGAACACCCAAAATTGAAAGTGAGACAAATAATGTGGGACGGTCGCAATGAGGTAGTATATTGTTTTGGAAACAAAAAATGGTAACAGGTATGTGAGAATTAATCGAACCAGTTACACTATTCCAATAGGAATAGTTTTATCTCCAATTACAAATAGCAATGTCAATATTGACATACAAATCGCTAATTCAATTAAAAACTATTTCATTAATATAGTTCTTCTAGTAAAAATATAAAATCACAAACACTTGGCCCAAACCCTTCCTCCCCAAAATACAAAGCTTCCATATCTCGTACGAAAAAGCTTGCTCCTAAAAATGGCGGCCAACGAAGGGGATGAGGCGAAATGGCGGAGACGTGAAATCGAGCGAATGATAAACTGGTTCTACGATAAAGCAGCCAGCGGGCCGCTGGATCCGTACGGCTTCTCGAAAACAATGTCAATTGATTGGTTGGTTGGGTGCTATGCAGAACATCTCAAGGCAATGGCGCCAGCTGCTTGCATAAGATCAGACGAGGAAATTGTCAAGAAACTGATGGATGTGAACGACGAGTGGAATGATTTCTGTATTTTCATGAATCTTCCCGGTGTGCAGTTTCGCGAGCAAAGCGGTGTCCTGTCGACCAGTACTGATTATTACCGCCACATCGGTCGAGGGGTAAGGCTGGTTACGACACACCACTTTGTATGATATATTATAAGTTCAGGCGAAATCATTTAATTCTATTTACTTCTGTAGGAAACCAAAGAGTGGATGTACTTCCGGCACCATGGAATAAAAAACTATTGGAAGAAAAAATTCCTCTTCAGTGAGGGCGGCTGCCTTTCCGACATCAACTGGGAGTGGCTTTTGAGGTCGACTACCTGCGATCCTGCAGATTATCCGACGTTGGGTTCACCTTCGGACGATTAGGGAAGTGTGAGGTGTATTTTATGCCAGATTAAAGCCTAAATTACAACTCCTGCTATTGATTTTTATTTGCTACCTAACCCTAAGGCATCCTTTCGTCCGTGTTGTTCTTAGTAATTCCCTTTATTACCTAAATGCCAAAGTGTAGTCCTCTCTTTTTTGCCGTGTAATATTTTCATTACGTTGTTATGATCCACAGTCATACTCCATGATGGGATTATCTGTTACACGTACTTTCTATGTAGAATTATAATCTGTTTGCTAATGTCATTTATGCTTATATGTATTTGCATGTACTACAATGACTGATAATATGGTCATAATTTAATATTGTTGTCCATAATATACTAAATTAGTTTTCAAAATACATGAATTACTTGATTTTATTGTGGGGATATTTGATGCAACGCTACATCCCTATTTGTAGGTTAAAGTTTCCACCTTACTCCATGCAGTGCGCCCCATTCCTCGAATTTGTCTCTTATTTATAAAATTTAGAATATTAGATGTTAATGCCATACAAGGTGGACTTAAAATAATATTATTGGATGTAAGTGAATATAAATTAAAGTACTGATTAAATTTTTGCCCACGAGGTTAATTAAAAAAAGTGGGGAAATTATAATAAATTACTATAAAGGATTCGGTGTGCTTCAAATGAGTGTATTATACGTCATTAAGAATAAACTATTATATTATTATTTCATATATTTTTAATGAAGGAGGGAATATTATATTCGTAAAGGCAATTACAATGACTTCACTTTACCTGTATGTTCTTTTAGGGATGCATATTTTCTTGTGAAGTGAATAAGAACAAGGGTGTTCTACATTTAATATTAAATATTTTGCGTTGCAATGAATCGTAGTTTAGTTTAATATAATGCGACCGTCGAAATGTAAATATAGTAATACGAATACTTTAATAGTTTGTCTTATAGAGCCACTAGAGAATCAATTGACCGTAAAAAATTAATGACACGCCCTAGTAAATTACTACCAGATCAATTTTTCCATACATGACATTTGTGATAAATCGGGCTACAGTTTTAATCGATAAGAACACGTCATTCCGAGGCCGCCTAAAAGCTTCCATGTCCAAAAATATATTAGTCAGAGCTTTACAAAAGCACCTAAAACACACTTAATAATTTCTTAATATTAAGTTAACATAACCATAGCTTACTATCTACATGATCTGAATGTCTTCAAAAATCATAATTGGTTAGGAGCTTAGATGTAGGGATCTCCCAACCATAGGATATCTTTGCCAGAAACTGCAGACACCAGCCATCGATAATCCACCCAAGCAAGCCACCCATTATGGAAAAGGTACCGGAGAAGTGTGTAATTCCTCAAACCTCTGTAGTGGATCGTATCGTATGAAAAATTTTCCTAGTCGAATACAAATAGAGACATTAGTAAGTCAGGTATGAAAAATGTAATTGGCCACTACAAAAAAAAAAAAAAAACATAAACACACCGAATAAGCCACAACGATGGAGAAGTCTAAACCACATTGACCAACGTCATTCCTTTCATCAAAGTGAATGCCACGCAAGCTCATAAAGGACTGGAAGTTCTCGAAATCCAACTTCACCTCCAACAGCTTCCACACAATGTCTGGCTGAGAGATATTAGACATTTCTGGGAAGAAATACCTAGCTAGGCTCTGGAAACGAGCCACCTCAGCCAGCACAGTTCGGGTCCCGAGTGGTTGCCACATCCTCGCAAACGAGTAAAACCAATGCACCATGAAGTCTTCCTCATGGTATGCCCAATCTCGGATGCCATCAGAAATTTCCTCCATTTTTGGTATGTGTGAGTGACCTAGAGAGGAAGTATCATGTGCTTATGATGAAGATATAGCATATTATATTAGAAATTTCTAGTTATACGACGGATCGTTTATTACGAAAATTTTAAACAATTGAAGCAGGCTGCTTTGGAAAGATAAATGAAGGTGGAAGGAGTGGAAAGTAAGCTATATTATTCAATACAGATGGGATGCGGCTCTGTCGAAAAGCTTGAAAAGGAATACTGAAAGTGGAAGCCAAAAACGTTTATCCTTCCTCTCATGCTTTGTGTCCCATCGGGGATTTAAAAGTAGTAATATTAAATTATATTCATTGTGCAATCCTTGTCTTCAATTCTGAATGAATATATTATTCAATATAAATATTTGATTATAGGTGTTAATAAAAATAAATGCGTGACTTGGTAGTGTGGATTTCATTTGGTTGATGCAATAAATATATGTTTAGATTGTATAATACTTGTAGCGTATAAGCAATGGCATAACAAAAAATAAGATGGTTGTGATGCTATTATTGTAGTAATATAAAACGGTATAAGGTATGAGTAAAATACCTCAAACTTTTTTTATTTTAGTTAAAATGACCGAATTTAAGTAAATGTCACGACGCGTTGTAAAGTTGAAAATCACTAAATGATCTTTCCAATTAATTGAAATAAAGAAGTGAAGTTAACATAAGATATGGAAGTCTCCAATTCAATTCAAACTTAGATTCCCGAAACAGTGAAAGATGTCCAGAAACTTATATCGATCCACAATTTGAAAATTGTTTCCATTCTAATCGATTGGGGAAATGTGCACAATACAAGCATTACACGTCGATCAATGTGCGTGCAAGATGCCATATCGAAATGAAAAGATCAACAAAGTAAGCATTTTTTGTTATGACGATATGTGTTTCTGAATAACTAATAGAGTGTCACGTGCGATGGCCGTTATTTGCAATTTTTATGTTAATTTATGTTATAAAAAACATATTATGCATTTATGAAGTGGTAATAATGCTTTTTTACATATAGAAAATATTTACATCTAGTATCTATTATTATATAAACGAAAACGACTCTATGTAAAATAAATTCTATTATTATATAAACGAAAACAACTATACGTAAAAAAAATCCTATGTGGCACCTCTCTTAATCCTCCATTCCTATTTATATAAATTCTTGAATTTTCAGAATTAAAAATTAATATTTATCTTATTTATATATTCTATATTTTATATGACATGGAAAATAAACCACAAAAAAGATCAAATCTACAAAGTCAATATCTAACATATCTTAATATATTTTATATATAGTTATAAAAAATAATAATTTTATATCTTATATATATAGTTATATTAATTAATGCAATTTCCGTTCAAAAAAAAAAGGAATGAAATGCACCCAACAATTAGCAAATGCACATAAATAATGAATTATATAAAAACAATAATATTAAAATATAATAAACATAATGAGTTACACCAATAAGTACTAGCAAAATATAACTACACAAGTACAGTATAGGGAAAAAAATAAAATGTCAATTATATCATATCATATGGATAATTAGCGTAATTGAGAGAGAGAGGATTTTGAGTCAAGTCAGCAGGGTTGTTTATATTCTACGAAAAATATCAATCTCAATAGTTATGGAAATTAGTTAACTTTTATTAAAATATAGTAGAATCACCTTAAATTAGTACTAGATTAATTAATAAGCTCTCAAAGATAATTTTTTTTACAGTGGGCGACATGGAAGAACGAGTTATTTGAACCATAAAATTTGATAATATGAGAAGGAATGTGGTGAGTGACATGCAAATGAGATCTTTTATTAGTTTATTGTGTTTTATCGTCTATTGCATATGTTGGATTTATAATATGTGACCATTTTTTTTATTAAATATAGCGAATCACTTGGTCAATTAGAAATAAATAGTTAAATTTTCAATCTTTTTTCATATAAATCAAATTCATATTTTCAATCTTACATCAATTGTCACGTCCCGGTATAATATATATACACATCATGATATATATATATATATATATATATATATATATATATATATATATCATGATGTAATAATTTTTTTAATCAATTAGTTACTACCATTAAAAACCTATAAATATATTAAATTGAAATATATTTTCAAACATAAGAAACAAAGTAAAAATATATAAATTCAATGTACATTTTAAAATAGCCTTATTTAATATACTTTTATCCCACACATTACTTTTTATTAAAAAGACATCATGTAAATATTATGCATAATTAAATTAATTATTAAAATCCAATATTATCATATTTATATTATTATTAGTATATATAATTATGTAACATAGGTTTTAATCATATATCTCCTAGTGAAAATGTTCGATGTATATGATCATGGATTCTCGTGAATCTCTCTTCTATGTGATCCATTTCTATTTAGCTAAATTTCAAACTTGTCGAAAAAAAAAAATTGAATGACTATAATTATTTTTATATATATTTGTCTATATGCGTATAAATACTCTACTTCTATGGAATTTTTATGGGATAACATTGTAAGCACAATTTTAGATTCACAAGTCCATATAACAACCGAAATTTGAAGCTGCCCAGCCGGGCATATGCTTCCGTCATCTAATCGACGGACATGTGGATTCCCCAAAGTCAACATTTGAAAGTAAAGGAAAAATGAAATTGGAATTTATGGAACCTGACTATGGTTGGGAAGTTGCTTAAACAATTCATAAAACCCTTCTTTGTTACTGTTTACTAACTGTAGCTCGTCAGCTTTTCATACTATTTTACTTTGTATTTAATTTTTATTAGTCATTAACGAAACATAACAACTGTCCATTAATTAACAACTAAAAAGGATTTATTGTACTAACTAGTTAGAGTCGTATAATAAATTTGTTTAAGGAAATTACAACGAGGTATATATGCATGTTATCAAAATAAATTGTTACACCATTATATAGGTAGAATCTCCACACCAAACAAATGTGGGACAACTACACTGCACCTAGGCGCGAGGCCACTACACTAAATAAGATGGGAATATACTACACCGTACTATGACGGGACCACTATACCACTAAATAAGATGGGAATATATTACACCGCACTTTGACAAAATTAAATCTAATATTTTTCACTAAGAAGAGACTTAAGGTACCTCAACCAGCCACTTAAGCTAGATCTAATCAGTAGTAAGTATAAAAATTAGTTCCTCTTGAGGAATAAGAATACAGAAGTACGAATCTTTACTCTAATTCCCGTACTCCAAGTCAGTCCCTCCTCCTTCTCCGACGAGCAATCCCAATCAGAAAGTAGTACATACAAATTAAACAACTTCTTATTATTCTTGTTTTTCCTTTTGGTCTGTCTAAGAAAAAGATGTCTTTTTTTTTAAATATGGTCCACACAATCTATTTTAATTCAATATTCTACTCAACTAATTTATATTAATTTAATCATTCACTCAACCAATTTATTTTAATTTAATCCCTCGCTCAATCTAAGTGGGAATTTTATTCCACTTGCTCAATTTAAAAATATATAATATGTGGATTCTTATTACACTCACAACACATTCCATCAATTTTATTAAACCACCTTGTACCATTCTGAAATAGCGTCTTTTTCGTGGACGAATGGAGTATTATTTAATATGGAATTGAATATGTTGTATTTAATATATTTGAATCCCCAAATATGAACGGTGTAATTTATGTCTATTGCTGGAGAAATCAAAGTCTGCTCTCCCTCCCCACCCTCGACGCTTCGTCTTGTTTCTGTAAATGTAAATCCATCGTCGCCCACCGCCTCCTTCAACATAATACTAGGTTTCGACGAGGACGCAAGCGTTATGGAATAAAAAAAAAGGAGACTGGAAATAAACTGGAGCGAAACACCTGCTTAGATTTTTATCAAATATTACGAGTGAGTTTAAGACGGGTACGTCCAATAAAGCCACTATTTTAATCGATATTTGGACAATAACATGTAGACAATTACAAACAAATTTAGATGTAAAAATACTTATGGAATAAGTACTTGATCCATTATCATTTCTAATTCTAAGTTTAGATGCGTAAAATAAAATTAATTTACTAAATTTGATTAATAGTTAAAACATCACAATCTTGATACTAAGATATAAAATTATTTTTAGAATGTATAGTTATAAATTACAATACATAATAATTTCTCATCCAATTTAGACGAACTACTTATTAATTTCAAAAACAAAAAAATACTGGTAATGAACTATTGGGAAGATCTTTGGTAGAGCCTGCAATGTCAAAATGGAAGCTAAAATTCAACAACAGTACCAAACTAATACGGCTTTTAAACAAACCACAGTTGCACCAGTCATTTAAATTAATAGTCAAACTAATGACTATAAAATAAAATCAGAACCAAAATTGTTGGGAAATTTATTAGTATAAGTTTTGATGAATTCCAAAACCGGCTGACCCCAACCTAGTAGATGTTGCTAGTACCTAATGTTAGAATTTAGGCTCGCTGTTTGAGCAAAGTTAAGATTTTATCTTTACAGCTCTCCAGCTGAAGATGGCAACAAGGCGTCACTCAGACAGAACATCAGTTGTGAAGAAAGACAACTGAGAGTTCATTTGTTCAGATGTAAACAAGGGGAAGTCTTCAGAACATCAGTTGAAGGAAACCAACTGAGCGTTCATCAGATGAGAAACAGTTGAAAGGAAGAGAACATCAGATGAAAAAGAAATCATCTGAGGGTTCAAACCCAACTGAGTAAAGAAGTGGAAGACAACTGAGGGTTCAGTTTCAGAACCTCAGTTATAGAATCTGAACAAGGAATTCAACTGTTTTGAAGTTCAAAGTCAGCTGAGAACTCGACAGATCGGAACATCAGCTAAAGATCACTCAGATGAAGGTCAAGACTTTCAACCGACAAACCGAAGTTGACTGTCAAAGATTTGAATTTCAAAAGGAAGTCACATGAGGGTTTGACCGTTCAGTCACTACCCCATCTGGCCCAACACAAGGCTGTCTCAGATGGAAAGCAGAAGAGCACAGATGCCATATCAAGAAAGTCTGCAGAGATGAGAGACAAGCCATCGCTTTCAACCGATCAGAGATCAACTGCTCCTCCAACGGCTAGTTGATTCTCTCCGCCTATAAATAGAGGCATCCTCTCATTCGAGAAGTATATATACAGATATGCAGATAGACACATAGACGACGAAAAATTCAAGAGCTTTCTCGAGAGAAATCAAAGCAAATCTGCAACATCATCATCTAAGAGCATCAGCAGCTGAGAGTTCTAATTTGAGAGAACATTAGTAGCTGAGGGTTCCTAGAATTCGAAACTGTTTTTGATCTTAGGTTGAGTGTTTATTCGTTCAAGCCTTAGATCCAGCTCTCATTCTTGATCGAGCTGTAGTTGGAAATCCTACCCTTTCTCACACCCTAAAAAGTGTGCTAGGACCTTACTCTTCCTGTAATTGAGTAGTCAGGTCGTCAAGTACCCGCAAACTTGACTTAGGCTGTTTAGTGCCCGGAAACTAAACTGTAACGGTTGCTCAGCCCGCGTAAGCTGAGTGGTTCTGTCCAGAAGAACTTGGACTGAGGTGTGTGGACTCACATCTCCCCGTGGACGTAGGAGTTCTCTCCGAACCACGTAAATCTTGTGTGTCGTGTTTTCTTTTGTGTTCAGTCTTTATTATCATATCTTATCTGACAAACTAACCGCATACAATCTGCATACTTTCACATCAACAGTTTTGGTTTTGACCAACCTTGCATAAAAGCGTGAGTTTGATTTTACGAGTTTATTTTCCACCACATTCCGCACAGCACCAATCTTCCAGCTGAGGTTGCTTACTCAGCTGTGAGATCCCAACTGAGTCCTCTCACTCAGTTGAAGTTGATTTCAAGTGTTAAGTTTTTCGAAAGTTGAAAAATCCTAACTGGTGTATTCTCCCCCCCCCCCATACACCAGTAACTCGTATCGGGACCATCAAGTTGTATCAGAGCAGTGGTTCAAAAGACTGCTGACTCTGTTTCACGAGGTGTGAATTCGAGAATTTTCTTCAGTGGTCAACTGAACAGATCTTTTCACGCTAGTGCATTCTTGCTCGCATTTTTGTTGTCCTGTTTTTGTTTGTGCAGATGGACGTCAAGGACAAGATCACAGTCATGTTCTCTGTTGTCAACTATACATCATGGAGAACTCGAATGAAGAAGATCCTTTTGTCCAAGCATCATAGGATGCAACAAGTTCTCACATCTGGACCAATCGTCATACGAGACAGAATACTTCGCACTCCCACAAATCCCAATGATGGAGATGCAGTGGTGGAGTATGTGGAGAAACAGCCAGAGGACTACACTCCGAAGGAGGCCAAGGTGAGCCAGCTGGATATCTGGGCTCAGAGCACAATAATGTCCACGGTTGGACAAGATTATCTGCCCTGGATAGAGGAGTGTGAGATTGCAAAAGAGATGTGGGACATCCTGGCCCGCTAAGTGAAGGAAGCGACGAGACAAAGGAAAACAAGTTCTCGCATGCATGTCAAGATTTTGACAATTTCAGTCTGCGACCTGATGAGACTATAGATCAGCTAGAGCTCCGGTTTATGGACATCATCAGAAGAATCCAATCCATCCGGAAAGGACAATACACTCTAAGAGAAATAAACCTCAAAGTGTTGCAAGCTCTACCGGCTGAGTGGGATACTTTCACAAATATCCACGAGAGCCGAGCTGACCTAGGTGAAATGGGAACTGAAAGATTGTTCTCAATCTTGAAAGGAAATGAGTATAAGGTCAACAGAAGGAGGTCGCAGCCCTCAAGTCAGACAAATAGAATTGAGGACGTCGGCTCAGCATCAAAGTCAGTTGCCCTCCGAGCTGACTACTCAAAGTCGAGATAGTCAAGGCCAACCAGGTCGGCTGACACGACTGCAAAGGAGCCGAGCAGAGAAGAACTGCAACAGAACATTGCAGCGTTGTCAAAGAAGTTAGCCGATATGGATACTCGGTTCGGCAAATATAAACGTTTCTATAAATCAAACCGAACTCGAGACAGTTCGAAGCCAGTCACCAATGGTTGCTTCGAATGCGGCAAGGAAGGACACTTCAAAGCCGATTGCCCAGACCTGTCAAAGAAGGAAAGAGAAGCACTGAGGGCGAAGCAAACTGCAAAGAATAAGGCCATGGTAGCTGAAGAGGCAGCTGACGATATGGACATCTTCACAGACACTGAAGATGAGGATGACCTGACCTCTACCAACAAAGTCATCAGTCCGGATCAATGCCTCATGGCACTTGGAACCGACCAAGATGATATTGAGGTACAATCTAATCCTGCTCGCTTAAATTCTTCCAATACTTCTAACATGCAGGAATCTATGAACGATGAGTTAGAACCCTCCTGGAATGATTTTCAAGAACTCAGTGAGGAACTGCATCAGCAGTCGGTTGAGTTTAAGAGTCTTCAAGCCCAGTTCGCCAAGCTTGAAGATTCCTTAACCGAAAAGGACGATCTGATCAAGAGACAAGCTGAAGAAATTGACCAGCTGAAAAGTCAACTGAGTACAGCCAACCAAACTGAGGCTTCAACCGATGAACAGTTGAAGGAACAGATCAAGGCACAGAACGAACAGTTGAACAAGCAAGAGGCTCAGATCGACCAGCTGATGAAGACATCAGATGCCCAGACCGAGCATATAGCTGTTCTTCTCAAGGATCTTCAAACTGAGAAGGACAACCTGACAAAGCTATATCAGTCATCCGAGATCATCTAGAATCTCATCAAATACAGACGGCAAACGGATGATGTGTCTGGACTCGGATACGACGTGGCAAAGGACACTGGAATTCCACCAGCTACCTTCACCAGGGCTGAGGAAGTCATGGTTGCCAAACCTAACACAATAGAGTATGCAACTGAACAAACACCCTCACAACTGATAAAGGTAACTACGGCTGAGAAAGGCAAAGGAGCTGCAGATGGAGCACCAACGAAATAGTCCCTGGAGTCTACAACCGAGGGGGAATGTTCCAAGACTCAACGGAGGAACCGGAGACGTCGGAGTCGCAATCAAGCTCAAAATCGACAACATATCCAAGCTCAGAACCGACGTGATAACCGACCAACAAACCAACCACAGCAGAGATGGAACCAACAGAACCGACCAAGCTTCAACCGACATAATCAACAACGGTTCCATCACCACAACAATCAGAGGTTCCAACAGAGTCAACCTATGTGGAAAAGTTACGACAGCTATGGTTACTCATGCCACAACATGAATCAACATCCGGGCATGAACAGCTATCGTCAACAGCCAAGGCAATGGAATCAGAATCAGCCAAGAAGATTCCACAATGGCGTCCGACCTCACAGAAAAACTCAACAGGATAAGAATCGCCATCAAAACACGGGGAAAGCCTCACCTCCTAAAGCCCAACATAGGAGAAATCCAACTCCTCCCAAGAAACAGAGCATCATTTCAAACAACAAGCCTAAGGATAACCGGGGTGTTGTTATAATTGATGAAAATGGGCAGATCATTTGGAATGATAAGGCTATTCGAGTGTACAGAGAAAAGCGACGCACGGTTCCAGCGGGAACTGGTTCTAACCCTCCAGGATCCAACTGAAATTGGGGACCTAAGCGAGTTTCTCCTTGCAGGTACAGGAGAAACAGCTGAGGAAGAAGAAGGCGTCTACAACAATGTGGGTGATGGATAGTGGATGCTCGAAACACATGACAAATCTGAAGGATTTGCTTGGAAGTTTCGTGGAGAAAGAAGGTCCATCAGTTACTTTTGGTGATAACTCAAAAGGTTATACCAGAGGTTACGGTACCCTTGAAACCAATCATGTTTCAATTTCTAATGTCTCTTTTGTTGATGGATTAAAGCATAACCTGCTCTCCATCAGCCAATTCTGTGATAATAGGTTCTCTGTCAAGTTTGATGCACAGGGTTGCAGAGTTAAAGATGTCGGATCAAAGCAGGTGATATTGTTGGGAAATCGATCTCCAACAGGGAATGTATACTACGCTGACTGGAACAGCAACCTCCCTGACACTTGCCTGTTGTCAAAGAGCAGTTCGGATGTGAGCTGGCTGTGGCACAAAAGGCTCAACCATCTGAACTTCAAGACGATGAACCGACTTGCCAGACAAGAACATGCAAGAGGCATACCTAACCGAGTGTTTTCAACAACACACATCTGCAGTGCATGCCAGCTGGGAAAGCTCGCTAGAACCTCCTTCCGGTTGAAGTCAACTCCTTCAACTGACCGAGTGTTACAGCTGATCCACATGGATCTCTTCGGGCCAGTTACACCAAAAAGCATTAATGGAAACGAATATACATTGGTTGTAACTGATGACTACTCAAGATATACGTGGACCATCTTCATGCGCCACAAAAGTGAGACCCGAGATGAGCTGCCCAAGCTGATGGATCGGATATCGAACCAACAAGAGATGAAGATCATATCTATCAGATCAGATCGTGGAACGGAGTTTCTAAATGAAACCATCATTGAGTATTGCGAAAAGAATGGCATAACCCATCAGACATCAGCCGCGCGTACTCCACAACAGAATGGCGTAGCTGAGCGAAGAAATAGAACTCTGAAGGATGCAGCCACATCCATGTTAGCGAGCTCAGCACTGCCTAAGAGATTTTGGGCTGAAGCGATCAACACAGCATGCTACACACAGAATCGATCTCTTCTCACCAAGCGGTTGGGAAAGACGCCCTACGAGTTGTGGAGACGCAGAAAGCCAGATATTTCTTATTTTCGTGTTTTTGGATCTAAGTGTTATATTCACAACAATGGGAAGACTCAGTTAAAAACTTTTGATGCCAAAGCTTCGAAGGGCATATTTCTTGGATATGCAGCTCGGATCAAGGCATATAGAGTTTTCAACAACAGCTCTCGTGTTGTGGAAATAACACCTCATGTTAGTTTTGATGAATCTACCTTCGAGTGCAGGGAACAGGTAAAGGAACAACACGCGGATCCAGCTGTTCTACCAGTTCTCACCAGATCGCAAGCTCTTCGGGAAAAGAACCGAGCTGAACCACTGGTATGGGCAACTGAGGATGAGGACCCATACTCCTCTGAAGATGAATGCGAAGACCTCAGCTCGTCCCTAGGGGGAAGTTCAGCTGATGTCCCTCCAACTGCATCAGCATCCGATGCCCAACCGAACTCAGTTCAATCTATTGTAAATGTTGAGGATCCAGACTCAACAGCTGATCAATCACCAGCTCTGAAGACTCCAACTCAGATGTCTGAACAACCACTGTTGGAAGAAGAAGGAAGACGCAACCGAAGATGGTATGAAGTTCATTCCACCAACGACATCATCGGAGATCCAACCGAGGGTGTGCGCACTCTGAGCAGAGTTGCAAATCCAGAATCAACCGAGGAAGAATCCAACACTTATGCCCAATATGCTGAGGAATTGGCAGTTCTAGAGGAGTTCGAGCAAGCTGGAGATGTTGCCATGATTTCTTGCTATGTAGCTGATGTTCCAGAACCGAAGAATGTTGGGGAAGCTCTCAATTGTGTCCACTGGACAACAGCCATGCAAGAAGAATTGAATGAGTTTCTACGCAACTGTGTATGGGAGTTGGTAGAAAGACCAAATGGTGTCAAGGTGATTGGACTAAAGTGGATTTTCAAAAACAAGAGAGACGCTATTTGATTCATTGTGAGGAATAAAGCAAGGTTGGTAGCTCAAGGATACTGCCAACAAGAAGGAATTGACTTTGAAGATTCCTTTGCACCAGTTGCAAGGCTGGAAGCCATCCGGATCTTTCTAGCTTATGTCGCACATCACAAGTTCAAAGTATATCAGATGGATGTGAAGTGTGCATTCCTCAATGGGGATATAAAAGAAGATGTATATGTTGAACAGCCTCCTGGTTTTGAGACTGGAGATGGAAGAGTGTACAAGCTGAAGAAAGCTATCTATGGTCTAAAGCAAGCACCAAGAGCATGGTATGACACTCTTTGTAGATTTCTTCTGGACTCGGGGTTCAAACGAGGTTCAGTTGATAAAACTCTGTTCACCATCAAAGCTGGAGAAGATATACTTGTCGTGCAAATTTATGTCGATGACATCATTTTCGGGTCCAAGTCGGAGGAGCTGTGCAAGAAATTCTCCGATCTTATGAAGGAAAAGTTCGAGATGTCAATGATGGGCGAGATGAATTATTTTCTTGGATTACAAGTGAAGCAGTCACCTGAAGGGATTTTCATCAACCAGTCCAAATATACAAAGGAGCTCATCACCAAGTTCGGATTACAGACAAGTAAGACAACCAAGATCCCTATGAACACGAACTGGAAGATCGAACCAGGAGCTGAGGGAAAGCTCATTGATGCCAGCCAGTATAGAGGGATCATCGGTTCGTTGCTCTACCTAACTGCCAGCCGACCAGACATTTCATACGCAGTTGGAGTGTGTGCTCGTTTTCAAGTCCAACCAAGAGAAGCACACATGTTGGCAGCAAAGAACATCATTAAGTATCTGAAGGGAACTGTCAATGTTGGATTGTGGTACCCAACTGATGACAATATCCAGCTGACTGGATACTCAGATGCCGACCTAGCAGGAGATCGGTTGGACAGAAAATCTACTTCTGGACACTGTCAGTTCATGGGAAGCAAGCTGGTTTCATGGTTCTCCAAGAAACAAGCGTGTGTTGCTACTTCGACAACTGAGTCAGAGTACATGGCTGCCGGAAGCTGTTGCATGCAAGTATTGTGGCTGAAGCAGCAGCTGAGAGATTATGAAGTCTCAACTGGACAGGTTCCCATACATTGTGATAGCTCGAGTGCCATAGCTATCTCTCTAAACCCTGTTCATCACTCTCGGACTAAGCATATCGATATTCGTCATCACTTCATCCGAGATCATATTGAGAAGAAGGATGTGTCCATGGAGAAGATTCCAACTGAGATTCAGAAAGCTGACATCTTCACCAAACCTCTTCCTGAAGCCCGGTTCAAGATGTTGTGTGATCTTCTAGGACTTTTGGATCCGAGCTAAAAAGTCATCCGAGCAGAAGAGTCATCCGAGCTAAAAAGTCATCCGAGCAGAAGAGTCATCCGAGCTGATAAGGATTCATCCGAGCTGACGAATCGGATATTGAATTAAGGGGGAAGCTCAGATGAAGGGGGAATCTCAGATACGAATTGCCAACTGAGGACATCAAACGTCAGCTGAGGAGATGAACTTGAGTCAGCTGATGGTATACTGCAACAATGGAACAGACGTCAGCTGAACAGACGAACTCGAGTCAGCTGATGGTATGCGGCAACTGAGGAATTCAACAAATGAACACAGCTGATTCAGACATCAGCTGGCAGGTATCATTTATGACTGAAGGTGTTATGATATTAAATGAGAATGTTTGAAATAAATTCAAACATTCCTGAACATGTCAGCTAGACTAAACAAGCCATCATATCGCATTTAATGTAAAGTCTGGCTGAACACCTATAGCCTTACTTTATAGTGCGACTGGGCTGACACCTCAAACTATTCACCTTCTCACTCGCGCGCGTGGTATATCAGTCAAAATTACTCAACAGTCGCGAAATCACAGCCGTTAATAGATTCGCGCGATTTAACCCCAGCCGTTGATTTTATCCGAGTCAAAGATTATATAATACGGCAAATCAGGAAGTGATCCTTACCTTCTCTTTTCGTGCATATCTTTACTCACTATTCATCATCTTCTCAAATCTTGTTTCGCCATTTCCAGTAAAGTCTTTCACTCTTTCTTTGCATATATATCTCCTCGAGATGGCGCCCAAGTCAAAAGCTTCTAAAAAGATGGTTTCCTCAGAGCCTGCAACGTTCCAGGAATCGTTCGACATGGTGATGTCGAAGATTCATTTCGAACAGATATTATCCAGAGCGGCTCTCTCATCGCCTGAGCTCGCTCCAGTCGCCACCATCCTCTCCGACCACCATCTGCTTGATTGGGCCACCCTCTCTCCGGCCCTATTGCTCAGGAAGCAGATCGTACATTTCTACCGGAATCTGCAACGAGTCGCAAATGACGGGCTTGTCACGATCATCCCGTGCAAGCAACGCCACAGAACCTCCCGAACAGTAGAAGACTCCGTTGTGGAGATAAAGGTGTCGAAGGAGCTGGAGAAGCTCATCCCCAGAAACCGTAAAGCCACAGACGTGGTGGGGAACTTTTCTGACAAGGAAGCTGATGCCTTCCTTCAAACCATTCTTCTTGTTTCCGAACCATTGAAGGGGAGCATGCAAAGGACAAAATTGAAGCCGGAGCACCGACTTCTTTTCGATGTAATTTCCAAATGCATCTTCGCATATGGTGGAGCCCTCGGGGACATAAGCCGTCCTAAGCTCAAGCAGCAGAAGGCCCTGGAAGAGATGCACTAGGTCGACTGGTTGGGATATATAGAGAGCCAGCTGTTGTCGGAGAAGCAGAAGATATCTGAGACGACAGCTGAGTCCGGAGATGTTCTGTTGAGTGTCAAGGGGACTCTCAACTTCGGGACAAAGATATCAGCCCTCATCCTCCAAGCCACAAAGGGTCTGCCGCTGACATGGAAAGGGAGTGTGGACACTCCAGTCAGCAAGCTGTCACTGTTCCCCTCAGCCAAGAAGGCCAGGGATGTTGTAGAAGCTGTCTACACCCCCAAGGGTGTCCCCAAGCCAGCTGTGGAGGCAGCTGCTCGTCGCCCTTCGAGGACTAAGTCGGCGAAGCGCCAGCTGGAAGAGGTAGCTGAGGAGGAAGAAGACGAAGAGGAGGAAGAGGAGGAACCTCTGCAGAAGAGGCCAAGGATAAGAATCATCCAGCCAGCGGCTCAACCATCCACAACAAGTCCAGTGGTGGTCAAGCCGGCTGAGGCGAAGGAGTCAACCGAATCCAGTCAATCGGTTGACCCAGCTGGGTTTATTCTTCAACCTCGCCAGGAGGACGTGGCTGAGGAGGCAGGTGAAGACGTGGAGGTCCAAGTGGTGGATGCCAGCTCCTCCTCAGATGACTCTTCTTCATCTGAGGAGTCCCACGACAGTCGGTCTAGAGCTGATGCTAGCCAGGTTAACCCACCTGTGACTGAAGAAATCCTCCAGCCAGCCAACTCTCCATCCAAAGAGGATCCAATTCTCTCAACTGGTCCTCAGTCAGATATTCCGAGCCTCTCGCTCTATGCCAACGTTGTGACCACTTCTTCGGCCAACATTGATGAAACCATCGAACCCATAACCTTCGATATCGACCCCCCTCAGATCGATGAAGAAGCCAACCGCCAGGCAATCCTGGCTGAGTATGAAGGAAGACTCAGCTACTGCTTCCGCAAGCTGATTGGTATGTTCCCCGAGGCAACATCAATGCCCATTTTCTCTGTTCTCGGGACGGAACTTCTATACCAGTTCAGTGTCATATTCAGCTACTGGTACATAAAGGAGGAGACCCTCAGGATTCATGGTTGGGACAAGTTAAAGGTCGAAGAGTCCAACCTGAGGGAGTACTTCGACTACCAGAGCCTGGAGGTGGCTTACAATCAAAAGGTGGCTGTGCTCCGACGAAGTCTGGACAAAAGCATCCAAGAAGGGACAGACACCAGGGAGCTGTGCAACAACCCTGAAGCTGTTCATTTTCTTGATGACATGCTCGCCAAAAATGCCTCCTGCATGGACGACGTCGACGCAGCTGATGAGGCGGCCAAGAGAGAAGAAGACAAACTCAAGGCCTATCTCGCCAGCAGATCTGCCATGGTTGTCGCGGAGTCTGCTGCCCAGCCACAACCACAGCTTCTGCTCGGACCCTTCGATCAGCCAGGTCTCTCAACTGACGCCATCTGCGAGCTGATCTCGGAGAGGGTCAACCAGCTGAGGACGGAGATGCTGTCCAAGATCCAGCTGGGCAAGAAGGAAGAAGCTGACAGGATGCAGCAGCTGATGGCAGAAAATGCCAGCCTGAAGAATCAGCTAGAACACCTCTCCTCTTCTCTGCAGCACAAGCTCGAAGATCTCTCCACTTCTTCCAGCTCAGAGGTCTCGGCTCTAAGGAAGGCCGTTCAGAGTCTCAGCTCGGATTTCAACGTGTTCAAGACCGTTGCTGAATCTGACCTCGCAAAGTCCCACCAGACTCAGGACCAGGAGTGGATGGCTCAGTTCGCCTCTTTCCGAGCTGAGTTCGTCTCCCTCCACAAAGAGGTCTCTGCGACTTTTGCAGCTGTGCAGCGAGCTGAACAGGAGCGCCAAGACTTGGAGTTGGCGAAGAAGGTGGAAGAGAAGGACGCTGTTGAAGAGCTGTTTTCCCGCATTCAACAAGCTGAAGCCAAGTTGACCTCTCTGGATGGCACTGTTGCCACCCTTTTGGATGATGCCAAAAAGGGGGAAGACAAGGAGCCAGCAGCTGGGGAAGACAAGGAGCCAGCAGCTGGGGATGGACGAGGGAAAGCTGCTCTCCAGCAAGGAGAAGGAATGCCAGCTGAAGCTGAAGGGTCGCAGCCCGAACTGGAAGTCTCCCACGACCTCGTAGCCGAGCTCACAGCCGAGCTTGATGCAGAACTTGACGGGATATCTGTTGAAGACTGCATTGAAGCTGCCAAAGCTATGGGGGAGTCAAAGGAGAAGTACTTGAATCCCTCTTGGATCAAGAAGTTCGCTGCCGATCAGGCCAAAAAGGTGGCCAAATTCGAGAAGGAGCTCGCCAAGGTGGAGAAGAACGTCGACAGAAACAAAGCCAGCCGGAGTGTGCGAAGAATCAACAAGCACCAGATGAAGGCTGAGGCTAGAAAGTCGACGCATCAGCTGCAGAAGAACGCTCCGCTCCCGTCTCGATACCCACATGTTGACAAGTGGATGAATGCGGAGTGGAACGATGACTGGGAACAGTTCAAGCATGAGTTCGTCAATGACTTCTTTTACAGGAAAGTTTACTCGACTGAAGACCCAAGGCTAGCCTTCAAGGAAGTCCTGTGGGAACTCAGATCTGGAGACCCTGGAATGTTTAGTCAGTTCAAGCGAGCTATGCTGAATGCTCAGCTTGATCCCAACACTGTTCCAGTTCCAAAGAAGTGCATATACCGCCCTCCGATGATCAAAGGCACGAGCACGCCAAATAGAAATATGATCTTGGCTGAGGCGAGGCAAGTATGCAAGGAACACGGCGTCAACACTGGGATTGAGTCGGAAGCGAAGAAGGAGATCTTCAACCGTATCTTCAGCAAGTACGGTCAACAGTATTTCTGAGCTGTCAAAGTTTTTGAGCTGATAATGTTTTTGGATGTTGTAGTTTTTGAAGCAACTGTTGTATCTGTCTAAGTTTTGCGCTTAACATTGTAACCTTCAGTTGTAACAAAAACTTCAAAGTATATAATACGATTCACCTTGATGAACAATTCCTCATTGTCCAAGCTCTGAATCACAAAGTCTTTTAAATACCATGTTATAACTGTGCTAACCCTTTGATGTTTTATCTTATAGACTGTCTAGAATTTCAGCTGAGATTTTAGATAAGTTAGTGAGGTTTAGATCAGTAGTGGTTTCAAGTTGTAAGTGGTTTTGGCATCATCAAAAGGGGGAAAATTGTTGGGAAATTTATTAGTATAAGTTTTGATGAATTCCAAAACCGGCTGATCCCAACCGAGTAGATGTTGCCAGTACCTAATGTTAGAATTTAGGCTCGCTGTTTGAGCAAAGTTAAGATTTTATCTTTACAGCTCTCCAGCTGAAGATGGCAACAAGGCGTCACTCAGACAGAACATCAGTTGTGAAGAAAGACAACTGAGAGTTCATTTGTTCAGATGTAAACAAGGGGAAGTCTTCAGAACATCAGTTGAAGGAAACCAACTGAGCGTTCATCAGATGAGAAACAGTTGAAAGGAAGAGAACATCAGATGAAAAAGAAATCATCTGAGGGTTCAAACCCAACTGAGTAAAGAAGTGGAAGACAACTGAGGGTTCAGTTTCAGAACCTCAGTTATAGAATCTGAACAAGGAATTCAACTATTTTGAAGTTCAAAGTCAGCTGAGAACTCGACAGATCGGAACATCAGCTGAAGATCACTCAGATGAAGGTCAAGACTTTCAACCGACAAACCGAAGTTGACTGTCAAAGATTTGAATTTCAAAAGGAAGTCACATGAGGGTTTGACCGTTCAGTCATTACCCCATCTGGCCCAACACAAGGCTATCTCAGATGGAAAGCAGAAGAGCACAGATGCCATATCAAGAAAGTCTGCAGAGATGAGAGACAAGCCATCGCTTTCAACCGATCAGAGATCAACTGCTCCTCCAACGGCTAGTTGATTCTCTCCGCCTATAAATAGAGGCATCCTCTCATTCGAGAAGTGTATATACAGATATGCAGATAGACACATAGGCGACGAAAAATTCAAGAGCTTTCTCGAGAGAAATCAAAGCAAATCTGCAACATCATCATCTAAGAGCATCAGCAGCTGAGAGTTCTAATTTGAGAGAACATTAGTAGCTGAGGGTTCCTAGAATTCGAAACTGTTTTTGATCTTAGGTTGAGTGTTTATTCGTTCAAGCCTTAGATCCAGCTCTCATTCTTGATCGAGCTGTAGTTGGAAATCCTACCCTTTCTCACACCCTAAAAAGTGTGCTAGGACCTTACTCTTCCTGTAATTGAGTAGTCAGGTCGTCAAGTACCCGCAAACTTGACTTAGGCTGTTTAGTGCCCGGAAACTAAACTGTAACGGTTGCTCAGCCCGCGTAAGCTGAGTGGTTCTGTCCAGAAGAACTTGGACTGAGGTGTGTGGACTCACATCTCCCCGTGGACGTAGGAGTTCTCTCCGAACCACGTAAATCTTGTGTGTCGTGTTTTCTTTTGTGTTCAGTCTTTATTATCATATCTTATCTGACAAACTAACCGCATACAATCTGCATACTTTCACATCAACAGTTTTGGTTTTGACCAACCTTGCATAAAAGCGTGAGTTTGATTTTACGAGTTTATTTTCCACCACATTCCGCACAGCACCAATCTTCCAGCTGAGGTTGCTTACTCAGCTGTGAGATCCCAACTGAGTCCTCTCACTCAGTTGAAGTTGATTTCAAGTGTTAAGTTTTTCGAAAGTTGAAAAATCCTAACTGGTGTATCCCCCCCCCCCCCATACACCAGTAACTCGTATCGGGACCATCAAAAATATTTTCCACGTGGCAGCATCTTGGATGGGGGATTCATATGCCGAAAGTGGCAGGATCAAACAATATTCAGGACCGTGTCAAAGGGTCTATTGCATCCTCGGATATACACAATCCTCAACAATAAAAATTTATTTGTCACATTATACCACAAAATTTATGAAATCTTGGTCAACGTGCCGATTCCGACAACGAACCATGGTGTAGACACGCTGATTCCAAGTTAAGTCAATAAGAGAAAAATAGATAATTGCAGTTAAAATGATCGACCATAATTATCATAAGAAATCGACATGTGACAGTCTGATCGAGAGCCAATATACTTTTTTCCTCATCAATGTTTAAAAGAAATAGAGCTTAGTTAGAATTTAAATGCATGTTCATATATATATTAAATTTTAGTTAAACGACAATGTAATGAGTTGCATTAAAAAAAATCTAGAATATTTAACGATAAAAAATTCTTAATAATTTTATTAAATGATATATTTCCGTCGATTTTCGACGGCCTACATGCTAGTTTTTTTACCACATAAAATTTTTATGTTAAAACAATATGCATATATAATTCCTAATTAGTGTTTGCAGTCCATAAATTCTTGCTAGCCACATGCACAATTAAAATAATGAATTGATCGATAGGGTGTTTTACAAAAACTCTCGAACTTGTCAAAAGCTGTGGTGGGGCCTTAGAGATGACTTCGAATGGAAGATTGAAGGTCGTCGTACTCCTGCTTTCTTCTTAATTCCCTCTCCTTCTGCTTTCTGTGGCCATTGGAGTATCTGTTTTCATTTTATCATTTTCGTCCAAACCAAAAAAGATGACAAGTAATTGGGAATCTGTGCGACTATGGAGCACTCGTGAGGAAGATTTCCTTGTGCACTGGTTCTACATGATAGCGAGGGAGTTGCAGTCGAGAGGAACTGTAGCGGTGTTGAACGAGGTGGTTAGATTTCACGCTATGGCTAAGGATTGCCCTCCTTTCTTTGCGAATCTGACGCTACAAGAAATTGTGCTGAAGTTGCTGCAGTTGAAGAGGCAATTCGAAAACTTCCGGTCCTTTCTCAACCTCCGGGGTATTATTCTCGATAACCGGAATGATGTCGTGGCGGCTGGGATTGATTTTCACTTCTTGATCGCATACTCGGTAAGTTATTATTTTTCGATTACATGGACCACATCATGCACAATAATGAGTGAATGACCTAATTTGTGGTTTGGGGTAGGACAATCCACGCTATAACTGCTGTCAATTCAGAGGTGTTAGAACTACACATTGCTCCGCTTCCTCTTCCATAACGGTTGCTTGAATGAAGTAGACTACCCATGGCTTTTGGCTGCAGTTACCGGGGTGCAAGACGTGGTATGGTTTGGAGATCCGCAGTTTTGATGTCACCTTGTCATGGGTATTTAGCATGTAAAAATTGTATGCAGGGAAGAATCTTTTTTTGGTGATGTTAGTGTGTACGAATTCTGGGATGAATTAAATCCTTTTTGTTTAGATGTGGAACGAACAGTTATTGCTCTGTTTTGTACCTGAGGAATCTTTGGTCACTTGTGGGTTCTTCTCATTTTAATATCAGTTGCCACATTTCCATGCTTATATGTTAAATGCCAATTATTATTTCATATCCGTACTATATATCCCTATCACAGTATTTGAAAAGACTGGGAATACCTTAAATTTGATGAATATGTTCAAGGTATTGTCTAATTTGGATGTGGCCTCATGTTCAGTTGTTGAGCTGCGTAGATAAAATAAGTATGGAATCGACTGGAATGGATATTGCGTGTTCATTTACAAGTAAAAACGACTTTAAGTTGCTTCAGGAAATGCTGTTGGCTAAGTTGTTAGTTCCTACAGGAGTGGGTGTTACCTTTTTATTACCAACATACATGTATTTGTGCACATGTACGATTTCATGATTTAAGATAATGTTGATGCAAGAAATAGTCCATTATTTGATTAACAGTGGTTCGTGATTTAATTAAGCATTTATTTATAGCCATATCCTATGTGAGGTGTATTTAACTTAAGTGTAGGAAGCTAATTTCTTATACGGTGGTGATAGTCACGACATTGTAGGCAGACACACGCGTAAAAAGATGATAGTGGATAGTTGTAATATAGGTAAAAGTATTCACCATCCGGATTAATGCTGCCGAATGACTGTATACTTTTAATTTATAAACCTATGATACCATTTTTTACTTGTGCGGTCTGCAACTGTGTGTCCGACTAGCATTACCCTATTTTTATATTAATTAAAACAAATTCAATTTAAGATCAATCTCGTCACATGTGAAATCAAATACCATAGTTATTCGCTACTTTTCAAAGTTTATTAGCATGGTAATGAGTCGAATATTGTGAAAGTGAAGCTACTCCATGCTAAAGAAGCTGAAACGAGAGTTCGATTTGAATTTCATTGTAGGTTGTGTTGTTGACAAGGCTTCGATTACCACCTGTACTTAGGTAGTTAATTTAAGGCATAAGTTCTTCGACAGGCTAAATAGTATACACAATTTCTGTTACAGAAACTAGAATACATTCCGGTGCGATGCACGCGAAAACACATGAAAACTCTCAATGCATTCCAATTACAAATGAGGGTTTATTTATAATATACGGAGACACATGTATATAATAAACAAGTTACTATAATTTCACTATTTAAAAAAAGGAGACACATAATTCCATTAATCCTTAATGGATGTACCAAATTTACAAAAATAATAAATTAGATGCATGTGGAATACGAAACATTACGAAGAATAGTTCCTACAAAATCCTTTTAACAATCTGTTGGTAGTACCACAATTTGACATTTCAAATGTAATTCAAAGAGTTTGCAAAAACTGGCTGCGCATAGGTAAGTTGAACAGACTCCATAAAAAAGAAGACACAAAAAAAATTCAGGATCCAATAAAGTATGGAATGGTGTGCTTCACAAAATTAAAATAATACAAACATTTAGTAATTATACTAATTAAAATGAAACTAAAAGTGTACTCAAATTTGGACGCCAAAACGAGTAGCCATTTAGCTTTAATATTATATATGTACAGATTTGAAAAGAATAAGGAAAGTATATCTATGCAATTCATAATATACTTTATTATAAAGGATAAAATAAATAGCATAGTTTTGCATGTGGACAATTTTGCTACATAATTTGAGGTCCGTAGATCTGTATTTTACATTGGTAATGACATCCACCGATATTTGAATTTTTATGACAAGTTTGTATGGGATGTCGTTGTATGCACCAATTTGATCCCTTATAATTATTAAGAATTTTATGATAAAATTAAATTATTATTGAATTAAAATGAACATAATGGTGAATATATTTGCCCTTGCTAAGAACTTTTGCACTTGCAATAATTCAGTAATCTTGTCGAAGCTCAATAATATAATTTAAAGGGTTAAGGGTTTGATCGTTGGGTGTCGACGTTGTTTGTAAGGCTTTTGTATTGGTTAATTAGTTGTTGCGTGGTGATTGCTGGTGCAGCGGAATAAGTTTAAGGGAATAAGGTAGTGGACAGTTGGTGTATTAATTATTTTGGTATAGGCTTACCTGTTCAGTTTAATTTATGGACATAGATATTATTATTTATATGATATATGTAACTTATTATTTTTAAATAATGGAATGAAATTATTTGGAATTGCGAATCAAATATCATCATTTCAAATTCGAAATCGATTACTAATCGAAACAGAAAAAGTATTCATATTTGTATTAGGTTTGTAAATTTTCAAATAGGAAAATCGAATATGGAAAGGAGCATAATAATTCAAGTCATACAAAACCATAAGTATAGTTGTACACATCATTTCCCTTTTATATTCTACACATTTCTTTGGATAAATGATGTAATCAATCTTACGTACTTAATATTGCATGTCTAAAGAATCATAATTCTCATATGACCAAAATTTTGACAATGATTCTTTTAAAACCTTATTAAAGCATATATAAAATTAAAATAGCAACTTTATGGGGATGAACCCCAATAAGTAGAACTTGAAATAAAGAAAAAGCCCAAATTCATAAAGGTGATTAGAACAGTAGCATATCCTCAGTAATATATATAGTAGTATGAAATACCTTCACTCTGCCTCTTCCTTTGCGCAAACCCTAATTAGTTACACTGCTCTTGAAGTATACGAAATTAGGTTTTGGTTGGGGAATCCATACAACTTGAAAAATGGCAGAAGCCTCAAGTGAAATTAGTGGTAGCCCATCATGGTCGAGTGGACGACAGCAGTGCCGAGATGGAAGTTGCCTTTTGTTAACGTCGTTTTCGCTCGATAATCCTGGGAGGAGATTCTGGAGATGCCCTTTGTGGAAGACGGTGAAGCC
This sequence comes from Schizonepeta tenuifolia, assembly GCA_029490685.1. NCBI lineage: Eukaryota > Viridiplantae > Streptophyta > Magnoliopsida > Lamiales > Lamiaceae > Schizonepeta > Schizonepeta tenuifolia. The sequence continues at coordinate 79,625,073 of CM055958.1, forward strand.
GCTCATCCACTAATCGTGTATAATTAAATTCGCAGGCCACTGTTTTATTTGCTAACGAACTAATGATTTTTTATTTGTAGACAGCGACACACTGCGGATTCTTTCTTTGGTATGAGCCTCCGTATGAAGGGCAGGTGAGGAAGGTTCTTATAGAAATAATAAGAAAACATATTGCTACCGTATCTAGGCTTGAAAGTGCATTGAGAGAACGTCGCACTGCAATTGAGAATGTGGCTAATATAAAGGGGCAGTTTGAGGCCCAGGGGAAACGAATGTCAGAAATCGCGGCGGAAATGCAAGAAGCAAGAGGTCAAATAAATGAATTAAGAGAAAAAAAGAAGGTATGGAAGAGAAATCATGGCAAAACAAAGTTCAGGTATGGTTGTTCTGTTTTATTAAATATAATGTTGTTATGGTTTGTGCTGTCAAGGATTGGAGGCTAAGCTTACTCGAACTAGAAAGACTGACTGAGTAATTTACATAGTTCAACTTTATTTCTGTGGTGAGTAGGCCTCTTTTTAATATGTTAGGTTCCATGCGTGCTTTTGGTTTGGAACCAAGTCTTTCGTTTTTATTAGCATGTCAAAATAGTTTGTTGTAATCATGATGGAAGGCCTGTTGTAATGTACGCTATAATAGTAATACTTTCCTTTTAATATCAATTTTTTTTTTCTTTTCTTTGGGGACCTAACAATTACCCATCAATAAATAGATGATTTGCAAGAAGTTGAAATTGGGATATTGTTTGAAATCCTTAAACATATGAAATGGTACAGGTATTTTCTTCATGCAAATATAATAAAGATGTTATATGGAGATACATGTACAACGAAATGTAATTGAAAATCGATATAGCTTCATTCTTTATATTGTAATTTCATCAAATTATATTATAAACAAACAGAAAAAATAATTCGGGGAAACATATAAAAATAATGAATTCATTGTTTGTTTGTAACTATATATTTATGAGTACAATTAGTGGATAAAGTGTTGGGCGGTGAGCAATTATGATTAATTATACGACTAATTAAAGCGGGATGAGTATGTGTCATCCACTTTCACGTTTGGTGAAAGGTGATTGAAAAGGTTGAGCAATACGGCCTCAGCTACAATATAAAACCGACCGATGCACGGGAGTACACGTACGCATTTTTCTTGCTTCCCCATTATCGATAACACTTTATTTACAATACATCGTTACGCTTAAAAAACATACTATATTTTCGAAATATAAAAATTTTAAGTGAAATAACATTGATCATTAATGGAATTATGAAATTTACTAAAATAATACAAAACACCATATTATTAGATATGACGTACGATACAGCGACGATAAAAGAAAAAAATAGTAGTAGGGTAGCTGTATGGCCCAATAGAGGTACACTTTATTATTTACAAATGTAGAAAATGTTGACAAAATTAAGATGAGTGAATGTATGTGTTTCTTCGATTTGCGGGTATACATTATATAGCAACAAAAGATATAAAATTTTAAAAAATAGTAAATGGATTGCCATGATTCTTCATTGGGTAACGTTTTACCAATTTATGAACAATAGTAAAAGATTAAGCTTCGTATTGGATAATGAAAAGGTTTGTACGACCTAGTTTCATACATCCATCATTTTATGTAGTTAAAATATTTTAGAGTTTACAGTAAAAGCGAAATCACCAAAATTCCACGTACATTCGTCAAAGGTGGTGGACCTTCGAAGGTTTTCACCTATTATAGTGCTCATAACGTAGGTTATCTTTCTGATTAATGTTATGGCCTTACGGGCAAATTACAAGGCGTACGCGATTTTTTGTGGCCTACTTTATTCATTGTGACGGAATTGCTACAAACTAGATGTATATAAATTATATTTTATTATATAAATGAAAGGAGTCTGCTCTAAATATATGAACAGTGCCACAAATCTATATATGTATTTATATACATATAAATAAGTGTAGTATGCACTTTTAAATAAATATTCGTCATATTTACATTTTTATACTTATATAATATTTGGCAACCAGATCTTATAGATATGAGATATTGAAAAAACATATCCATGGTACTCATAATTTATATTATATTCAAAAATATGACATAAATTTATGTATATGTATATATATAGTTTTTCGCATATAATGAAGTTAATACACATGCACCGCTATGTATGTTGATTCTCACGACATAATATAAACCGATGACCCTAATTTATGTAAAAAGTACATATTAAATTCGTAATGAATTCATGAAATATATATGAATTCACGCCACGTGTTTATTTAGAAACAAATATATTTCTTCATAAATCTCGAGTATAAATTTTACTACCCAAAATATTGTATATTCAAATCTCAATATAAATATTGATAATAGACGGTTGAATTCCTAACCAACACTTAATGATAAACTTTTTATATTTTTATATTGAAATCGTATATAATATAGAAATTGGGGTCATGTACGCATTCTTAAAAAAAAATATTCTTCTTTTAAACAGTGTGAGATATCGTACATTTACTATGAGAACGATCCACCACTATACGTAGCCTACATCGATTTTGAGAATAATTTATGGAAATGTGATATATCATGGATTTGCAACGGGTTATAACGTAGTTATTATATAAACGAAAACGACTATGGCCTTATGGCACACCTCCGCGTGTCTCCATTCTCATTTATGTAAATTCAGAAATATTACGAATTAAAAATTAATACAATATCACTATATTGTATGTTGTGATAATGTAACTATTAAATCGTACAACCTGGTAAATATTATTATCATACTAATTGGTTTCAAATTATGTATTCCTTTTTGTCTTTAATTCTCAAATCTCGTTCGGGACGCCTATTTGATGCAACAAGTTAGGGTACTCTTAAAAACGTCAATATTTTTTCTTCGAACGTAACTGTTTCTTGCCTCCTACAAAAATAATGTAGGATAGTAAACTACCAAAAAACCTAAATGATTTAGGGTCAATTAGTTACCCTTAAACATCATAAAAAATGAAATGCACCCTGATTATCATACATTGTGGAAAAAATTTATATTTTTCAAAAACAAAGAAGCAATAATTTGGCAAAAGAACCAACTATTTTTATGAAACATATTTTGTTTTTTATATAATGTACAGAAAAATATAGAGGGCAAAGAGTATTTGTAATTAAAAACGACGGGAAAATATTCACGGTCACTTACCTTTTATCATTTACAAGTACGGCTATTGAAACAGTTTGCAGTTTATTAAAAGACAAGTATATGTTATGTTGTTATACTATTACACAAAATTTGCGGTTGTATTACTTTCATTTTTTATTGTGCTTTAATAAGAAAATACGGTGTATAATAACGCACATGTTAATTTATTACTCCCTCTTTTAGATGCTATGTTGTGTCTTTTGCATTCACTTATTTAGGTATGATTTAACATTGAAGATGATATTTGTAAAGATTTAGTAGTAGAAACGACAGGAAAGTTTACACAACAAATTGGAATATGAATTCGGCAACATTATTCTTAAATTTTATTCATATATGTTGCTACAATATTTGTGTGCAATAAATTGGAATATTTTCATGTACAGTTTCCAAAATAGCTGCACTACAACATGTTCGAACACCATTAGCCTAAAGCAACGAGCACAAAGTGGTGTATTATTATTAAAGTACAAAAGGCATCATCAAATATTAATATGTTGAATGACAACTTGCACCTATACACTCATTCATTATCAACAAGATATATGAAATGCAACATCCTGCTAAAAAAGGCTTGATCATCTTCAATGGTTACTTGCACCTACAATATAATTATACAACATAGGGGAACCAATAATTCAACTGCTGTCTATAAATGTTTCAAAAATAAGTATAGAATTCAAGTGGATATTCACATATCAAACTCTGGCCAAAAGGAAAAGAAGAAAGCTCTAACACGGCACTCAATGCACGTGGCTGGTCGTCGCCATATCCGACAGATTCCAAAGATCAACACACAACTGTTTTCGTAAACCAATGCTGTCACTCCACTCGACATCCTCAAATGGCATGCCTGAGGCTAGACACTCGATCACTTTAACGTCAATTATCCCACAGTCGTGCAAATTGCTCTGTTGAGGAGATTGCTCGAACACCTCAACATCCCACCTCTCCTTAAAACACGGAATAGGGCTTCGACGATGATTTCCTACGACGCACAACTCTATTTCATGATTGATCCCTAGGTAAGGAATGAATGATGCGATATACGACATGGCTTCCGACAATTTTGTAGATGAATCTTCTCCGTACATGGAGTCGTACAACATGATTTTTTCCTGCTTCAAATGAATATCATACGCAACCCAATGATTGCCAAAAACGTGTGCTACTCCATATACCACATCAACATCAAACCATGCAACCTTCCTTTCCGATGGGAGTAGGCCCGAGACGTATTTAAGCCACAGTGGGATAGCCTCGTCACGTCCAAGTAGTAACTTGCGCTAAAACAAGGTCAAACTAATTACTTCAATTTTTAAATACAAAAAATAGCATAAACAAATAGAAATACAGAAAATTACCATAGGGTGGGCTTGGAGGCAGGTCCACCGGGACTGAAACTGTTGGGGCGAACGGGCAGCCTTGAAAAGCAAGAGATTCAGCAGCATATCGATGGTCTACAAAATAAAAAATGGAACACATTACTTCGTATCACAAGAAATTGAAATTAACTTAAAAATCGTAATGTCAACTACTTACTCCATCACATAGGCATGATTGCTCGTTCAACAACCTATCAAATTCGTCCGAATGCAGCGGGTCGAGAGAGTGTATGGGAATCCTAAGCACACCGGGACTGCATCTCATGGCCACGATATAGACTTTCAGAATGTTTAAAAAATAATTCCACAAAAAATTGTTATTTAAAGTGTTTTTACAAGTACATAACACTTACTTTTTATTGAACTTCGCATCGGCATGCCATTTACTGAATTTGGCAAAGGGAGAAAGAGGAGCCGACCTTAAAACAACCCCAATAGACGCTCGACGCTTGCAAGAACGGGTACGGGGTGACTTTTCAGCATCCACATCTACTACAGCATCACTACTTTGTATTTTATACTTCGGTGGACACCCACGTTTCCTTTTCTTCACGCGATAATCAGTGCTTTCACAAGCACGCTTTCGCGTACGGGAACGGGTTTCCGCACCAGTTGGCTTCATGCTAGCAACATCAAATACATGCATATGCTCTGGGGAAAGGGAACGGGTTTCCGCACATGTAAAGTTGGTAGAATCGGCTTTCACCGTGGCAGGTATTTGACAACTGTGTTTCCCCAGAAGTTTTAACAGACTGTTGACATGTCGTGATGCCTTACGCTGATTGATATGGCTCTTAGACAACAACAAACTTAATTGGGAATTTCCATCGGCATCTTCAAATACCTGATTCAGAAATGATCAATTTTTGGGAACTTGTATAGGTGTAAAAATAATTATGTAAATTTCCATACTACCTTCATTCCTGTCATTACCCTCTTAATACCGGCCTTGGCCTTCCGTTGATAGCCTTGTATTCTACTCAACTCGGACAAAACTTTGGAAGCACGCTCAACGTCTTCACATAGCTGCACCACCAATCATTCGATTTTCTTAACTATAAACTACTATAAACCCATCTGATGTGCATGTATAATTAAAAAATGCGTACCCTAATCACTGTCTTAATACCCCGCCACGCCTTGCGTTGATTACGATGGACTCTTGACAGCAATAGCATAGCGTTAGCTCTGTTTTCAGCGGACTCATGAATCTGCAGGAACAAAACAAATAAGAATACATCGGGGCTGCGACAGAAAATAAGGGAAGGCCACTAATGTGAGTTAAAATCACAAATACCTCATCTTCCGAATAGTTAGTAGGAGGCGTAGGAGGGGCCTCGGAATATTCCTGTGAATTATGAGATCCGGGATGAAATTGTGAGTCTTCATGTGAGGCTTCGAGTGAGGCTGGGGCAGCAGCTGGATGTGAGGCTTGAGGTGACCCTTCATGTGAGGCTTCCTTACTTTCTTCGTCAGAGGATTGTGCTGAGGCTTCATGCGAAAGTTCATTAGTTTCGTGCATCTTGAGGTATAAATGCCGAACACGTTCAAAATATTCACCTATATCGACCTCTTCTGCCAATTCAGCGGGGACTGGACCTCATTCCACGTCGGTGGTATTAGGAAAATGGGGACGTTCAATCGAAAGTAAGGACTCCTCAAACGGAGACAGAATTAATTTTTCCTGCAAAATGGACAATGGCAATTAATCCAAACTTAGATAAATAGGTTGAGTTAACTTTCAATGAATTTAAAAAATAACAATCAAGAATAAGATACTCACAAATTCAAAGGGGTGCGAGCCAATCTGAAAAAAATTCCTAAGCAATTTGTACCGGAGCTTGGGAAGGACCTGCCGACGCACAATACGCAGAAAGGCAGACTCCCTTCCGCGAATAATTTGCGTACATAACGAACCAATAAAGGGCATACATTCGTAAACGAATGTAAGCAGAGCAGGGCAGAACCCATACAGATTGACCGTGGGTTTTCTTTCGTGTTCCATGAGGTCACTCCTTATTTTCTCATTCGCCTTAAACAAGTTGTCAACTAACAACTTGTATGAATCTAGACCCCAGGGATATTTCTCAAACAATATCGGGTCATCTACTACATGGAGATATGTTATATCAATTCTGTTACTATCAGAGTGCATAGAACCTAATAAAACATCAGCGATAAAAATTAAATACGCAAGCTTCAGGCTCAACTCACTACGAGCAACACCATCTGGGTCAATCTCATCATAGAATCGATTCCTTAGATCAATACTTCTAACCACATCACGGCTGCCAAATACATCACTATGAAGTGTAGATGTAAGCGGCACATCTACAAGAGGGCCAAATTTAAGTCCTGTGGCCATGAAATACTGCTCGGGTCCAAACTCAAATTCCACACCACGAATTTTAAACCAAGCTGACTTTTGTACAATGTTCGGATCACATATGTGGAGTATCATCAAGTAAGAAAGACACCCCCGAAACTCAAGTTCGGGTAACTCCAAGAAAGGACCAAAACAAGAATTTTTAAACTGTTCAAGATTATCACCGGAAAGATGTGATGTTATTAGATTAGCAGTATCAGACAACGCACACCTCGAATTCACAATTCCAGCTGCACTCAAATAAAACGGTGACCGTGTAAATACCACGCAAATAAAAGAAGCCTAAATTAACAATCACATGGACGCCATTTTCATACGTCCAAGTCAAAAATTAAATAAAAATAAAAATAATATATCACACCATGTCCAAAAAGCAAAATAAATGAAGACCATATATGTAAAATTTGTCATTAACCACCATCCACACTTAATTACTTCTTCATAACATTGTAAATTCATTTATATTACACACCACAACAACTTTAATAATCAATTATATTATTCGTATCTAATTCATTATAAAATAATGGTACAAGTGTACTTCTAGTTTAATAATGGTCTCTTACATTATACAATCCAAGCTATATTTTAAAATTCTTCATTAATTACTTTAAATTGCTCGTCGTTCTTATTTCAATATTCTCAAAACTACCCTACATACGCAGACAATAAAATAATAACTTTCACTCATATTCGAAGCAAAATATATTGTCTAAACCAGTAAGGTGGTTCTACAAATTCCCCAGGTGCAGCCATTTTTATAATGACAAAATATATGAATTTAAGAATAATATATATATATATAATATATGAGTACTGTTAACATGCATACATAAATCCCACGAAAACACAATATTCAAATTTTGCAATATACCATCCGTTGATAAAAAAACAAAAAAAAATCAGAAAATACAATTTAATCAAATAAAAATATGGAAATGCAGGTAACCACTAAGCAATTATTAAAAAAAATTGAACACTATTTAAAAAAACCTTCAATGAAAAAACACAACTATCATGCCACCAAAATATCAACAAGACAAGGAAGATTGTATCTCATAAATCCATTTTTCATATTTCCTATAACCAAGTTTATCAACAATTCTAAGTCGACAACTAAAGATTGCAATGTATAATTGCATAATAAAACATCTAATTTGTAATAGGTAAGTAGATTGTTATTCATATTCCTCATTTTCCACACCAAAAAACTATTCTTACATTAATCACAAACCGTTAATAGTTGTTTCAAAAAAATAATATAATCTACAACCAAAAATTATATTACCACAGCAACATGGATGTGCATGTTTAATTAAATTAGATGGCGGTTTTCAACAAATTAATAAAAAATGCCTATTTTAATTAATAAAAAATGAATGTCTGAAATAACCTTTATCGGATAGGACCTTGATAATTACTGTTTTCCTTGGCCGCCGAGCAGTTCCACTTTCACGATGACCCTCTTCCTTTTTACACAACAACAAACTTTCAATTTATCAGTCGAACTATCATACATTAATCACACACATCCATGCATAACAAAATCACATATAAGCAAAAATTAACAGATTCGTTACAAAGTACACCGTATGAGTTGAAATTGACATAAAAATAAATGGGGGTGAGAAAACAAACATTTAAAGGTATATAAATCATTAATCAAATCAAATCGTTATCATTCCATCATGCCATAATATAATAGCAAGGCCAGCCTTCCGTTTTATATTGGTTTTATTTCGATTATTTATACAATACAGTATAATATCTTTCTGCCAATTATATATTATAAATAATATCATAATTACACATTAATAACTTTCTCTCAATTAATTTATATATTACATGGTACAGTAGCATATTTGATGGCAACGAATTCAACTCTTTCGAAATTTATTGCATTTCGAGGCAATATAATTCAGAAGTTCAGAACTAAAACACTTACACTACAACTGGTTTTTACCCTCACTTCAGTGACTCCCAATAAGGAATAGGAGAACTCCATCGACCAAATACAACTGAAGTTTCAATGTTATTTACTATGTATGTGAGGCTAAGTGAATAAGACATTCACATTTTAAGCATAAAGAGCCTAGGAAAGATATATAAGTCACTCAACATTACTTATTTCTCCTGTTAACCCTAATTAAATTACAATGATTCTTATTTTAATGATCAATAATAATGGCATAGGCCATTATATTATAGAGTACCTACGATGTATTACATTTCCAATTGTTATATGTAATTCTCAGATTTAACCTCAAATTCACATACATTATATTTTGCTAATACATTCTACTATCTTTTCACACACATGTGATTCAACAGATCACTTCAATTCTTCTTTTTTCCTTTTCCATTATTGATTACCTAAACAAAGTTAAATAATATTCCAAGCATATGATTTTTCCTATACTTCATCAATTCAATTAATCTTTTCGTATTATTACTGACAACGGAAAACAAATTAGTACACTTTTTTAATTGTAAATGCCTTATTACAAAATCATCTCATTCGATTGTAAATCATATAACATTACCTCTCCCATTCATTTACGGAATTATACAATTTTAATAGTCACATTGCTGTTATCATAAAGGCATTCGTACATAAATTAAATACATTACTGTGTACTTAATTTGCTAAATCAATTAACGGAAAAATACTCATTTCGCAAAAATGCTGATCTACATATCTCCAACTTATGCATAATGTAGAATAACATGACTCAAAGTATAATATTGGGGTCGTCTAATAACATAATTTGAATTTGCATCTCTGGTATTTTAAGTTTTTGTACTAAAACTTCGAATTCATACAATTTAACAGTCAATTCTAAACAATATCGACATCAACACTAACTTTTCGTGCGATTCGAAGCCCACAACAACTAGATTATAATGACTTACACTACATAAAATAAAAATGACGATATTTCCAAAACAAATAATTAAAAAATAATCACAAAAAATAACACTTACCATCATGGTCATTAAGCTGCCGCCTTAAAGGATAGCAAAGAAATAGGTTAGAGAGTTGGCAATTATGCGAGATTCTTCAATATACTTGGACTAAATCCCTGATTAGAGTGTATCAACAATAAAACAAAGTATTTAGAAATACAGGTCGCCAAACATAAATCAAATATTTATTTACTGATATGAAAACTTACCAAACTTGTTGTGGCCGATGTGCAGTCCGGTGATAATGGATAGATGAAATCGCGGGAGAGAGAGTTAGCGACACCGTCGTCACATGATGGAGGAGGAGCGGAGGCGGAGGACGGGAGGAGGAAGCAAGGCGGAGGAAAACCGATGGAGAAGGTAGGGAAGAGGAACCAAGGCGGAGGCGGTGGAGACTCCGAGGCGAGTCGGAAACCGCGCCGGAGGAAACAAGATGGAGGAGGAAGGGAGGCGGAGGAGACTGGATGGATGACGAGGCGAGTCGGAAGATGGCGGAGGAGACCGGATGGATTACGAGGCGAGTCGGAAGATGGCGGAGAAGAACGATTAAATTTCGGATTAATCTTTGGCGGTGGAGGGGGATTCAAAGAAGGCGGAGAAGAATGGATGGCGGTGCCGTTTCTGGGGGAGGGGGAATGAAGAGGCGGAGGACATTTCAAGAGGCGGAGCTTTCGTGCAACATCAGAAAAGCTGCCGAAGGAGAAAGAGATACAATAATAAAACAATAAAAAATTGAAAACTTAATTAACTATACAACCATAGTTGGGTATACTGTATTTCATTCGTATTTTTTTTTTTTTTTTGATTTACTTTATAGATGGCACGTGGCAGCAGATTAGGGATGGGATGCATATAGAGGTGGGGGTAGGTTGAAATGTCCGATAATAAAGTACAAGAAAAAAATGAATAGACTAAAAAATCCTTATAACGCGAGGAAAAAAAAAAGAATTTTCGGGAACTCACTACAAGAATGACCCATCTTTATACCTTAATCATAAAATTGGCACGTGCGCGCAGAATTTGGCCGCCGCGCAATCCCGGATTGCGTAATACTATCATGATTGATTAACACTAAGTTCAAATAATTTCTTTAATTTTTTTTTTTCTTTAAGTTACTCGTTGGAGTAGTACGTAAATTTGGAACATTCTTATCTTCATTGAATATTTAATTTGGAGTAGTGTTGTACATGTACCTGTAAAAAGTAAGGGTATTTCTGGTATTTTGGGGAGACTTGAGAAGTCTCCTAGCCGACTTAGGTAGGGAAAACTTCACTACTTTAGTTGATGTGATAGGTCGGTACCGACGTCTGTCACAAGATATTTATGTCTCGAGAGGACAAATCCGTACTGTACTTTACACCAGCTGTCGATAAAGTATAAGTGGACAGTGTTACCATGAGGTAACATTCCTTCAGGACAAGTTTCCAGCGAGGTAAGCTTCCCTCCGGACAAGTTTCCAGCGAGGTAACATTCCCTCAAGTCAAATTTTGATGCCTCGGGGCATGTTTCTCCAACACTAAGAGTGTTGAAGCAAGGTTGCCTTCCAGGCAGAAGAGCACTTAGAGTGCTGAAGCAAGGTTGCCTTCTAGGCAACTAAGATGTACAAAAGATATCCCATCACGTGTTGCTTCAAAGTATGCATAATTTTGGGGTCGAATGAAGTATATAATAATGCATTTCATGGATATATTACAAAAATGCTTCATTTGATGATAAATGTTGGAGCTGCGTCTGAGTTAAACTTGGAGATGGAAGTCTTCTTTCGTTTCTCGACGGTGAAGTAAGACCAAGCCCATGAGCTTATTATCCTAGGTCGGAAGAAGTCGATAGGATTCAAAAGCAAAACTTCTTGAAATTGATCCCAATTTTTCGATTCAACGTGTATCATACTAGAATCAACCGTCCATAGAATTCTTTGATATAAAGAAATAAAAAAAGGTGATCGTACAAAAATCAACAGTTTAAATTAAATTTTTATTTTATGTACGATGATAATCATATTTTAGTCACAAAAAATATAGTACTAGTGATATATCTATAATTGTCAGTGTTTATATATCAACATATCAGTAATTATCGTATTTTTGTGACTACAAACAGTCCTTGAACGACGAGAATGAAAATGAAATGGCGATTTTAGCCAAATTTTGTAAATACCTCACTAGATGAAGCCATGATTAAATTGAGTTGTCAGACCAATTATTAACGGGAACTGTACTTAAATACTGCTTCCAAAAAAAAGTAGCTATATTAGGTACTAACTAATTAAAATAGGACAAACCACAAACGTTTAATTTAAGCGTAATTGTGGAATAATTGGATGATTAAAAGGTTGTCAATATGCTTGGAAATATGGAGGATCACTGTCAGCTAGTCTCTGCAAAACTATCCATATACTATTTATTTTATGCATGATTAGGAGTTTGGATTCGAAATCTGATAATTCATATTTCAGTATAATCAGATTATATTTTATCAGAGAATATAAATTAAATTTTATTGGAGTAAGTCGACCATAGTTTACATGTCGCATTCCAGTTAAATTTTATTCTGGAAGTGAAAAGTCACTTAATTGAAGTTCACAGATACACATTTGTTATACAAGGCCTACAATTATTTAGAGTTCATTATATAAGAATATAGAGATTAAAAATAGAACAATTGTCCCAATGCGGCTTTAGTCTGTACGGGGTGAGGTATTGGGTTCGAACCCCACCGCTCCCCCTTCCCCATGTCAAAAATAAAAAAGAACAATCTTATTTTTGGTGTCAAACTATTACTTTAGCCATTTTTTTTTATCAACTAATCGAAGAATTTTACAATCGGGTATTTTGGCCAAGTTAAGTCAAAATTAAGTTACACATATCTACGTGACATATTTATTTTTTTGTTAGATAATATAAAATTTAAATGATTAAACTAATAGTCATCATCTAGGTAAGTGAAATATTGTTCTTTTAAGAATCACATATGATATAGTATATCATAAAAACCATTATACCATATAGAAGGGAGACCACTACATATGTTAGATATTGTTTATGATACTTGTTTTTTCTATTTCCAATGGAACATCCAAGTGGTGCAGCTTTAGTCTGTAAGCAGTGAGTTTTCGGTTCGAATCCCACTGCACCCCTTTCCCATGTAAAAAAAATGATACTTGTTTTTAGCATAAGCTGTGATCATAAACCAATTTGAAAATAAATAAATCGATAGCTATACCTTAATTTACAATGGGAAATGCTGAATGATTTTGGTGAGTATGATGTGGGTTTTCTTTAATTTATGTGGATTAATTTTTATTTAATGGGGAAACAATTGATTACATATAAGAGATAGAATGACATGGTATGGTTTAAAAAGCTTTCCAACTGCAAACACCGGAAAAATGGGCGTGACGCGTGATCCCAATATTTTTTATTTTTATTTTTATTTTTATGTTTAATTGAAGCACTTATGTGTAGTGCACTTAGTTGAAAACAAATTTGAACAGATGATATATATATATATATATATACACTTACGTGTGTGAGATCTCTCCCTCGCCAATTTTAGAAGCATAAGTAATAAGAGATGAAGTCCAAAGACATTGAAATCAATCATCAAATGAAAGCAAACGCATATACCAAATTGAGAAGATTGTATAATTAATTGTACACGATCACGAAAGTGACCACATAATCTCCCACTAGAAACCTCCATACACTATGCTTCCAAATATGGTGCTTAAAATTCTTCAGTCTTTCTTAAGGTTCAAGATTTTTAATGCCAAGTTAAGTGTATCTATGCTAACTCCCATCTCTTGAAAAGCAATAATAATTCAATATGTCATGCACACATCAAATGACATTATAAATTTAATGCTACTAATTTGTAACGCACATTATTGGTGGTAGTTGAGTAATGAAGAGCAACTGCAATCCTGTATCCTATGGTTATCAATTACTACTATTATAGTAGTATTAAATTTAAAAATCGCCTCATCAACTTGAAAATGGGTGCCTAATGAGCAGACAACCCATTATCTTTATTTGTGCTGCTTTATGGGCTTTGGTGGGAGATGACATGAGAGCCCATCTTTAGTTATGACTTGGCCCAACCCCATATTAGTTGAAAACACTTCAACTCAAGTGGTTCTTTCCGCGACACAACAATTCGGTTCGTTACTATTGAAAATTTATTTTATACATTCAAATAATTCATTTGGATATCAGTAGTATTTTTTTAGGGATCGATATTAGCTAATATAGGCCAATAATTTCTGAATACGTCAAGAAAATACGTCTTTTTATGTCATGATAATTCAAAAATGTTTACTCAATAAATTATGGTCATGTACAATAACATCGAAACCACGTCAAAGAACAAAAGAGATAGGTTTCACTAATTTTATCTGAAATGACAAGTTTAATTTAGGATTAGTTTGTCTAAAATACACCACTTTTTTTGAATTTTTAAATTTGACATGATTTTAAAAAATATCTGTAAATACATCACTTTCATATTTGTTTGAATTTTGACATAATTCTTAAAATTTCCAAATTACACTTAATGAGGTTCTGTGAAATTTTTTTCCGATGAGAGAAACGATGCAATTTTTTACTTGACCACACCACACAGTAAAGTTCCACTTGTAAAATTTTCGTAGGAAAGAAAATTCACTCATAAAGTACCAACAAACACGTTAAGTGTAATTTGGGGAATTTCAAAATTATGTCAAAATTCAAACAAATATAAAGGTGATGTATTTAGAGAGATTTTTTGAAAGTCATGTCAAATTTCAAAATCAAAAAAATGTAATGTGTTTTAGGCAAATTAATCCTTTAATCTGTAAAATATTACTCCCTCCGTCCACGAAATGGTTGCCACTTTTGCTACTTAAGTTTGTCCACGAAATGGATGCCACTTTTGCCACTCCACTCACATTTATTGTGGGACCCTTACTCCACTCACAACAATACTCACTATAATTCACTACTACCTACTAATTTCTTAAAACCCGTATCGTCCACAATGTGGCAACCATTTCGTGGATGGAGAGAGTAGTATTATTCCATCATATAGTTCAATCTATATAAAGTTCAAGCTTCTACAAACGACTGATGCGATGCTGCAGAGAGCAAAGACCAAGCTGGATGTAGTGATCCATTCCACTGTTGTTGAAGACTTGAAGTCAACCAGGCCAGGGAAGATCAACTCAAACTAATTGCGGCCAACTTTACACAGTTCAGGGAGGCTTTAACATCACAACAAGCATTCGATGGCCTCTAATAAGGTCTTCGAAATCAGAAACATCATTGACTCCTGTGAGCCCCACTTTCAACTTTTCGAAGGACAAACCTCCAGTCTTCTCGCTGACAACAAGACTATGTTGGATGACATTGCCTCTCTCAAGTCGGAGCAACAGACTCATCACCTCCTGATCTCAGAGCTGACTCAGTCCAACCTTCGCCGAGTGAAGAGATCTTATTGCTGAGGCAAAAAAGGGCGAAGATGTGTTGACACCCCAGGCTGGAGCAAAGAGAGCCACTACCTCTAAGGCTGAATGGGCTGAGAAGCTGGCGCAAACTGAAGCAGAAGAAACAACCACCCAAGAAAAGGTTGAAGCTCTTACGAAAGAGATGAAAGATGAAGCAGAGAGGCTAGCTGTAAAGGTGAAGATCGATTGAACTCGTGATATTGCCAAGTTTCAGAGAATTCGAAAGCTAATGTATGACAAGTACGGGCCCACAATTTCCAACCGAGAAGCAGAGCTGATGCGGTGAAGAGAAGACGTTGCAACTGATGAGCCAAGTCAATGTTTTTTTGAATTCTTAAACTCATTTGTATTGTAATTTCCGACTTGTTATTTTAATAATAAGTTGTTTTTTGTAAATTAGTGAATCATTAACTCGACTTGAAGACTACTATCTCGTTGTCCAAGTTCAGAGTTAATTTATATTATTTTCTTGTACCAACCTTCTGAATCTTATAGACTAGAACTCACTTCATCATAAATTTTAGGTGGTGTCAGTCGAGGTTTTGGCATCATCAAAAAGGGGAAAATTGTTGGAAAATTAATAAGGTTTTGATTTCTACAAAACCCCAACTGACCTCAACTGAGTAGATATACCCTTATTTAATCTTTAGCTTCAACTCACTGTTTAAGCGTAATGATTTTATCTTTACAGAATCAAACTGAAGAAGTCAGCTGAAGATCAAGGCAGTCTGAATCAAGTTAGAAGACAACTCAGCCGACTCCAGAACTGAGCCATGTATCTATGCATGTTCAGTAATGTCGAAGTCACAAGTCTTTAAGTCAGAAGGAGAAGACTTAGAAGACTGAGAAGAAAGATGAACTTGGATTCGAAATTAAAATCTGCTCCGAGTACATGACAGGCTGGAATTTTTCTTTTATGGACCACAACGAACACATGTATAAAGCAAGACTCACAGTTATCATTTATGGAAAGTTTGCAGAGATTAAGTGAGGAGTCATGCTTTGTGGCACATGTCAAACTGCTCTTTCCAACGACTACTTCGACCTCCTCTCTATAATAGAGGCCTCCATCTATGCGAGAAGACTACTGATTAAGCGCACAAATTCTTAGAGCAAGAAATTTCTCGCAGCAAGCAAGTGTTTGAGTTCTTTGAAGCTGAGTCGTAGAGAGTGCATTCCTTCTCCTTGAGCTTTCTTCTTTTCTCTCAAGAAGTATTGCTTTAATCGAGTCTAGAAGTCATCTCCTTTGCTTATTTCTAAGTAGACTCGTTGTAATAGTTTGAGTCTCTAAATATTAGATTAGAATACCTCCACTTACTGTGTAGAAGGTTTATTAGTTGGAAAACTCCCAACCCCCTTTCTTAGGTCTCTTTGAACCCGCAATCAAAGATCTAGGTCGTTGTAAACCCTAAATCACAATTCAGGTTTTGTTCAAACCCGTAATTGAACTCCATGTCTTGTTCAAACCCGCAATCGGACTGTATAGTATGTTTGGTGCCCTCAAACCGAAGCTAGCGTTTGGGAAGTACGCGAAAACTTCTCTAGTGGATTACCAACCCAAAAAGTTGGTTGTGGACGTAGGAGTTCATCTCTGAACCACGTAAAAATACTTGTGCATTAATTTATGTATTTAAAGTTATTGTTTTGAGTTCTAAGTCACTAACTGCATACAAATCTGTTATGATAAATTGTATCAAGTTATGCGAACTGAGCTTCGCACTAAAAGGAATTTTCAGTTAAGTAACGAGTCTAAATTAACCACCACTTCCACACATAATCACTCTGTAAAGCTTTAGTCAAGATAAAGTTGAGTCAACTGTATACCGAACTGAGTGACTGCTCCAACTGAACTTCACAGTTATCGAGCAACCGAACTAAAGAATTTGAAAAAGTCTTAAAAATCTATACTGATGTATTCATTCCTCCCTCATACATCAATTAACTCGTTACCAGAACCATCATATAATTATGACTAAATTATAAACTTCCATTTTATACAATTATATATGTACCAAAAGTTCTCGATATGTGCCATAAAACCAAGTAGACATAACGACGATTGACGAATGGTTCCACTCGGTTTTTTCCCAAGTACTTTATCTTTTTGATAAGTTTTGTATGTATGTGTGTATATAGTAAATTAAAATATATCTATCTATCATATATTATATTACTAAAAGGAAAATGATTCTTGCATTCAAAATTTTTTTACGTGGCACCTCTCTTAATCATTCATTCCTATTTATCTAAATTCTCAATTTTTTGAAATTTTAAATATAAAATAATAAATTTTAAAATATCTACTAAAATCTTGTGTCTCACATCAAATTGTTCGTTCATCTAATCATTATAAATTGACATGATACGTATAAATAATTTTACCAAGACTTAAAACTAAGCAAACAATCAATTATTTTTATTAATTATTTTATATCTATTAAATTGGTCTAAATAATTTAATTTATTTGCAATTGACGATATTTAACTTTGCCAATCTTACCAATCATCATCATTATTATTATATCATCTTCATTATCATTATTTATATTTATATTACTACAAGAAAAACTATTATTGCTAAGAAAAAATTCTATGTGGCACCTCTCATAATCTATCATTCCTATTTATCTAAATTTTCTTGAATTTTTAAATATAAAATAATAGATTTTAAATATTTACTAAAATATTGTGTCCCACATCGATTGTTCAATGAAACTTCACCTATTGAAAAGTCTATAAATACTGAATCAATATATATTTTCTTATCTTTTGGACCACCAATTTTATTTGATAATTTATTAATTAGTCGGTTGAATAAATAAATAAATTGTATAATTTAATTAATGAATTTAATTTGGTCAGTTTATTAGTTGACGGAGTAAATAATTATTTTTTAGGGAACCAATTTATTAGATGACCGGATAAATAGTTCGAAAATAATTTGGCTAATTTATTGGTTGATTGAATTAAAATTTGAAATAGTATGATAAATTTTTACTTAATTTCATAAAAAAATAATTAATTTTAACTCGGATCAATTTCCAACCTATGGGTACGTCAACTTAAGATCCCAAGTGACACAACTCCATTATTTATTCTTATTTATTTAAAAAAAATATTTTATGAATTTTCATGTATTTTCTAAAATTTAGATTCGTTCTCAATGTATTCATTTTTACTACGTTATTTGTAGTTGAGTTTCCAACTTTGCATAATTCATAAATAAAATTAGTGAATATTACTATACAGTTAAGGACGAGAACGAATAGTACATTCAACTTTTTTAATTAATTTTAATTCGGACAATTAATTAGGTAGACGGACTAATTCCCAACCGACGAGTACCTCAACTCGGAATATAGTTGAATTTCCAACTTTGCATAATTCATAAATATAATTAGCGAATATTACTATACATTTAAGGACGAGAACGAATAGTACAATTAATTTTTTTGGTTAAATTTTGGGTCTATATAAAGTCTAAACAAATTTAATAAATTACGCACTTATACATCAAAATCGTGGTCAGCGGGCCAATTTCGACCCAAAAAAGTTGTAGACAGGCCAATTCTCAACCAACGGGTACCTCAACTCGGATTTTTTTTTCATTTATGCATTTTCCACGTATTTTCTAAAATTTAGAATCATTGGGTTTCCAATTCTGTATAATCTATTATTGTAAGTAACAAATATTAATATACGGTTAAGAACGAGAATGAATAATAGAATCAATTTTTTTTATTAAATTTTGGGAATATATATAAATTCTAAATGAGTTTCATCAATTACGCACTTATAAATCAAAACTGGGTTAACGGCCAGGTTTCGGGAACCGGGGTGGTAGACATGTCAATTCTCAACTGACGGGTATTGCTATAAGAATTTTTTTAGAAAGGAATATAGATGACTGATTTTATTATCGGGTTTAAACAGTACGAGTATATAAATTTCAAATAAGTTTGAATAATCTTAAACATACCGTCTCAAATTGCCTAATTAATCATTTCTGTTGGTAAAGGTTTGAATGAGTAGGAAAATTAACAGTAAATTTACTAACGATTTGTCCACGGCTTAATTCCGACCCAGAATTGTGCGCATTGAAGGACCACTTTAATACCAACGGGGCAACTTTTATTTTTATAATAATTTAGGGAGAAATAAATATCTGCAATAAAAAAGAACTACCTCAATTATCATACAAAATCAACGCAAGACAATTTCTTTGAGAAGTATATAGTTGTTGTCTCACAACAGTTTTGAGAAAAAATAGGGATTTCAAAACTATATATAAAAATAATAAGTACGAATTAGATTTGAATTTTTAATGAGT
Organism: Schizonepeta tenuifolia; assembly: GCA_029490685.1. NCBI lineage: Eukaryota > Viridiplantae > Streptophyta > Magnoliopsida > Lamiales > Lamiaceae > Schizonepeta > Schizonepeta tenuifolia. The sequence continues at coordinate 79,644,826 of CM055958.1, forward strand.
ATTACTGCAAAAAATAAGAAATAATTAAAAAACAATATTTTTCATAACCGTGTAAAGGAAATCCTATTCGGTCACATTGTAAGCGGCCACAAACGTTAAAAACAGAAAGTTAACCGTAAAACTAGAAATAATCATATTTTTTATTAAGGTTTATGATTCCTCAACTATTTTCTTTTTCATATATTACTCCCTCCATCCCACCCAATTTATTACTTTACCGTTCGACACGGAGATTAGAATAAACTAAAAATATAGAAAGTGGATAGGTCCTACCACTTTAGAAGGATTTTGAAGAGTGAATTATTTCCTTATTTATTACTCCCTCCGTCTCGTTCAACATGTCTCACTTCTTTTCGGCACGGAGATTAAGATAAGAAGGATTAGATGTAAATTGTGTGTTTAGTATAGTCAATAAAATGATATAAAATATTTTGTAATTGATAAAGTGATATAATGTATTTTTGAAGTGACATAAAGTGATATAAAGTACTTTTGAAGTGATATAAATTGAATAAAATGATTTTCTTAAAAAGAAATGAGACATGTTGAACGGGACACAAAAAAAAAGTAAGACATATTAAACGGTACGAAATAAATAGTACGTAGTAAATTGAGTGAGACGTCCATTTAAAAAAAGTAAAATGATTGAGCAAGATAAAAAGATATCTTTTGTGCTTGTGTAGTTGGCAGTATGTTTAAATAGTATTATTTAATTCTAAAACTGAGTAAAATTACTAATTTAATTTGTAATTTTTCCTTTAATTAAATGACTAGAGATGTCCTAAATTAATAATTCTCTATTTAAATTCGAGACATAAATAGAAATGGAGAAATTGAGGAGAATGAAGAAAACGGTGAGATTGAGATTCCGCGACTTTGTAAAATGAACCCTCTTCGACAAAAGTACCGAGAATACCCTCAGTGTCAGTCCCAATCTAAATTAGTGAGAGCCTCCTCCATTTCCAATTCCCAAATAAACAAAACCTCAACACATTCCAGTGGCATTAGCAAGAGAATCGAAGAAATTCGGAAGAGAAAATGGCGTCGGCTTTGAGATCCGCCATCATCCGCCACATTCGTGTCCCAATCACCCAGTCCTTATCCCTAAACGGATCCCGGCTGACGGCCGTCCGATCAATGTCATCCCACGGCGACGATCACCTCGACAGGCAGGAAGTCGTCGACCGAGTTCTCGACATCGTCAAGAGCTTCCCCAAAGTCGATCCATCCAAGGTCTAGCCCTACTTCCCACTCATTTTCTACAATTTTTTAGTAACCTAATAATTTTCCATTTGTCAGAATGTGATAAACATGTTGACTGCTTCAATTATGTTTCTCTGATTTGTATGAGCGGAAGCTTTGGATTGATATTATTGTTGTGTATGATTTGTTTGACACGGAGTTATGTTAAGTGAGTCTAGAACCTTTGTTTCTCTTGATATATTGTTGAATGGAATGGAAGGATAGTTAATGCAGATTTGGGGCACCGGGGAAAAAATGTTATATCGCTTGCTACTGTTTGTTTGGTTCGGACCGTCGGATTTATTAATCTAGCTGATTTTGGGCAATATATTCTTTTCAAATTTATAATCGTCAGTTAACATGCTGTAAAAGTGCAATAGCATTTCTGTTTTTTGTTTTAAATACACTTCTAGATCGTCTTGTTATTGGTTGGTTGCATTGATGTTTTCATACTGGTTCCTGTTTATCTGAGAGCACTGTGCCAATAATGGGATGTTAAAACTAGAAAGTGAATGGGAATATTAGTATTTGGACGCTTTGGTTCTGCAATTCTCTGGCATGGAAGCATGCATAAACTTCCCTTGGTTCTTTTGATGGTAATGCAGTTAGTTAGCTGCATTTATGTGCTTTAAATGGCAGATAGGAACTTTTGTAGCTGTTGAATGCAATAAAAGCTTCTTCCCTTAACTTTCGACGGCGATTCTCAGAAGAAGCAGAAAGTTAATTATGTTATAGTACTTTGATTGTTCAGTCACCACCAATCGTGATAAGTGATTAGCATGCCAGAAAGAAGAAACGAAGAAACATAATTTGAAAAATGCTGCTTAAACCCATGTTGTTGTAATTCGGCTGTTATTGGGTCGCCAAGGTCATGTAGAGCAAATAGAACTTTATAGGTAATTAGGTACGAAAAGATGCTTTGATTTTGTTAATTCCAGAGTTCACTTGAAGTATCAACTGTAAGATTAATTTAACATTTGCAAGGAACGGGAAGTGTTGAAACATAATAATCAAGAGTGATATATTTAATCATCTTGCTAAGTTGTAATCACTTCTACTAACATTATGCTATTATAGGTTAATATTTCTTGTTAGAGCAACAAAAGAACTTAGAAGGAAAGGCCTAAAACGGATATTAACTGAAGAACTGGTATTTAAGATGCCATAGTGGAAGGTGTATGACAGGGTAGTGACTGCTTGTCCTTTATATTTAAAAATGTTCAAACAAACTTATGTACATGGTATGAGTGTCTTTAAAATGAACTGCAAATTCTTATATCTGGTTTACGATATGTTGTATTGGAGTGTACTGTACTTACTCTTAGATCTGAATATAACTATCGACTCGTTACGCATAACTTCTGAATAATCTTTAAACATCAAGTTGTGTTAATCTAAAGCTTCTTGTTCTTAAAATATGTCTGAATCACACCCCTCTATTCAGTATTCTGCATTTCAGTACTCACTACCCTGATATCCCATGCTGGGAATTAGTAGTTGAAATCTCAGTAATGCCTGTTCTAATATCTGCAGGTGACTCCTCATGTTCATTTTCAAAAGGATTTGGGCTTGGATAGCTTAGACAATGTGGAGATTGTGATGGCTCTCGAGGAAGAATTCAAGTTAGAGATTCCTGACAAGGAAGCTGATAAAATTGACTCGTGCGATCTTGCAATCGAATACGTTCACAACCATCCTATGGCTAGCTGAGATATTTGATGTTTCCTTAGTCTGGTTTTTCGTATCTTAAAAGCATGTATCCATCATTGCGCGGGAAATAATTTAGCCTGCTTGAGATAAGGTATCCCTGATCTGGGGTTGAATATTGGCTCCTAGTCTCTGTATTGTTTTACGTAAGTTCATGTTGCTCTGTTTTCCAATGAACTTTTCAGCACTAAACTTAGTGAAAATAACCAAGTAAGATGGTTCATTTGATGCATGTATCAGTTAAAAAAATCATGTTCGATAATTAATTTGGAAAAACACGTCCATGTGCAACTTAAGTTAAGAAATATAGAATTAATATACATTATTGCCCTAATTAAGTGATGGCATACGCTGTTGGATGGAGTCCGACTCTATTTATGTTGTGTCCGTTTTTACTAAAAGACCTTTGCAGGTCCCATAAGAGTTGTTGAGCAGATGGCAGAAGACTTCGGAGAGGCTCACCGACGTGCAATTTCAGATCGCACACATTTTGCTCTTTTTCTCATATGGTCCAGCTTTGAGTTTGAGGTGCCGTTTCTGTGGTACTCGAAGCAAGCAGGTAGGAATTGTTTTTGTTTGGTTTCTTCCTTTTTCTTTTAATAAAATATGTACATTCAACATTATGCAACTGCATACAACTTCCTAAACATAGATCATCACAACTTCCTAAACATGGATAATCACAAACTTTCTCAATTAGGCAAATTAAATTCCTAGTAGCGTTTGGATGCAAAAACCTCTTGTATCCCAGAAGAAGCCTCACTGTGGAGCTACAAAGAATACACACTTATTATCTTGATTTCGCCATTACAAGTAGTAGCTTCACCTTGCAACTTAACCCTTTTCCCCTTGGAGGTGACCGTCATACTCATTTTGTTGTAGTCCATCACAATTGGAGAGCACGACTCGAGCCAATCACAACCAAGGATAAGATCACTCCCTTCACTTCCCAACACCCTAGGCGAGTATACAAACTCATGTCCCTGAACCTTCCATTTCAAACCCACAGCCTGACGCGTGCTAACCATCCTCTGGCCGTTTGCAGCCCTCACCGTCAGCGCCTCTGCTTCTTGCAAGGTGCACTTCAATCTCTTAGCTGTGGCTTCACTGACGAAGCTAATTATGCTTCCCGAAGCAATAACCATCGGTAGTTTCTGTCCGTCAACTTCACCAATCACCCTCATGAGGGAAACATCATTTTGAGATAAGATGGGAATGGGACTTTCTTCAGCGTACTCTGTATCCTGAAAGTGGGATAATTCTTCCTCTTCCGTCATCATCTGCTTACATCTGTGGCCAGGCACAAACGGCTCGTCACAGTTGTAGCACAAGTCTTTCTCCAACCTTACTGCCATCTCAGCCGATGTCAACAATCTAATAGGTAACCCTTTTAACTTTTTAGTAATGGCTTCCAATGTAAGAATAGATTTCCTCCCCAAGTTTATCGTCTGTTCCAGAGTTGTAGGCTCAAACCTGTTAATCAAAGATTGCAATTCTTCAGTCAATCCACCAACAAAACTAGCCACAAAGTAGCCCTCTGAATAATCGTTTTGGCCGATCAGCAACATGCAAGCTTTCAACTCCTCAAACCTCTCAACATACCCATCGTAGGAGCCGGTGTTCCTAAGCATTTTAAATTCAGCAATAATATTCCGCTCCCTTAAATCATCAAATCTAGCAGACATCACTTTCAAGAACTCAGTCCATGTTAATTCTCGTTGCATAATTCCATAGCTTTGGACAAACCATTGGGCAGCCTTACCATCAAAGTGCATAAACGCTAGGGCTATTTTTTGAGAATCTAACAAATTAGGCATAAGTTTGAAGTAGGCGTTGCATTTCAAAATCCACGACCTAGGATGAGATCCATCAAATCTGGGGAAATCAATCTTTGTAACTGTGTTTCAGCTAAAGTATGAGTTGGCGTTGATTTCATCTATTTGCTCTTGCAATATGATTTCAGCTGCTTCTCTTTTCATCGACTCGGTTTGCAAGATTTGATCTAGTTCCTTTTGTGCCTCCTGCAAGTCTTTGAATCGTCGGCCCATGATCGACGTATCAATTCTTCAACTCGAATTTGTATAATTTTTCGGAATTGCACCAGATTAGTATGCTATTCTACTAAAAATGGGAGAAATGGAGAGAGAGACGAAAGAGAAGGAGCAGCAGCAGCAGAGAAGTTGTAAAATTTTCATAATGATTCTTATACAGTGTTGCCCGAGAAAAGGTGGCGTCTTCTTCCTTTATATTTTCCGTATAAAATTAAAGCCAAGCTCAAAATGAAATACTTTTTTTTAGGGTTCTAAATACAAATACTTAAATATACACTAGATACATCGCAATTTTCACACAATTTACAATTTTGGCTCGAATTCTTAACTAATATAGCAAAATTACGTCAGTCCATCAACCCATATGAAATGATGTCGTTTTAAATTTACAACAACCAAATGAAGTCTTTTGAGTCGTCATTTTCTGTTAACTTGGAGGAGGGTTTTGATGTGCTAATCAGAAAAGCTAAGTTAGAACACACCGTTGATGTTTTAAATTAAAATGATGTTATTTTCATAAGTCGGATAATATGTGCATGTGCAAATCCGATCGTTACATCAGTATGAATTTTGGCTAATTTTGTGAAAATTGTGTGATAATTACAACACATGAATTTTCTGTGTTTAGAAAGAAAATTGCAAGTGTGGAATAATTAAATAAATAACGTCAATGAAAGTAAATTATTCCTTTTAAAAACACTGTTCACTCCTTTTCTTTCTTTCTTTCTTTTGTTTTCCTTTTGATTTCTGAACCGTGGTCTGCAGTCTTCTTTACCATTTCATTTTCTTTTTCATATATGCGAATCCATTATTCAACAAATCACAAGGAAAATTTTACAACTAAAATTTCATGCTTTTTTTTTTTTTTTTGGAAAAAAGAGAATATCATTAATTAAGTAATGTCCATGTCGGTCACCTGCTTTAGCCAAGGAGAGAAGGCGGATGACCAAGAGGACTCAAGGTTACAATTTTTAACAAAAGAAGCTAGAATGTGGGCGACACGGTTTGCCGACCTATACATGTGAAATATATGTACCAAGAATAAAGCCTTGAGAGACTAACTTCATAATTTCTTGCGTATCATCGTCGAGCACAGAGCTAAAAGGATTTGTTTCAGTAAGAGACTTCACTACTAGGATTGAGTAAAAGTAGATGATCAGGGGAGTCACTTTTGCCTTAATACATAGGACCAAGCTATTCACAATAAAACTGATCTAGAACCACAAAGGTTTGGCCAAAGCTGCAATTAGCCTACGTTGGGAATCACGAACCGGGACTCCAATTTTACATTTATTTATGTTAACCCAACATCGACGTCAGCCCGAAAGACTCCTGTGACGGAAGGGACCCGTTTATAGTCACCTGTAGAGACACCAATTGTGAGTCTCGAAGCTAAAGCTTTTCTTGCCTCTTGGAATTGTCTGAATTATGACGCGTGTTCAATGGCGGGGAGATAGATCGCCTTGTCCTTGTTGTGTAAGCAGTCGCACACAAAGTTCCATGAATGGAAGCTGCTGATATCTTTTCAAGAGAGGCCAAAAGATGGTTTCTTTCTAGCATTTAGAAATTGTCTTGCAGAAAATAAAATAGTGGTTGTTTAAGCCTAATTCCCTCCACCAAGAGTGCATGAGTGTATTCAATCAGGACTTTCGTTGGACTTTTAACGACTTCAGAAGTCTGGGTGTATTCAATCCAGACTTCTGTTAGATTTCTGAAATCTAGGTGTATTCAATCTCGACTTCTGTTGGACTTCTGAAATCTGGGTGTATTCAATCCCGACTTCTATTTGACTTCTGAAATCTTGGTGTATTTAACATTCCATCGACTTTTAACTTATCGACTTTCGTTGGAGTTTCGTTGGACGTTGCTGAACCAAATAGGCGTGATGAAATCCGATCGAAACCCATGAGATTTCAAATCCAGTGCATCCTCAGCGCCGAGCGAGGACGAGCAGTCGCTCGTGGCTCCCAGCCGGCGTTGGGGTCGACCGATCGCTGGGTTCCATTGAAGGTGAAACGTCGTCCATGGTTTAATAGGCTTCACTTTGGAAAACTTTACCAATTTCGTTTTCTGTTTCTTTTCTGCTGGAGCTGGAGCTGGAGCACATTCTCACTTACCAGTTTTTTCTACAAAGTATTAGAGATCTTTTATTTGTTGTTGTTGAAGGTTGTTGTTGAAGGTTCTCTTTGTATGTTATTGCAAGAAGTTGTTCTTATGAATTTGTCTGCATGTGTGGATAATATGACATATTTATGAATTTGTCCAATATGTGTAATGTTATTTTACAAATGTATGAATTTCAGCAATATATTGTGGATATGGAGTATGATTTTTCATATACATTTTGCATAATGTTGGATGTATGGATGAATGGGGAGTGTTTTTGAACGCCTGCATGTTCATCATTCGTATATGTAACCAGCGAACGCTGGAAGTGAGCGACCGTTGCATTTGAAGCGGGCGCTGACTTCCAGTGAACGCTGGTTTGATTATCAGTTTCTTTTGTACAGATTTTTCTTAAAAATTAATTCTATATATTTTCATTAACATGTATATATATACATATATATTTGTCTATTATTATATAGTTATATAAGCATGGGGATTAACAACCACATGATACACAACATGATATCAAAAGAAAGCCAGCTTACGAATCATGGAGTAAGCCACAAAGTGACGCGTTATTAGAACTTATGGCTGATGCTGCTCGTCGGGGATGGCATGACAATAGTGGCATTTTTAGCAAAGCAATTGTGGAAGAAATAATACTTCCTGTTCTGAATTAAAGACTTGGGTGTAATAAAAATTATAGCAATTATCAAAGTCGCCTTAAATGGTTCAAACTTTGTTGGACAACTTATTCAAATCTTATGAAATTTAGCTCCGATTTTGGGTATGATTCAATTACTAAAAAGTTCATAGCTCCAGATGAAGTATGGGACGATTACTTAGCGGTAAGCTTTTTAAGAATAAATATTTTAATAAGTAATAGAATAGTTTTATTTTGATAGTTAATAATTATTTGTATTTTATTCATGATAGGCTCATTCAAAAGATGCGAACTTGCGCTATTCGGAATGTCCAGATTATGAGGACTTGGAAATCGTTATAGGAAATGGTGTTGCGGTAGGAAAAAATTCCATTGATTTGGGTAGTGCTACTGATGGAAGAATTTTGCAAGAGGAGGAAAATAGGTCTCCACTCTTAGAGGATTTTACTTATGATACTGAAAGTGAGATGTTTGTAGGACTATCTCAAAATGATCCACTATCCGGTTCCACACCACCTTTGGTGTTTCCTGAAATGCCCAAGGTCTCCACTCAAAAAAAGAGTCAACCGAAGAGAAGTAGAGCTCAATACGAACCTAGCTCTAGTGAGAATGTATTCGTGGAAGAAATTAGAAAATTAACCAAAACATTTGATGGGGTTCATAGCCTTTTAGAGAAACGAGAGAGCATGCTAGAGAAAAGAGAAAAAGAAAGATCGTACACAACTTGGGATGCTATCAAAGAGATCCCAAATATGGATGAACACACTCGCCTCAAAGCACTTGATATGCTTGACACGAAGTCAAAGAAGGATAGTTTTTTGAAGATGACTGTGGAGGAAAGAGAAAGTTGGATATCATTAAGCTTAGAGGATAGCTTGTTTGTGTTTTATCATTTGGAATTAGTTATGTGTTGCATTTATGTTTTGGATATTGGACATGTTGTTCTATGTTTTGGATATTAGATATCTTGTTTTATGCTTTGGATATTGGACATCTTGTTGTTTTATGATTTGAATATTGGTTATGTTTTGGACTTTGGATTTGTTGCATTTGTGTTTTGGATATCGGTTATGTTAAGGTATGCATTTTGCTACTATGACCTGCAAGTGAGTTATTGTTTATAATTTATAACGCATTCACTTTATTTTAGGATTGCATAGGAGCTATTGATGGGACTCATATACCAGCAACGGTAGTAGAACGAGAAGTAAGTAGTTATCGGAACCGTCACGGTATTCAATCGTAGAATGTTTTGGCAGCTTGCAACTTTGATTTGCAATTCATGTATGTGCTAAGTGGATGGGAGGGTTCGACACATGACTCAAAACTTTTGAATGATGCATTATCTAGACGAAATGGACTTCACGTGCCTCAAGGTATTACTTTTACCTTTGTATACTTTTTCTATTACATCAACTTTCTTATAGTTAAACATGAATAAATTGTGTAGGTAAATATTTTCTCGTTGATTGTGGCTTTGCTAATCGATGTCAATTTTTAGCACCGTTACGTGGTGTTCGATATCACCAAAAAGATTTTGAGGGTCAAGGTCGTCACCCGAGAAATGCAAGTGAGTTATTCAATCTTCGGCATGCATCATTGAGAAACATGGTTGAGAGAATTTTTAGTATTTTCAAATCTCGTTTCACAATTTTCAAAACCACACCTCCATTCTCATTTCAAACACAAGCAGAATTAGTATTAGCTTGTGCCGGATTACACAACTTTCTTCGGAAAGAGTGTCGTTCTGATGAATTTTCAGTCGAGAATGAAGAAGATGGAGCAGAACATCATGACGATATGGAAGATGAAAACTTTGAGTGGCTTTCTCAAAGCCAACTACAACAAATAACGGAGGCTAATGCATGGAGAATGAACATTGCTAATACTATGTGGGAGAATAGGCCGCTACACAATGGTGATGAAAATGAAGATGACAATGCCGAGTAATGCAATTTTTAGGAATTAATTGAACTGGTTTGATATTGTTTGGTACTTTGTTTGAACGAATGGATATTGATTATGTTTTGTGAATTTGATTTGGATTGAATTATGTAATGAATTGGATTGAATTATGTTATGATATTGGTTATGTCTGCATTTATATTATATACTGTACGTTTTTCGAGCGATCACTGGTATCCAGCCGGCGCTCGGAACGTCGAGCGCGCGCTGGATACTAGCGAGCGCTGGGTTGATGGAGTTCTGAACTCCAACAGAAGTCGATGCGAACTCGAACTGAACTCCAATATAAATCCGCGAAATCAAACGAAAGTCCAATGAAACTCCATAGATTTCCCAATTCCAATGACTTATAAAGTCCAACGAAAGTCATAATTGAATACACCCCCCTTAAATTTAATCCAATTGGGATAAAATCTAAAAATGCTCTCCAAAGAAAATTCGAATCTTTGGCGGGATATGGCGCCCCCAAACCAATTTTTTCCAATCATCTGAACCATTGTGTGAAGTAAATATTGTGGAGTATCATAGAAGCCCATACTAGCAAAATACCCAGATTTGACCGAATATCTCCCATCTTCTGTGAATTCCAGAACATGCAATCATCTTTGCTCTTTCTCCCAATTGTCGTTCTAGAGATAGCTGAAGCGAATCCTAGCCAAAAGTAAGAATTGAGGCGTTGTTCATCCCATTTATGATCATCTAAGAAGAAAGCCTCAATTTTAGTATCTTCATTAAGCACATTACAAGCAATGGGCAGACTTGAGGTCAAATGATCAACAAAGAGGTATTTGAGAATACGAATTGTCTTGCAATTATTAACTTTCCAACGAAGTCCCTTTCGAATCAAGCGTTGACTCCAGAATAGAGATCTTTACACAAAAGGACAAGTTAGAGGGCACGTTTGCCTTCAAATGAGGACGAGGGAAAGTAATGAGCTTTGAGAACCCGCGACACCAGCAAGTCGAGAGATTGCATTATCTGCCATGGTTTAAAGGAGGAAATATCTCGAAATCGCAACCCTTCCGTGCATTTTTGGTCAAGACATCTTCTTCCCGCATGTTCAATGGAGTTGAGTAATAGCTAGCATTGCAGATAGATCGTGGAATTTTGAAGCAATTCATCACATAACTTGGCACCAATTGATTGAAACTTATTTTCCTCCGGTAGAAAGAAGTTTGTTTCTCCAATTAAAGATTTTGTGAGTAATTGGGTCTATCAAATATCCAAATTGATCACTTTCGATCTCTTAGAAATGGCTGACACACCAAGGTGGAGTGTATGACAATGACTAACAATCACCCCAAGAGAGCTTGGAATTAGGGATGGCAACAGGTCGGGTTTTCGTGGGTACCCGCACTTCCCAAACCCTGATGGGACAGGTTTTGGAAATATTATATGGTTTTGGGACGGGTTTGGATCGAAACATGCAAACCCGTCACGGGTTTGGGTCGGGTTTGGGTAATTACCTTCGGGTACCCGCTACCCAAACCCATTTATATATATAAGATAAAAGATATTATTATATGTATAATTTATTATATAATTATAAATATTAGTATATTTAGGGTTTTATCTGATTTTCTTAACCTACACACACATTCCGTAAGAGTCAAGTCTTTAATGTTTCTCCTCTACTTTTGTAAATCTACTTTCGAAATATGAGGACACAACGACAACGTAACATCAATAATTCATACTTCTAGTTATGTTTTAAGATTTTGTAAGTTCGTAGTACTTTGCTTTAAGATTAATTTTAGTGAAGTTTTCTACTGATGTTTATGTTTTAATCATACTTATAATATTTTGTTATTTGATGTTTACTTTTTAGTATTCGGGTTTTTAACGGGTAATAAACGGGTATTGCCCAACGGATTTGGGTCGGGTATAGGTTTTAAAATTATTTTTTAATCGAGTTTGGGACGGGTTTGGGTATTGAAAATTTTCATGGGTTTGGGTTTGGAAAATGCTTAATGGGTGGGTACCCGACCCATTGCCATCCCTACTTGGAATTGAGAGCTATGAGTCCGAGGTGTTAGGGCTGAAGACAATGATCGATATTTTGCCAAAATTTATCACTTGCCCTGAAGCCTTTGCATATTGTTGCAGCCCCATTCTAGATAATAATAATACCAACTAATTAGACGCTCAATTTTGATATTTACTTATCACAACACAAGAAACCTTATTTGATTCGTGTATAGATGCACATGCACTAGCTCTTGTACCATTATTTTAGTTTAAATCAACACAAGAAACCTTATTATTATTATTATTATTATTATTATTATTATTTTGAATTATGCAGAATCTTATTTCTCAAATTAGGCGGTTCTATATTTTCGGCCGTTGAGGTAAAAACACTAAATATAATAAGAGGAAATGCACCCATATGTCATTAGCTCAATTGTAATATCAAAAAGGGTCACTAGTTCAAATTTTATCAATTTTTGTCATATGTTTACTTTTTGGACATTTATACCCTTATAATTTATACCTTATTCCATTCTAACACATTCTCTCTCCTACTTTTCCACTTTATTTTTCTCTCTCCTTTTTCTCTCTCTTATTCCCCTAGCTCACGTCTCTCTCTCTCTCTATCGTTTTTTTTTTTCAGTTTTCTTCTTCTTCAAGTTTTTCGTTTCTGCTGATTGTTCTCTGCTGATTGTTCTCTGCTCAACGTCGTCGACTTTGTTCATTTCGTTCCGTCATCATCGTCGCCATCGCCATCGCCGTCGTCGTCGTCCTAGCCATCGCCGTCGTCGTCATCTTCGCCATCGCCGTCGCCGTCGCCATAGTTTGTAGCTTTTTCCTCCATCATCGTCGCCGAGAGATGTTCGTCGTCGACGTGGCTTTTGATTTTGTTATCGCCGGCTTGTTCGTCATCTCCGTCGTGTAGTTGCTTTTGTTGTGATTTTGCAGCAATTTGTTGTGATTTTGTGCTTTTGTTCGTCATCTCCGCCTGTAAATTTTTATGCGATTTTGCTTTGTTTTATTCTATTATTTTTGTTTAGCAAGTGTTACGTTGGTTGATTTGTAAAATTTTCCGGCGATTTTTGGTTGCGATTTTAAGCTATGGAGGCAAATTCTGGCGACTGTATTTTCTGGTTGCAGGCTTGGTATGTTTTTCTTAATTTCGTACTGTGCGTACCAAGTTTACCTGGTACGCAGTACGTATTGATAAAAACGTACCGCGTACCTTAATTTGTTTGAATGGTACGCAGTACGTATTTATCATTACGTACCAAGTGTACTTGGTTCGCAGTACGTAGTTATGAATTCGTACCAAGTTTACTGGGTACGCAGTACGCATTTACTAATGCGTACCAAGTTTACTCGGTGCAGGTAAGGCCTTCTTCTTTAGTGATTGCGCATGGAGGATGCTGGAAAGAGAACATTTATGAGGGTGGTAGGAAAGAGTATATTCCTATATCGCCTAGTGGTATAAGCTTTGAATCTTTATTAGCAAAGCTTGAAGTTCGAATGAAGAAGGATAAGAGGATGTATATGTTTGATATAGATGATTTAGTCAAGTCTCCTAGTGGTGAAACTATGAGAATGAAGATTACAGATGATTTCGAGTTGTCGTATTTGATGGATGTGTTGGAGTTTCCTACTGTATATGTGGCGGTTTCTCCCACGATTGATGAATCTCATAATAGGAGGACTCCTTTAATTGATGATGGTGTACGGAATGAAGACCAAAACAATTTTGATGTTGGTTGTGATGAGTTGGGTTTAGATGGCATTGGTGAGAATGATGACCATGATGTTGGTAATAGCAATGTGGATGGTAATAGCGATGTGGGTAATGAAAGTAGTGTAGGACAGCGTTTGTGGGTTATTCCCGGTGCAGCCCATCAAGCGTCTCTTCCATCGGATGAAATACTTGCACCGGTTGTGCGTGTGGATGAGCTTGTTCAGGGTGGCACTTTTTTCGGAAAGAAGAAACTGAAGGCAGCTCTTGGTTTATATCACATGAAAAAGCATCTCGAGTGTAAAACAATTCGTTCAAACAAGGTGTACTACCATGTGGGATGCAAACTTTTAGAGCGATGTGAGTTTGAGATGCGAGCAAGTGCAACATCTAATTTGTGGCGTATCAATCTCTTCACTCGTCACTCTTGTGTGGATGATTTGAGATATCACCCTGATCCTAAGGTTTCATCTAGAGTTGTTGCTGCACACCTTGGCCCAAATTTTGGGGAAGATGGTTCGTGTCTTAGGCCAAAGGATATTCAATCACAGATACGAAGGGAATTTGGTGTGAATATAAAATATTCTACTGCTTTGGCTGGTAAACACCATGCTCTGGAACTTTCATTTGGAGATGCGGATAATTCATTTCAGGTTTCTCTATCCTTTTCTATATTTTTTATTGCGTAATTATTATTATTGGTAAAGTTGGTACGATTTTAAAATTTTGTACCAGATTTGTCTCTGTATTACTGGTACATTGGGTACGATTTTACCAAATTGTACTCAGTGTACCGGTAATAAAGCAGCAAATCTGGTACGAATTTAATATTACGTACCTAGTTTACAATAGGTAGTATAGTATGCTATTACGTATTTATAAAAACGTACCAAGTTTTACCAATTATGTTGGTAGAATCGGTACGTTTTTGTAAATTCGTACCTAGTTTGCAACTATATTACTGGTACATTCGGTACGTTTTTGTAAATTCATACCTCGTTTGCAACTATATTACTGGTACATTCGGTACGTTTTTTGAAAAGCGTACCATGTTTACCTAGCTTACTTTTAGTGATTTTTTTTATTAATTGAGATAAATTCTTTCAGATGATTCCCAAGTTCTTATACATGTTGGAGCATATGAATCCCGGTTCAATTGTGGACCTTCAGACATGTCCAGACGGTTTGTTTCAATATTGTTACTTTGCTCTCTCTGCGTGCATAAGAGCTTTTCGTGCATGTCGTCCCATGATTGTCATTGATGGCACACACTTGAAAGGGAAATACAAGGGCATTTTGTTTGTTGCCGCTACAAAGGATGCTAATGAACAAATTGTTCCATTAGCATTTGGAATTGGTGATGTGGAGGATACTTCATCTTGGTCGTAGTTTTTGGAGCGTGTCCGTCGGACGTTTGGTTGCCCCCCGGATTTTATGATAGTTTCTGATCAGCATCTGAGCATCAAGAATGCTATAGATCGAGTTTATCCTGGCATCCCTCATGGTCTTTGTACGTTTCATATATATGGTAACCTGAAGACTTGGGGTACTATTGTGACTGATCTATTCCACCTTGCTGCGAATGCTTACAAAGTGGAGGATTATGATGAGTACATGAACAATTTGAAGGAGGCCTCTCGTGGTGGCTATGAAAATCTGATGAATATTGGTCCGAGCAGATGGTCTGTTGCACTATGCCCCGTGCGGAAGTTTGGGTTTGGTACATCCAACGCTGTAGAGAATATGAATTCAAGACTTCGGTGGGTAAGAAAACTTCCGGCATGTTCTCTTCTAGAATACTGTCGTAATCTTGTCCAATCTTGGTTCTTTCAGCGCCGCACAAAATCTGGATCTAGAAATGAAGAATTATCGGTATATGCAACAAAGGAATTAGGTATAGCTGTCGAGGCGGGGCGGGTGATGAGAGTTGAACCGATATCTGATACGAAGTTTAATGTCATTTGTGGAGTTAAAAGCAATGTTGTTGATGTTGCTTCCAGGAAGTGTTCGTGTCGGGCATGGGATCTGGATTTAATACCTTGCTCTCACGCTACTTAGCAATTAGGTGAGGTTGAAGTTTTTATTTGTTGGTATTAATTGAATATGCGTACCTATTTTGCCGAAACATCTTAGTACACCTGGTACGTAATTGTAAATGCGTACCAAGTGTACCTCATTTAACTTGGTACGCAGGTACGCTTTGATCAATGCGTACCTGGTCATTAAGTTAAGATGAGGTACACTTGGTACGACATTGTAATTACGTACCAAGTTTGTTCATAAGAACTTGGTACGCCGGTACGCTTTGAGTAAAAACGTACCGGCGTACCAAGTTCTTATGAACAAACTTGGTACGTAATTACAATATTGTACCAAGTTTGCTTACCCGAACTTGGTAAGCTGGTACGCATTACCCAATTTCGTACCAAGTTTTTCTTCGACGAAGTTTTGATTTTTTACACATTTTAAGGTTTAAGAAGGAATCCCAACTGTCATATGTTCATGATTATTATTCTACGGCGACGTGGCGTGAGATTTATGCTGATGATGTGATGCCTATTCCGGATAAAGATTCGTGGAGTGTGCCGCCACATGTTGCTTCAAGGATTGTTCTTACACCTAAGGAACCTAAGCAAGTTGGACGTCCTCGTACAAAGAGGATTCCAACTGGATCTCATACCAAACGCAGTCGGGGGTATTTGTGGTGTCATGAGAAAGGTCATTATATGAGTACATGTCTTTTAAGAGGCCGCTTGATTAATCCGGAAGAAAAAAAGAGTAGCAACCAACCAAGCATCAATACGAGAATCCGCAAAACGAAGAAATGTGGTATTTGTGGTGTTGCGGGTCATACTCGCCAAACATGTCAAGATCCACATAGATTTGGTTGATAAGTGGAGATTTATTTAATTCTATTAGATGTGTAGTGTTTGTCATTTATTTTTTGTTTGAAATTTACGACCTTTTAATCTATATTGTGCCAAATATTAGCTGTGTAGTGTTTGTAGTTTTTTAAGTAAATATTTGTACGTTTTGTTTAATTGGTCACTTTTATGAATTCGTACTAAAACTCCTGGTACGCTTGGTACGTTTTTGCTAATGTGTACCTAATGTACTTGTCATGTAGGTACGCAATTTGCAAATACGTGCCTGAAACTAATGAAATACTGGTACACTTGGTACGTTTTTCATAATTCGTACCAAGTGTACCAGTAGAGTAGGTACGCTTTTATAAATATGTACCTATATTACAATGAAAAACTGGTGCACTCGGTACGTTTTTTTAAATGCGTGTCGGGTGTACTAGACAAACACTAGTAAATCTTGGTACGTTTTGTTTAATTGCTTACTTTTCGTACTTGAAAAACTGTAAAGAAATTAGATTTGCGTACTGTGCGTACCATAATTCACATTAGAAAAAAATATACATAGTTAATCCCTAGCATATGCTAATAGTTATGCAAAATGCACATTAAAAAATATTCTAATATTTATGGATTTACAAAATACTATCCATCATGCACAAAATATTAACATGAATGCAATGTTTAATTCAATTGGCTTCATCCCCTTCATTGACTCCATCCAAATCCATGAGGACTTCCGGTGTGACTTCCTCCGTGCTATGCGCATAAATGGTCCTTGCTATGTGGTCTCTATACTCCACGCGGTCCTTATGCTCTTGCAAACATTTTCGCATTGGATTTTTTGAGATGAGTTGCTCCACATATTTGAGGGCATAGAGGCCACAATCATATCCATTGTTTTGCTGGAATTTGTTTCTTTTAATGCCCTTCTGTGGAGGAAAGCATAATTCCCACTGGCTGACTTTTGAGTCCTTTATGCGATGCTCTTTGTAGTATCCGATGACCTTCATGATTTGTGGCATCGTTCTTGTCATTGGGAGGCATATATCTCTTCTATTATCATAATGGTGATCCTCGAATATATGCTCCATCGAGTCATACAGAGTGATCTTCTGCTTTTTCAGATCTATCAACATTGTACCCCAGTGATCCTTGTAGAAGCACAATGCAACTACCTAAAAACAAAATAAAACATGGTACGTTATTGTAAATGCGTACCACAAATCTAAGAAAACCAGGTACGTTTTTGTAATTTCGTACTGCTAAACCAGGTACACCTGGTACGAATTGATAAAATCTTACCAATTGTACCAAGTCTACGCTGGTACACTTGGTACGAATTGATGGAAGTGTACCGAGTGTACCTATAATACGTTGTTACACCTAGTACGCTTTTACAAAATCGTACTCAATTTACCAATTGCATAATGGCACACTTGGTACGATTTGATAAAATCGTACCAAATGTACCTGTATAGTAGGTACGCTTTTGTAAATTCTTACCAATACTACAATTAAAAACTGGTACACTCGCTACGTTTTTCAAAATTCGTAAATTCGTACCGAGTGTACTTAGTTTTATTATTATATATTATTAATAAAATCCTACCTTGTCGCATTCAACCCAAGGCCTTATGTTTTCCCCTCAAGTTGGCTGAGCTCCTTCGGCAAACAAAAGCAACTTGTCCATTTCTTCTTTTGGGAAGACCTCTTCAACATTTGGTCTAAACGCCTTGTGATTGTATGGATCAAAAGGAATTGGTCTCTTATGGATGGTGTCGAACACATTCTCCACCGTTTCCTACAAATAAGTTTAAGAAATATATATATGTTATGTTTGTATAAATATTACTGTATAAAATTAAAATTATTATAATTGGTTGAATTTACCATAAAATAACAAGACGTGACGGCAATCTTCGGGTCAACTTCTGCCAATCCGGCCATTGTAGGATTTGCCACCAGAATAGCAAGATACGCCTCAATGTGTTCCAAGTCGATCTGTCCTGTTGGATCCATGATAGACTGGAAAAAGTTCTTGTCAACACCACAAAAGGCCTCGACATTCCTCCTGTTGTCAATAAATATTACATTAATTAAACCTTGTACGTATTGTAAAAATCGTACCGGATTTACTAATTAGGATTGGTACACCTGGTACGTATTGGTAAAATTGTACCGAATTTACCTATTGTAATATGGTAATCCCGGTACGTTTTCACAAAATCGTACATAATTTATACACACGACATGGTACACCTGGTACGAATTGATAAAATCGTACCAAGTGTACCAATTATAGACTGGTACACTTAGTATGATTTTACAAAATCGTTCTCAGTTTACCAATTGCAGAATGGCACACTTGGTACGTAATTTAAGAAATCGTACCGAGTTTTACCAAAATATATGTTACACCCGGTACATATTGATAAAATTTTGAAGATGAATAATTTAACTTACAGTGGAGCTTCCTCTGAGTTCAACCAATGCTCGAAGGTGTGACGGCCTGGTCGCACGTCTTCCGGCAGAAATGGACTGCGTAAAGGTGGAGCTGGGAATCTTCTTCGGATCGGTCTCGGATTCAAGATGCGCACCGAGCTTTGTTGTGCTGGTGGAGCTTGTGGGGGAGGCGGCCCTTGTTGTGCTGGACCTTGTGGCACCAAGATTTCTGGAGCTTGTGAGGGAGGTGGCCCTTGTGGCACCAAGTTTTTTGGAGCTGCTGGTTTTTTAGCTTCAAAATTTGGACACGGTGTGAATGGACCAGCTGAAGCTGCATTTGGTTGAAGAATTTTGACTTACGGAGGCGTAAATTGATCATTTTCCAGGAAGGTGTCCCACAGCAAGTTGATTTGCGTGTCCGAAAATTGATCGTTTTCCTGTTGAGGGGCCTGCTAGAGAAAAGAGAAATATTGGTACGTTTTTCCTAATTTCATACTAGATATGTATTGCAAACTCGGTACACTCGGTACGTTTTGAACAAACTCTTGTGTGTACGCATGGTACGTTTTTATGAAAAACGTACCATGCGTACTCGTGGAAACAAGTACGATTTTGTATATCGTACTAGGCGTACCCAATTACAATAGAGATCAATGAATTAATGAAAAATAATTCATCAAACATATTACAAATTCGGTTACATGTTCAAATAAACAGGAAAATAAATATTTGTTCATAACATGAAAAATAAAAAGGATGCAATTGTTTATGTTAACACACCAAGAAATTGTTCAAATTTTGCCAAGCATCTACTCAAGATGCATCTTGTACCTTTTCGTCATCTACCTGCTCAGACGTCCTCCCTCCAGCTTTCTCTGTTGCTGCTGCTCCCTCCGCCTCGTTCATCGTCTTGTCGCTTTCCATGGCAGCTGCCTCGGTTTGCTCTTTCTCCGCGCTTTTCATGTCGCCATCCGCCGCTGTTGCTTCTGTTGTTGCAGGTTGGATGTCATTGATAGGAGGAAAGGCTGGAGACGTATAGTCTGCACCCGTGAAGGGTTGGACTATCCCTTCTTCTTGGAACTTGTTCACAACATAGCTCCCAACGTCCTCCACGAACTGCATCCTTTCATCTGAAAGCCATGATATGAGCATATTTGCGGCTGCCTCTGCTATCTCTCTCACAAGAACCGCTCTCTTCGGCCCTTGCATTATGTTTGCAATGATAGAGGAACGTGTATCGGCGGTAGGAGGAGCGGTTGAGGTGGATGCAATGTTGGTATGCGGAGGAGGATAAGGAAGATTGTCTTGATCATCTTTGTTGGCAGCTTCCGCTTCATTGGCAGCAGGCTCGTCATCATCTTCACCATTGTCCACTGCTTCTCTTTTTCTTTTCTTTTTTCCATCATTCGGATCGTAATTAAATGCAAATGTTCCGAATTCTGCATCGTTCTGTAGAGAAAGCCAGTATGGTGTTTGCTTTTCAGCTTTGGATGGCTTCAGCAGCTGGTGAAGAGTCTGAGAAGTATAAAATATGGTTAGATAAACTGTCTATAAACTTGGTACACTTGGTATGAAATTATACATTCGTACTTAGTATATCAATTTATTTAAGTAATCTCAGTACGAAATTCCTAATTCGTACCGAGTGTACCTAACAAATGCTTCTTTCACTTGGTACACTTGGTACGAAATTATAAATTCGTACTTAGTATATCAATTTATTTAAGTAATCTCAGTACGATATTCCTATTTCGTACCGAGTGTACCTAACAAATGCTTCTTTCACTTGGTACACTTGGTACGAAATTATAAATACGTACCAAGTGTACCAATTTATTTAAGTAATCTCAGTACGAAATTCCTATTTCGTACCGAGTGTACCTAACAAATGCTTCTTTCACTTGGTACATTTGGTACGAATTTAAAAATTCGTACCAAGTTTACCAATCCATCTATGCACACTTGGAACGCATTTGTCAGTTCGTACCAAGTTTAGGACTTTGACAATGGTAAAAGTGGTACGTATTTTTGAATGCGTACCAAGCTTTACTAAAATAAATATTAGATCTGACAATAAATCTTACCAATTTTATGTCTTCTGCTGGGGGGATTTCTACGTCTATGATGAATCTGTACCTCAACATCCGAGGCAGCTTCTTCTCGGTGGATCTCAATTCCACCTTTGTTCCTATTGCCTGCACAGCCTCAAATATACACCCCTGTTTAATAAATAAAGCTTTATCAGTATGTAATCATATACAAGATACAATAGGTTTACTTTGTAATCTTTGTACATAATTATAAATGCGTACCGAGTTTACTTGCATTAAACTGTTGCGTTTGGTACGAAATTAGGAAATCGTACCAAGTTTTCCAAGAGCTTATACTTATATTTGGAAAACTTGGTACGATTTTCTAATTTCGTACCAAGTTTTACCAGTTCGATCTGTTACGTTTGGTACGAAATTAAGAAATCGTACCAAGTTTTCCAAGAGCTTATACTTATATTTGGAAAACTTGGTACGATTTTCTAATTTCGTACCAAGTTTCACCAGTATCGAACTGTAATGTTTGGTACGTAATTGTAAAATTGTACCAAGATTTCCAATAAATACCAATTTTACCTATTCTTAAGAACTTACCAATAAAGCAAAACTGCAGCCTTTGATGTGGTAAGAGATGCCGGATTTGTTCTTTTTATCTTCTGTGTCGATTGTTTTGAAACTATCGACAACCATTTGAAACGACAAGCTGCCCCAGGGGAACTTCTCTCATGCTTCCTCATCCTCAACCAGGACCCACATCCAGTCCGGTATTTTCTTCTTGGTATTCTCAAATCCCAGCACGTACGATACCGCCAACAGAATTTTTGCCAACTTCAAGTAGTCGTCGGCGTTGATCTTTATTTCAGATTTCTTGGAAAAAAAACTTCCTGTTCGTGAAAGGTGTCCACACCTCTGCAGCTGTGACCATTTGGTTGCTGAATATTCGGGAGTACAATGATGATCGTGGTATGATGTGGTCGCCGTAGGAGTCGAAATCTGCAGGGCCGAATTTCAGGCCGCTAACCAATGCAAATTATTGCCGGCTGAACCGCAAAATCTTCCCTTCAACCTTGAACCAAAGAGCTGATGGATCATACTGGGGGAAGGAAAGCACCTCTCGAATCACCATCCAGTGGATGGCCTTCCCCGATCGCGTATTCATGTCCTCCATGCCCATAAAATGGCCCAGGCAGGACTGCTTCAGCTTGTCCAAAGTAGAGTTACCACTTGCTGTGAGGCAGTTTCTGATGTCGTAAACAAGGGACTCATAACCGTGAGTAAATGTTTTGTTTTTCAAACCACCAAGCTTGAGTCTCTTGTATCTCCATCGGGTCTGCAATAAAAAAAGAACAATTCAATTAAGAATACATTTGAACTGTTTTAGACATAATCTGCTTGGTAAAACCCGGTACGAATTTTCAAAATCGTACCGAGTGTACTAACACAACATGGTACACCTAGTACGAATTGTGAAAATCGTACCAACTGTACCATGTCTTCGCTGGTACACCTGGTACGAATTGATGAAAGCGTACCAATTGTACCAAGTCTACGCTGATACACCTGGTACGAATTGATGAAATCGTACCGAGTGTACCTATTATACGCTGGTACACCTAGTACGATTTTACAAAATCTTACTCAGAATGGCACAATTGGTACGATTTTATCAAATCGTACCAAATGTACCTGTATAGTAGGTACGCTTTTATAAATTCTTACTTATACTACAATTAAAAACTGGTACACTCGGTACGTTTTTGAAAATGCGTACCGAGTGTACTAAAACATATTAGTTTTCTTGGTACGTATTTGGGAAAATCGTATCAATTTTAACAAAACAAAGGCATATTCAAATGATCAGAATGCAAAATACATCATGCATAAACAATCTCAGCTATTCAACAAGAAGCTATCCTCAATTCCAGTAATGATATATCTGGTATTACCGTTACGTTCCTCACAAAACGTACCCGGTGTACCAGTTGAGTTTTCCCCCAAAATCACAGATCTGCAAATCGTACCCTAATTTCCATTCTACTCAACAAACTAGGCACGAAATTGACATTCAAAACATAATAAACCCGCGAAATCGGAGAAATCACGTGATAATCGAACATGCAACCACCGTAACTTTCAGATTTGGAAATCTTACCGGCAAATGCTCGAAAGCATCTTCTTCTTCGGTTTCCTCCTCCTCGGCATCTTGAGCCTGGTCTTCTTCCTCTTCTCGGCGCGGCGACGGCTGTGCTTTTTTCTCTGCCCGCGACGGCGATGTCTGTTCACCTTCTTCTTCGCGGGGCGGCGCCTCTTCACGCGGCGGCGCCTCTTCAAGCGGCGTCGGAACTTCGGTCCTTTGGGACCTTGTTTTGGTTGCGGCTTTGTTCGGTGTCGCCGCCGATTTTCTCTGTTTATTTGCGCGTTTTGTCGGCGATGCCGCTGCTTTGCTACTATTCGCCGCGGTGGTGACCTTCGCCGCCGTTTCTTTTGCTACTTCGGTAGTTTTTGGCTTTTTTGTTCGCGGTGCCATTTAGATATATCTGTACCGGCGAGGTGGATTGAGGCGGTGTGGTGGGGGTTGACTGCGGCGGTAGGGTTTTGAGGTGGATGTTGTATTGTCGCCGAGAGAGAGAAAAACGGGGAGAGAGAAAATCTGTGAGAGAGAATGAGAGGGAAGAGAGGGAAGTGAGTAAATGTATTTTGAATTTCAACCGTATACACCCACTACTCTATAAGGGTATTTCTGTCAAATTGGGTACGATTTTACACAATTTTTGTCAAAAGTGTACTTTTGACAAAATTTGTTATTATCATGTAGGGTAATGACATACTACCATTTGCCTCATATAATAATATTATTAGTAGTAATTAGTTAATGAATACTCCTCTATACGTGTGAGATCAATATTAGTCAGTATTCTTAAAAAGGTAAGAAAATAAAAGCTAATTTATTTATTGAAAATATCATTTCCTAATAAATTCATTACAACAACTTGTCTTTAGTCGTATATTTATTACAACGACATTTCATTTAGCTAGAAGGTATTACAGTATACGATTATTATTATTATTATTATTATTATTATTATTATTATTATTATTATTATTATTATTATTATTATTTTATTATTATTATTTTTATTTTTTTATTTTTATTTTTTTTTTATATCGTGGGAACCTGCAGCCACTACCTTCGGTGGGCACTGGGTATAGATAGTGTATCAATGAGTCATGTAATTGAAGTGTTACACAATTTATCTATCTATATATTATTAATACCGTTGTGGATTCGAGAATTTTTATAACTACCAAGAAAATTGCATCAAATATTTAAATAATATGTGGATTAAAATTAAACAAAAAAAGATAAAAATAGTAAATGAAAACGGGAGAATCACAGAATAATTATCTTGAATCTTATTGAAGTGTGTGGATTAAATTGAACTGAAATGTTCTATAATAGTAAAATGAAGACGGGAGAATCGCGGAACATTTTTGTCTAATTTAATTATATACTAAAGACTCTCACTTTCAAAATAATTTTTTTATAACTACTAATATTTTTAATAATTTTAATGAAGTATTTGGTTAAAATTAAACTAAAAAATGAAAGAAAATTAGTAAATGAATACGGGAGAATCGCTGACTATAAAAATTAAAAATTGAGGCAAATTATAGAACAAAAATATTAAACAACAAGTTATCTTTTTATCTCTTCTAATGTTAGAATTAGAATAATGAAGTATATGGATTAAAATTGAACTAAAAATACAAAAAATAATAAATGATAACGGAAGAATAATGAAATAATTTTGAATTTAATTGGATACTAAATATTTTAACTTCAAAAATAAATTTTTATAACTATCAAACAAATTGCATCTAATAATATTCTGTCAACTTTCGACGGGGCTGCACACTAGTTACACTAATTCGAGTGTACATATATGATCATAGCAATATTTTTGCAATTTTTACACAGCTTCCGGGAGTGGAAATATTGGTGGTCCTCCAATGGCAAAAATTGAAAAGTTTATGATTTAATTCGTTAAAGTTTAAAGTTTAAGTTTAAATTGCAAAAGCTGAAAAGTTTATGATGTAATTCGCTAAAATTTAAAGTTCAGGTTTAAATTGCAAAAGCATCAAAAGTTCATGATTTAATTCGTCAAATCCTCTCAATTAATATATCGTTTACCTATTTTAATAAATCTATATTTTGGTGACCTTTTCTAGCATTGAAAATAAAAATCCGACTCTTGACAGTCAAATTTCTACGTGTGGATATTAGTATTTCATTCAATTCAATCAACGATATATAAAATTTTTGACATGAAAATTAATCATATCTAACATATATATAATTATCGTCGGAATAAATTATTTATGTAAAAATGATAAGACTGGCTGCACCGGGTGTCTCGAGCGGCGTCTCGAGACAGCGCCGGCGACGAGACACGCCGGTGCAGTTGCCATCGTCTCGAGACTGTCCCGAGCCGACGAGACAGCGCGTGTATTACACGCGCGCGACTTTTTTTTTTTTTTTTTAATAGGCGCGTGCATTGCACGCGCCAGACATAAAAAAAAAAAAAATTAATTTGCAACGGTTGTTTTCAAACGGTTGTTTTCAAACGGCTAAATGCCGATTTTAATTTTTTTTTTTTATTCTCATATTTTCTTCTATAAATACTACTACATTCTATCACACCACTCACACCATCCTCACACATACAATTTCCAATTCTCCTCTTACAATTCAATTTTTTTTTCGAATCAATTTCGCTACATCTCGGAAATGGATCCCAACAATCCTTTCTCGTCGTCGTGGTGTCCCCCTGAAATGGCGGACGACGGGCAATACGGCGAATACACCGGCGCGGGGCTCGATTTCATCAACCTCAACTCGTCCGTCGGCGAGTCCTTCCAAAACGTGATGGGCGGCGACGAGGATAGTCCCTCATCGGAGCCGGCACCGGCCAAAGCCAAGGGGAAGCAACGCGGCAAAAATAAGGGAAAGGCCCTCGCAAACGTCCCTCCACCTTCTCGTCCGGACGCCGACGCCAAACCAAAGAGGCGCGCTTACACGGTGGAACAAGGCACCGCCGTCGCCCAAATCTGGAAAGAGGAGACGTGCAATTCCATCATCGGACGAGATCAGAGCGGCGACAAGTACTGGGGGCGTGTGGCGGACAGGTACAACGCCATGTTCAACGACGACCTCAACACAAAGACGGTGAAGAGCTTCTTCGGCCGGATCTCCCACTGGGTGAAGGAGTGGATGATAGCTTACGACAAGGCAGACAGGAAAAGACAGAGCGGCGCCTCCGACGACATGGTCAAGGAGCAAGCCCAGGAGTTATACCACGCCCATGAAGGGACCTACTTCAAGCACTTTGGTGCCTGAGAAATTTTGGCGGACTACCCCAAATTCCTCTACCAAGAATTTCCCGACGTTCCGTCGATGAAGCGGACGAAGAATACGGCAGAAGGCGCCTACACCTCATCCGGAACGCTACACGGATCGAGCGAGCCAACAGAAGAAGAGGAAAGCTCGGCTCCCCCCCCCCCCCCCCCGCCCACAGGGACGAGACGCGGCAAAGGCGGCGGCGAGAGCGGCGAAAGGAAAGGGAAAGAAGAAGCAAAGCGAGGAGGAGGAGTTCGGGTCGATGGTCTCCTCAACAAATGATCGGATAACTGTCCTCGCCGCGGCGAAGAACAACCTCGCCGAGGCAATGAGAGAGCGTGCTCGGGCTAAACAAGACCTCGCCGATTTGAAGATCATCAACACGGACACATCAAACTACACGCCAGAGCAGCTGCAGTTCCATATGATGTTGCTCAACGACGTCAAGCAGCGTCGCGGATGGGCTTAGTTATTTTTTTTTTCCAACGGCTATGTTTTTTAAATATTGTAGTACTGTTTTTTTTTTTATCATTTTTAGTAATGTAATATTTAATTTTTAGTAATGTAATATTTAATTTCTAGTAATGTATTTTTCTTAATTTGTGGTAATGTATTTTAATTTAAATTAATGAAATTTTCAAATTTTTTATTTATCTTATTAAAATTAATACAAAATAGAAATTCAGAAAATCCTTAGAGATAGCCCTTAGAGACAGCCCCACTGCAGCTCACTGTTTCTATCTCCAAAAAATCCTTAGAGACACTTCTTAGAGACACTACCACTGCAGGTAGTCTAATAGACTTACTCCAGCAGATCAATTAGCAAATTAGTAAACAATATCGGGGTCAAAGTGCAAATTTTGCATAATTTAAACCCAAGATAAGAAACCACACCAAAACCTTCTTTCCAGTCACTTGAACCAGAATCAGCTATTCTCCGGCGGCAAACGGGGGCTGGTGAAATGGCGAACTTAAGAACAGCAATGGACGCTGCATTTTGGGACCTCAACATTTCAACTCCGCAAGCCATTGATGGCGTATGTAGAGCAGTTTCAGGGGATCCCATCCCCCTTGACGGTGCAAGGGCGAGCAGGGCGCTCAGATTTCAGCAAATTTCTCTCTTAGGAAACGGATTTCCTTTGGGCATCATTCCATCGTTTTCTCCTTCCATTAATCACAAGGGTTTGGGTTCTTTTACGCTGCAGTCCCTTATTGGCCGAGCGGTTTTCGGCGACTGGTATCGCTTTTCATTTATCTTCTTCCTCATAAACGTGCTTCTATTTCTATGTATCTTGATTCTTGCTCTTTTGGATGCTTGATTTTTGTTGATGTTATTGTGATTGAGGGTAAAGAATTATGCAGTTGTTGTCACTGAAAATTTTAGAGTGTTTGGGTTTTGTGATTGCGTGTGATTGATGTTGTCATCGTTGATGCATTTTGTCCTCAATTTCACTTTGTACGGTGATAATGTGGTTTTTGTACTACATTGCATGGTTTCAATGTGTGTATGTTTGTGTATGCGTAATCGTGTCGAGAATGTGGCTTTTCAACATAGCTTTATGTTGTTGATTTGCATTTTGCAATCCTTATTATATAGTTGGCTGGGGTTAATCGGGCAATTTCGTCCAAGGAAGCTGATATCCACTATCAAAGCTGAAGTTTCTGCTGCAGAAGACTGGGAGCTACCTTTACTTAAAGATGTTGGGAAGCAATTCCTGGACAAATCACTCTATGCATTAGGTATATGCTCACAGATAGCCCTAACATCCTCATCGTCCTTACTTCTGAGCACTGAAAAACATGGTGAAAGGAAGAACCGACGCTCTAAGGCCATGCTCTTTCACAAGGTAAAACTCTTCATGCAGCGTTTACCTCGACGAGTTTCTTTTGATTTTCATCTGTATTGACAGCTCATTGGTCCCCAAGTTTTACTTCTGCTGTTTAATACTAAATCTTTTTTAATTTCCTTGTGTTGATTATCTCATTAGAATAGGCTGAAATTATGAGTCAGTGCACTTAATTTCTACCATAATTGTCTACATAGCTTCTAAGTTCATCGGTGTCAATAATTGGTGTTTTTAGTTGGTGTAGAAACTGCTGCAGTTAGCTAACAGAGAAAACAAAATTGGTGCTTTTAGTTCGTGTGTGAAGTAGAACAAATTGCTGCAAAATGTCAGATTTTCGAGATATTGCATTTTCTTTATTAGTCAAATTCATATAATCCTACCTGTAGCTTGGCTTCTGGTTGAAGACTTGGAGTTATACTGTTATGAAAACTTAGTAAACCTAATAATGCTTGCCTCAGTATATCAGATAGTTGAGATGTTGCAATTCCTATATTAGTCAAATTCTTGTAATTCCCTAAAATATCAATTATTCTGGGCATTACTGTGGTCGTTGGTTCTGTTCAGTTGAATCTTTGTTTTAAAATCCTCTCCTGACCTGCAGCTTCCGGATCATGATATCACTTTTGAAGCCGCTTGGCCAGAGCTTTTCATAGACCATAAAGGCAAATACTGGGAAGTTCCTGAATCTATATCCTTGGACTGTTCATCCCTTGTCACTGATTCAGGATTGCGATACCGTTTTGGTATACATAAAAATAGTGGCACTCCACAGGCTATTGATAACATAAATACTGAAACTCCAGTTGCCTTATTGCCTGGGTTATGTGCAAAAGCTGCCTTTTCTTATGAGAAGTCAAAGGACTTGTGGAGGGAAAAGGAAACCAAGGATGATATCATGGTGGAAACGGAAGATGGTCAGGTTTGGTGTCCCCCATATGATATCCGTCTCAAGGATCCTCATGCAGCGATATCTGGAATTATAGGTAAACCTGATTTATTATTGCTTCAGTTGTCTTGCCGTACATCTTCAGTAACATTTGATGTCTTTCTTTAGAAATATCTTAGTTCTATTAATGATAGATGATATGCATGGTTTGTCATATTTCTGGGTTGCCCCATCTTAGCTGGATGGATATGTACAATGTCGAGCAAACTCATGAATCTCTGCTCAAGTTCTCTTTAATCAAGATTTTATATTATGCCTGCAGTTGCATCAGTAATTCCATATTATTTTATGCTTTTGCATTAAGGGGGTACTTGTGAGGCATGGCTACGTGGCGTGGAGGGCCTACAAGACGTCAACCAAAGTTCTTTGGGAACCAAGAGGAGAAGTCGTTTTGGGGCTGATTTATTTGGCTCACTATGCTATACTTTCCAACATGGGAGATTCAGAAATAATTTTGGCGACCTTACCAGAGTAGATGCTCGCGTGGATATTGCTTCCGCTTCAGCTGTAGCCAAAAAGATGGCAACTCTTTTCAGCAGCAAAAGTAATCAACCACCAAATGAAGTGTGCTCTCCCAGACTCAATTTAATTTTTCAGCAGCAGGTGAGCTACACAGTAGATAAATTCATTGACTCGAATATGTTGCTTCTATAATGACTTAGCAAAGAGCATAGAGTAGATATTGATGATCCTTGTGTTGATGCAGGTGGCTGGGCCTATTGTGTTTCGGGTGGATTCCAAGTTCTCCCTTGGCTCGTCGTCTAGCAAAAATGGGCCGCAGCTGGAAGATCTAATATACAGCTTGAACTACTCTCTAAGACTCTTGGGTTCTGGGAAGGTGGTCGCGTGGTTCTCTCCAAAACGACAAGAGGGGATGGTTGAGCTTCGGTTGTTCGAGTTCTAGCTTTAGACTCAACCATGGCCTTGGGGGTGTTTTGCATTGGTGAACGCCTTTGTGTTGAGCTTATAGATGAAATGCAGCAAGTAAAACTAGTTACCAAGTTAGTTTTTGCTTTTGATCTTAGTTACCCTCTATCATGTAGTGCAGTGCAGTGACAGCCAAGGAAAATTATTGGTACATAATAATCTAAAATGTCATTGCCGATTTGATGCATATCCATTACATTCTTATTCTTCACCGTATTTTACATGAAATTTCTTGTCATGTAAAGAGTTTGCAGGTAGAAAAATCACTTCGTTTGTGATGTCATGCTCATTGCAGAAATTTACGAGTTTTTGTTTCTAAACAAATCGAAAATGGGAAAACGAGCTTTAGAAACGTAGAGTATTTTACTGGATCTACTATATCCAACTGAATTGTATCGGTTGATTAAAAAGCCATGATTACTTACCAATTAAACTTCAATATTTTGACCTGACTGCAAATCAGGCCAAGTTTTTTAAAGCTTCCAATAATGAATGTCCCAATCTCAATCTCTCAATTTGTAGTAAATTGACGTCCAATCCAATCCAATGTCGAAATGCGAAGTCGAATATGGCATATTGTCTATGACTATGTTGTCCTCCAATGTCTGGAGTTGCAAATTGCAAAGTCCTAACTACACTGTTAGATGTCCGATAAACAACACATTGTTGACACGTTTTCACATTAGGCTTCAAATGTCTTGTGCATAAATTACGGAATATTAATTTATTGCAAATCCAAAGGTGTTACAACCTACTACACAAAGAATAACAATGCAATGAACATTCTTAATAATCATGAACAAAGAAGTGGTTTCACTTGAGCTCCTCCAACCTTATAGAGGAAAATCTTTTATTGAATAATACCACATACAGTCACAATTGTCATTACTCAACAAAATGTATCAAGAATTTCTGTCTTCAACTTACTAAGCTACGACAATAAATAGGGAGTACTTGTTGCAGTACACAGTGCGAGCTATGCTTCGTCTAATTCCTTAAGGCGATCCAGAGGCATGTAAGACCACTACTCGACAACAGCCAGCAACTCACCAGCTTTGCAGAAACAATGCCTAGCGTCTGTTCCCAAGTCGACCTGATAGTATATGTAATTTCCATACGTTAAAGTTCAAGACATAAGGCAAACTCCATAGCAACAATCTAATGATTTCTGCAATTCGTATGAGTAAAAATTCTCAGCATTCAAACTAGTAAAATATCCTAGTGTTTAATTTGGATCAATAGATTGCAGTTGTAATAGATCCAAAGATGTCTTCTTCAAGAAACCCACTAGAACTAAGAAAATGGACCATCCTAATTAAGGCAAGTCGAGGGGTTTCACAAATATGCAAATATAACTAAAGCCATCAAACAAGTTAAAAACACATACCTCATACGCGTTTATATCGGAGAAAAGCACCTGAACAAAAGAAATCACATCAGTGTTGAGACACGGCAGCTGAGAAAATGGGTATGATGAAACTTGTAATACCAAGTAACTCAGGGATACGGTAAATTTCAGAAGAAAGTGAAACAAAGTTTGCGTAAAAACTTTTCAGCTGGAGAAAGTATTACTAAGAATTACCTTCTTTCCCGTTTGCACATCCTGAACCTCAGCTCCATGAGAGACAACCTACACCAGAGTTACTCTAATTAGAAGTATGCGTTAAAGGAGATAAACCCTCAACTATGATATTAATATGCTTAGCATACCTCTCCCATGAGGTAACGCTCAAACTTCACTGCTGATTTAGGCAGCAACACTCCGCCAGCTGATTTCTTCAGTGAAAAAAGAGCTCCATTAACCAAATGAAATACAATATTGGATTTAATCCTCTCATGTATCAAGCTTCTAAACATTTTTGTACAGTAATGCACTTCGTATTCATAAAGTTGTTCAAACTCTAGACTAACTCAAGAGCTAGAGAAAACTACGCGTTCAAAAGAAATGATACTAGGAGATGCATCACCACTTCAACAATTTGACTAAAAAAACAAACTTATCAGGTTCTAATCAAGAGAAATCCAAATATTTACCCAAGTGTAACGACATTTCACAGAATGTATGTCAAATTATCAACATGGCCTTTTAATTCTACAACAGCAGAAACAAAAATCTTATCCCCAAACACTAACATTATTACAAAGAAATTTGAAACCATATAAAGTAAGAAAAGAGAAAACCTCAGGAAGATTCTCAAGACGAATCAAAACTCTATCAGCTTGTGGCACCACCTATACACACACAAAAACAAAATCTTAGCCCCAATTTGCAGTTCTTTCCTCCAGAAACTGTGAATAGCAAAATCAACATTATTCTTTATTTTCCCACATTATAAGAAAAGTTCCAAACTTTATTATGTTTTGATCTGAAGGAATAACAGAATATTGTTTCACATTCACATTCACAACGAGAGAGAGGGAAAACAAAACCTTAGTGGGGTCATATTTAGTTGCAACTGCATTGATTCTCAGAGAGCTCCTCTGCGGAACTGTTCACAAATCATAACATGAAAAAACGATAATAATAATAATAATAATAATAATAATAATAATAATAATAATAATAATAATAATAATAATAATAATGTTAAAACAGAAAAAGCGGCTTGAATAATTCGATAAATGTTGGAGAAATTGAAGGTGAAGAGAGAGAAACTAACCAATGGGTCTTTTATTGGAAAACTGTGGGAGGTTAGGTTTGTAAGAGGGAAAGGGTTTGGTTAGGGTAATGAAAGAAGAAGACGGCATCGCCATGGATAAGGAAGAAAGAAGAGAGCTGTCTGTAGCAATTGCAGTGAGGTATTGTAATTTTACTCGAGTTTGAGTATTTGCGAACTCAACGTACAAGTTGAAGCCATGAGTTCAGAGAAGGTGGGCTTTTTTCACATGTTGGATTTGGGCCTCATTTCTTTGTTTCATTGGGCACTTCACAATTTCACTCAACAACTATCATAAGGAATCAATGCCAAGTAATAAATTTATAAAATTTCGACCCACCTAAAGAAACTTTCATATAGATACTGGAAAATGTATAAAATAAATGCTAATAAAAGGCTTTTTTTTTTTTAATCTTAATTCAGTTGGGCCATAAATAATGAACATTTTCGTGTTCTTTTTTTTTGTTTTTTTGTAAGGTAAACGACGACTAAACCCCTCTAGTTTCCTCCAGTCACTCCGAAACTAGCGGTTTGGACGTCTGGGGTGAGACAGTACTAGCAGATATGATTGGAACTTCTTCTTCAAACTTTTTTTTTTTTTTTTTTTAATAAATCTATATGCCTGTGTGAAAAGAAATCGGGGTAAACCTGTTATCTAAGTTGATATTTTGTTTAGAGTTGAAATTCGAAATACCCACTATGGGTATAACATGTACTCCATATATTCACTAAGATAATTTACTATTCCATATACCCATTTGACCCACAAAGTGTACTTTTCAGCAGCTATTTCTCTCTCTTTGACCGAGAGATTCTCGACAGAGTCCCATTTTTTGTCTTATTGTTTTTGAAAATTGAAACCCTAAGCCCATAGCCATGCATATCCACTGTGTAACGTATGAATTTATCTTTTTACCGATTTTTCAGGGTGATTTAACCCCCACCCACCTCCTGCCAGATTCTTCAATGAGAATCAATTCCCCTCACGTTAAAAATAAACGGTAAAAAACAAATTTATGCACCAATAAATTCTGAGGATTTTGTGATCAAAATCTATACAGATGAATTGATATACAGATTACTCCTCAAAATTTCTCTCAAGCCTTCTTCTCCACAATTCTTGTTCCTTCCCTGTACAAATTTTTAACACTAAACCCTAAACCCTTAACACTAAACCCCTAATCCATGGCGTCAATATCGGGTTCAAAAGCAAAACTTAAAGGAAAAAAATCGAAGATTGAAGACGAAGGTTTAACTGAAGCCCAGCAACAACATTTACAAGAGGTAAATTTCTTACAGTTCGATTAAATATTATACAGGTCGATAGAATGTGCTTTTAAATTTAACACGGCCTGTATAGATTTTTCTCGATCTTTATACTTTTTGTTAACACGAATGATATTATAATTAATTTAGACACATAATAGACTAGTATTTTAGAAATCTCTGTGCCTTATGATTTTTATTATGCTAATTAGTTGTATGTTTGATATAATCGAATAATTAATATACTTACTCTAGTTTAGTACCATAAGTAATGTTAATCATAATATAGGAAGAATTTAGAGCGAAAGCCTTTACAAAAAAAGTATACACGTCGGTGAAAAAGTGTACAGGTCGAGTTCTTTTTATAGTCGCCTGTATACTTTTTTGTCGATCTTTATAGTTTTTTTTTAACACAAATATTATTGTAATTAATTTAGACACATAATAGACTTGTTTATGATTTTTATTATGGTAATTTGTTGCATGTTGATATAGTTAGTTAGTTTAATATTAATTAATCGAATAATTAATATACTTACTCTAGTTTAATACCATAAGTAATGTTAATCATAATATAGCAAGAATTTAGAGCGAAAGCCTTTATAAAAAAAGTATACAGGTCGGCAAAAAAGCGTACAGGTCGGGTTCTTTTTTTTACCACCTGTATACTTTTTTGTCGATCTTTATAGTTTTTTTTAACACAAATATTGTTGTCATTAATTTAGACACATAATAGACTTGTACTTTAGATATTCATGTGCTTTTGTGATTTTTATTATGGTAATTTGTTGCATGTTGATATAGTTAGTTAGTTTAATGTTAATTAATCGAAAAATTAATATATTATCTATATTTGATTACCATAAATCTTGTTAATTATAATATAGGAAAACTTAGATCGAAAGCCTTTAAAAACCAAATTATACAGGCCGTATAAAAAGCATACAGGTCGTGTGAGATTTTTTTCCGACCTGTATATTTTTCTCACGACCTGTATAGTTTCTGCTTTAATTCTGATTACATATTTAATTTTATTTAATTAATTTCTTAAGTTTATTAAATATTCATGCATAATACGTGCTGTACAGAATATATTCTGTACAGGTGGATTGTGTTTTATATACGGGCTGAACAGAATATATTCCATCTGTATATAATTTTTTTGTAATTATGTTTTTTAATTTTTTTTAGTTCTGTTTTGTAATTGATAATTGATTTTATTTGTGTTTCAGCATGGTTGGTGTTGGGTACGGAAGACATTTCAAGAAGTGACGTGTACAGTGAACACGTACAACAAGCTCAGCATGTTGACATTGATAGAGAAACGACTGTTAGAAGTTGCGGGTGCAGAGCTTGTTCAATCATTCTCTGTGGGTGCTTTTGGGCATTTCTTTAGAATGTATCAGGGTAAAACGTACGCGAAAGCGCTTCATATGGTCGTGGCTAGAGAGGTGAAAGTGGCCGGTGCTGATCCGATGGATCTATGGTTCCGTATTGGTGATAGAAATTTGAGGTTTTCACCCGTGAGTACGCTCTTATTTCGAGACTTATGTTTGGAGCGTCTGCATTTGATCCACACGGTGCAGATTTGTCGACGGAGAATGTGGAAGCATGTCGGGCCTTTGCTGGTGACGTCCGAATATTCAAGGACGTGTTGGATGATTTTTTGAAAGTAGATGGTCTAGAAGCACATTTGTATCTTCGAGTAGCCCATGTGATGGTCGCACAAGCAATATTATTAGGTTGCGACGTTAGAGGCAAGATACAGTCGTGGCTTTGGGTATTATCGGATGATCTCAACCGATGAAACCAATTTCCCTGGGGCGGCTATTCATACAAAGTGTTGAAGAACTATGTCTCGGCGGCACCGCGCCACAAATCTGTTTTTGGAAAGAATTTAAGGTATAACATTTACGGGCCGGTTTGGGCACTGCAGATGTGGATGAACGAGGCTATACCTTATTTGTCAGCAATTACTACGAAGAAAGTGGACGAATATGCTCTTCCTCGTTGTCTGAGATGGACGCTGGATCAGGCTTTGCAGCGCAATTTGGATGGGGCTTTTGTCAACGGGGTGAATTGCAGAGATTCCCTGCACCCTGAAGAACAAGAAGAAGGGATGTGGTACTGGTACTCTTTGGTTAATGCTGAAAATCCGCTCGCGGTGAATTATGTGAAGCCCGTCAACCTACTATCCGAGGGTGAACAGCCTGAACGTCGTGCCCCAGTTCAGCGGCTTTCTAATGACCTTCCAGTGTCAGAGCCTAGCGTCGAGCCGAGTGTATATGATCTGAGAGACAGGCCCCCACCTAAAGATATGACGAAAGCTAAGAAGAGTAAAGAAAAACGTGCTCGCGTAGTGCAGTCGTCATCATCGAGCAGTGGCACATAAACCGGCATTCGGAGAGAGGGGAGAAGAAACAAGTTCATGGAGGAATTGCGAGGCCTCGTGAGAAGTGAATTGACTACACAGTGGAGAGAGGTTTTTTTCCGGAGATCAAGTCTTTTTTCACAGACTTGTTTAAGAAGAAGAGTAGCCGACGTTCTAGCCCGAGTGGACCTGTACCACCACCGCCCAGTGCCTCAGCCCGCGGGAGTCCAGTTCACCAACCACAACAACCCTTTGTGCCAGCCCGTCATTCAGCGCCGCCGCTTCAATGCACAACCCCCGAATGGCTTAGAAAGGGTGGCCCTCAATATGCTTATGAACCAGATGATCCTGAGCCCATTCCGGCGACACCAATAGCTGCTCGGTTTCCTGATGAGAACCCTCAGGATGTGTTGTACAATCCCGCTGCATATGCTGATTTTGCTAAGAAGTCGTTCGCGCAGACACGACCGGATGAGCCAGGAACAAGGAAGAGTATCACCGATGGTGAAAGCTCACACCGAGACACGAGTCTACTTCAGCAAGATCAGGAAGTTCCTCCTCTCGATATTCACGACGAAGACAAATGGAACAGATACGACCTGTTTTTAAACAACAGAGGCTCGTGCGTGTATGTGGGAGCAATGACATGCAGCGATAACTACTTTCGCCGGATTGAAAACCCAAAGGCTGACATGGATCATCCAATAAGTTTCTAAATTTTAAAGTTGTTATCATTAGTTTTACGTTGTTTTAATAAATATTTTTTTTGTGTATATTCTCAGGTTTTCGTCTTTGCCGTCCAGTTGTTGCAACAGCGTTTGAGGGAACGTGTGCACCTCATGGACCACATTACTGAGGCTAACACTGTCCTTTTGAACGTCGACTTCTTCGTAAGCAAGCTTTTATTTTAAAATTATTATTTTTATTTGTAATCCATTACATCTACTAATATTTTTCGTGTTTAGACGACATTCATGCACCAACTTAACAAAATGGAGAAGTCGACAAGCTTGAGTGTGAGCATCACAATGCCACTTGATGTAGGTGTTAATGTCAAAAATTGGCGGCAAGCTGACACGGTAAAAAATCACTGCATACTAAAATTGAAGTTGTCATTTAAATTATTTTTAATATTCTAATTATTTCTAATATTCTGATTATTACTTACAGATAATAATTCCAGTCATCCTCGGTCAGCATTATTTTGTTCTCCGCATCAACATGGGTCACTGGGTGATGGATGTGTGGGACTCAAAGTCGCACTTAGAAGATGCTCGGAGACATCGAGTAGACTTACTGAAACCGTTTGCTCGTAAGTTCTGGACAATCTTGGATAGTGGAGGCTATTGGCTGACCCAAAGAAAACCGAAGGTCAAAAACAGGAGTGACAGTCTGGCTATACGGGTTCCGTCTAGGGCTACTGAGCGCGACCCTGTCACACAACTTAGACAAGACGACAGTCACAGTTGCGGTCCATTTGCGATAATGGCCATTGAAAGAATGATCAGCGGAGCCCCGAGTATCGCATGGGGTAACCAACCTGAGAATGTCGAACTTTATAGAAGAAAAATTGCTCGTGACATTCTGTGCAACGCTGGCCAAATCCATGTTTAGTATTATTATATGTTGTATTGTAAGTGCTTGCTGAAGACATTGTTTAGGACATTTTATTTTTTAATTGTTTAGTATTATTATCCTATTTTAATTGTTGCTCCACAACTGCTACATTTAATAATAATAATAATAATAATAATAATAATAATAATAGTAATAATAATAATAATAGAGATAGAGATAATAATAATAATAATAATAATAATAATAATAATAATAATAATAATAATAATAATAATAATAATAATAATAATAGAGATAGCCGCCTGTACAGGTCGAGTTCTTTTTATAGCCGTCTGCATACTTTTTTGTCGATCTTTATAGTTTTTTTTTAACACAAATATTATTGTAATTAATTTAGACACATAATAGACTAGTTTTTTAGATATCTCTATGCCTTATGATTTTTATTATGCTAATTTGTTGTATGTTGATATAATTAGTTAGTTTATTGTTAATTAATCGAATAATTAATATACGTACTCTAGTTTAATACCATAAGTAATGTTAATCATAATATAGGAAGAATTTAGAGCGCAAGCCTTTATTAAAAAAAGTATACAGGTCGGTTAAAAAGCGTAAAGGTTGAGTTCTTTTTTTTACCGCATGTATACTTTTTTGTCGATCTTTATAGTTTTTTTTAACACAAATATTATTGTAATTAATTTAGACACATAATAGACTTGTACTATTTTAATTGTTGCTCTACTATCACGACAACTGCTACATTTAATAATAATAATAATAATAATAATAATAATAATAATAATAATAATAGAGATAATAATAATAATAATAATAATAATAATAATAATAATATTGACGATTTAAAAAAAACGTAAAGATCATCTGAATTCTGTACAGGACGGAGACATTGTACAACTGACCTGTACAGAATTCAGACGATCTGTACATTTTATTCTAAATTTTGTTGTTATTATTATTATTATTATTATTATTATAAGAGTTGATAATAATAC
The DNA here is from genome assembly GCA_029490685.1 of Schizonepeta tenuifolia. NCBI lineage: Eukaryota > Viridiplantae > Streptophyta > Magnoliopsida > Lamiales > Lamiaceae > Schizonepeta > Schizonepeta tenuifolia. The sequence goes on from CM055958.1 coordinate 79,683,621, forward strand.
TAATAATAATATAGAATAATAGTAATAACAATAATATTCATACACCGCGAGCAAATAATATTAATAATAGAGTACACATCTACCAACTTTTATAAAAAATAAACCCTCATTTGTATGGACATTTATTTTTCGAGTGACCACTCTCGTGACATATAGAGCATTTTTTAGGTGCTCGTTTTTTACTGTTTGAGGCACCATCGTCGGTGGGCTGACGTCTTCTTGCAGTCAAGTTATCCAGGAACGATCGTCGACGAGTCTTGCTTGGGCAACCCGCTTGCCTAACCGGAAGCATAGGCAACATTTCCACAGCAGCAACTTGGGGAGGAATAAACCACTCATCTCTGGGAGGGACATGATTGACTTCTAGTGTGTAAATCTGCAGTTGGGTATTTCTCGTGTAGTAATCCGCCACATAATTGTATGGGTGCTGGCCATTTCGTCTGCAAATAATGAAACAGTTAATACACGGAATAAGTTATACAAAAATGTACAAATTAGAAAACAAAACTCTAATTATCCTTACTGAATTGCTGCAACGGCGTGAGAACACGGTATCAAGTCCAAATCCCACACTTGACATGGACAGCTCATCGCGTTGAGATCGACATTGAGAGTGTGATTTCCATCGTGGACTTTGAATACACCATCTCTAAAGGGAATGACAGTGTACGTTCTTGACAGTTCAACCTCAGCAGCAAGTTTAGCATCTGTCGTGCTCGTGACAAATGCAGTACTAGATTCGTATAATTGTCGTTTTTCATCAAACCACCTCTCGACTGTCATTCTAAGGGTCTCCAAACACGAACAAATTGGTATACATCTAGCAAACTTCAAAACTTTATTGAATTGCTCTGCGGCATTCGATGTCAGGTTACTATATCACCGTCCTGGACACATACATCGAGCCCACTTCTCCGGACCAATGGACATCAGCTTGGCATGCGCTTCGGGTTTTGCCGACATTATATTGTTCATCGCTTTCTCGTAAGCTGCTCTCCTGTACGCAAATGCTGCTTTATGATACAACTTGGTGATAGACTTTCCATAAGTCACCATGTTTTTCAGTATGTGAAAGTAGCACAGGCCGTGGAATATGCCAGGATAGATGTCCCGAATGGCATTCGCAATACTAAGATGGACGTCTGCGATGAACACCAAATCAGGGCGAGGAGGATATGCCAGCTTCAGATGACTTACAAACCATGTCCACGAGATGTCATTCTCAATTGGACCGATCCCCCATGCCAGCGGTATAAGTTGCTCGTTCCCGTCCTTTCCCATCGCAACGAACATAACTCCATTATTCTTTCCCTTTAAGTGCGTTGCAGCCAATATAATCACCGGCCTAAGACAGTACTTGAATGCAACGATACAAGCTGACAACGCCACAAAACAGTGTTCGAATCGGAAATCATCAGGGCTAAAACTGTAGTCAACAATCGAACCTGGATTCTCTTTCTGGAGCATGTAGAGATACTGAGGAACCATCTTAAACGAATTGACATATCCACCATACAGCATCTCAAGGGCCTTGTTCCATGCTCGCAGACACACATTGTAATTTGCAGCCACGCCATATTCCCGCATAAGACTTGCCATAATCATCTTGGTGTGATGATTTCTTTCTGATTTTTCATGCCTTTCGCAAAATGAGCTGCAATCACACTAGATTCGACCTTCCTCTCCATTAGAGGATGGTTGATATTGGTTGTGCAAGTATGCGTCGGTTTGAATAGGTGAATATACCAATAATTGTCCTCTCTCCTTCCGCGCAATTCGAAAGGACACACATCTCGAAACTTGCATTTGTAAGTAACACGCCCTGAATCTGATCGATCTGTACAAAACTCAGCTCGTTGTTCCAAGTGCCACAACTCAACTGCAAGCCTCAACTGCTCTTTGTCTTTAAATAGGGAGCTCATACTCAAAGGACCCTCAGTCATGTTATCTAGAACAGTTTCAACAAGCGAAGCAGCAGGTTCCAATGGAATCATAGGAACTAACCAGTTTTGTAGGTCGGCCGCTTCAGTGGCGAGCTCCGTCTCCTCATCAACAAGGGGTGTACGATTTTTCTACATCAGCATTGCCAAGAGCTTATTCACACCGCTTTGAGTATGCACCCAATTAACAAATTCAGCAAGAGTTCCAATTTGCAGAGTGGCCGTCTGTTCCTCTTCGTCATCAGTGTCGTCAGACTCTGATTCAGCAGAATATTCTTCATCATCATCATCATCATCCTCCACGACAGTGACATAGGATTGCACAGGCTGTGGCTGCAGCTCCGGCGGTTGTGATTGCCCCTGAGCAATGACAATCGCTGCACTTTCAGAACCCATTTGCGTCTCGCCAAGCCAATTGCATGAAGCCATACGTGCGAGGGAATCGTCGTACTGCGAGTACTGAGACGGATACACATCATCATAGACAAATTGCGAAGAAGCATTCAAATCAAAGCTAGGTCTATACACTGAATCACTAATATACAACGTAGGCTCAGACTCAGTACCACACAATCGACGAAGTTGATCATCATTACTCAATTTAAATTTTTCGACGCCGAATTGAGACGTTGAAAAATAGAATATTTCAAAATCCTCACTTAACAATCTAGACATCATTATGAAATTTATTTGTTCCTTAATGTTGGAAAAACTTATCATATCCAACGGAAGATAGAATGTGCGCTCTTCTCCGCCATTATAAACAAAATCATCCCAAACGCCGTTGAATTTAACGCGGAACATCTTGCATTCCATCTGCCAAAACAAAACCAAAATTTAATAATTAAATATACATAAATAAAACTAATTTAATTTATTAAAAAATTGAATTTTGTACAGATCTAAAAATAATTATACAGGTCTAACAAAACTAATTCCTGACCTGTACAGTTTTTTTTAGATCTGTACACTTTTTTAGTTTTTAGAAATATTTAATTAATATTTTAAACACTCCAATTTGTAAATTTAAATGAATAAACACAGTTTATATGGATTTACCCTCGTTTGAAGAAATGCCTATATATGGGATTTCGAATTTAGAGTGTATTTATGTAAAATACATATATTAATGTTATAAAAAGAACATAAAACATAAACATTTAAATAAATAATGTAATTAAAAAAAAAATTATACAGATCTTATAAAAATTATACAGATCGCGTTAACACACTACCGACCTTTACAGTTTTTGGTCGATCTTTACAATTTTAAATTTATTCAAAAATTGACGTAAATTTTAAATACTTACACTTGGAGATGAAAATTGCAAAACCAGTGTTAATTCTCTTCTAGCTTGGATTCAACCTGTTTGAAAGATGCCTAATTGATATTTCTGTAAAATACAAACAATAATGTTATAAAAACTATATAACAAAACATAAATATATAAATAAATAATATAATTAAAAAAAAATTATACAGATCCTGTAAAAATCATACAGCTCGCGTTAAAACACTACCGAGCTTTACAGTTTTTTGTCGATGTGTATAATTTTTTTTTGTTTTACAAAATAATAAAAATTTGTATCATGCTCACTTGACTTTGAAAAACGGTAATGACTACTATAACTCTTCGATCTAATATTCGCTCAAGTTTTCTCTCTATTTTTTTCATTCTTATGTTTGCATACAACTCCTTCAAACTATGAATCTTATATAGGTTGAAAAATTCCAATTCAATAATGCATTCAATTCTATATCTACCCGCATGCAAAATTACTGTTAGAATTGGTACAATTTTTGCATGCATGCCAATTTTAATAGGCTTTATTCACGTGAAATTTACACATTTCTCATCCCACTCAAATAAATTTTGGCCTTATTCAAAAAGCTAGTCAACTGATGAGATTGACTGCATGATTGTACCACAATTGAATAAAAAATGAGTTAAACAAATGGTAAAAAGTACACTTTGTGGGCCAAGTGGGTATATGAGATAATAAATTATCTTAGTGGGTATTGAGAGTACATGTTATCCTCAAAGTGGGTATGCATGATGATTTTCTCTTTTGTTTATTGTGATACATTATGATAATGAACCTAAACTTATATGCTAATTGTAGACAGATAGATAATTGTACATTATACTGTATGTGCTTGTATCTTGATACGGAGTAGGTTTTTTTTTTTTTTTTTTTTTTGTCGTGGGAACCCGCAGTCGCTACCTTCAGTGCATGCTCGACTTATAGAGGCGTATTACGGGGTTCGAACCTGAGATCTTTCAATCTTAAGCATCAACTTTTACCATTAAGTCATCTCCAAGGAGACTATCTTGATAAATTATGTATGAATAGGTCTGACAATTTTTTATATTTTTCTTTTAAGTAATTGCCCCGATATTTTTCCGATGATATAATTAAATTTTATGACAAATCACGATTTAGTTAACATTTGGACTATCTTGATAGATTATGTATGAATAGGTCTGTCGTTTTTTTTTTATCATTTGTTTAATTAAATGATACATTCCAATTAACATTTTTTATTAGAACTGTCTATTTTTGTTTATTGCAAAAGAGAGGAAGTTTAAGTTTTTTTCTTTATCATTCCTTCTTACTTTAATGAAACTGAAAAATCCAGTTATGGACAAAAATTTAAATAAAATGCATGATGATACAGTAAAAACGAATACCAGTTCATCAAATTTACCCTAATATTTTTCTGGAGTTTGAAGAATATTATTAGTATTATACAATTAATTAAATTCCAGAAATCCACCGAAATATTTCACTTATTTCCTCTCCCGCCCGATTCGCCTCCAAATCCTCCGGCACGACGGCCGCTTCGCTGCGACGGCTGCTGCCCGTGAATAATCTACCGGAGCTCCTAAACGACATCGTACGCGACGAGATTGATGCCACGTATTCCCTCAGCCAGTTCTCCCTGCCGGGAACCTCCTCCGCCAAAATCTCCCCCACCGATTCCGGCCGCCGAATTCCGACCGACGACTCCTTGTCTCTCCGATCAGTGATGCACCCTACCGCAACCTCATATACACAATCGTTCACAATGTAATCGAACGAGCCTAGCGAGTATGTTCGCCGCGCTCCTGCCTCCGCCGCCGCCTCTCCGCCGCGGCGGAGGCTGATACTACCGAGCTCAATCTGGAAGCTTCCGTCGCTTCCGTCTCTGAAGCTGCTATTCAAATTGGCGCGATCTTCGGCGGATAGGTTTTTATCGAGTGCGTCGCAACCGTAGGGCAAGACGGTGGACCTGCAGAGTGGACACGTCTGATTGGACACGATCCACTTGTCTATACAGGCGGCGTGGAAGGCGTGGCAGCAGAGCGGCAGGAGGCGGAGCTGATCGTGCGGCTCGAACTTGGAGAGGCAGACGGCGCAGTCACTAGCGCCGCCGTTATTGAGGTTCCGAGCGATGGAGCGGAAGGTGAAGAGCGGGAGGGAGTCGAGAAGATCGTTGGGGGAGACGCGTCGGTGCGGGTGGTTGAAGGAGATGACGTCGTCGGCGGTGGAGAAGGAGCGGCGGAAGCGTTTGGAGACTATTCGGAGGAGGAGATAGATGGAGGCGGAGATTATGACGGCCGAAGCGATGATTATAATGACTATCATGAAGGATGATGAGGAGGCGGAGGCAGGTGGTAGATTCGGAGATGGCGTGTCAGGTGCGGCGGCGAGCAGCGGCGGCGGTTTGAATGTAGTGGAAGACATAGACATAGTGGGGGGAGAAATTGTATTAGAGGTTAGAGAGAGAAATTGCGGAGAGGTTATGGAGAACTGAATTAATTAAGCCATTTACACTTTACACTTTCCAGTATATATATATATATTAACGTACATATTGGTATAATTTCAATAACTTGAATTACATTACATTACATAATATTTTCTGTGCATCATACACGGTACTAGTACTAGCTAGATACTTACAATATCTGAAAACTAAAAGTTGATCTATCCGAATTGAATTAAATTGACCAATAAGAGTGGACATGACAAGACTAATTTTGCATGGAATCATGATAACAAGTCGACTTCATCCAATAAATACCATATCATTATACTAATACAATTACTTTAATTTGAACCGACCGAACATGCACCCTCTAAATTTGGTCCATCACATTAATTTATAAATAAATACTACTACTACTATTATCTTGAAAGATAAATCATTCAGTTGAAAGATACAATAAAATGTCTTACATTGATTTTACTATAAATCACATATTTACATATTTGTTAAAAATAACACTCCGGTCCAAAATATATAGCCCAAAGTCATTTTTTTGTCGGTCCCAATAATATAGTCGTCATTTTTGTTGTTAATGCGCAATTTCATTTTAATTCTTCTTAATATACCCCCCATTAATTTTTATTTTTATTTTTAGTAAATAAATAGGGGTCTAGTTTGGTTTTCTTTTTGTTGTTTTTAGAGGGAAAAAACTTCCATTTATAACTATCGGCAATTAAAATGTATTACTAAGAAACATCGCGAGCAAACACGGTACTCAAACATCCTCTGCTTAGCGCCTCAAACCATTCATCACTCCACTCACAGCATTAAATACAATATCTTACTCTGTGTATAAAGGAATTAATAGGAAAAGTGTCGGACGATGGGAGTATGAAATACTATAAATACCGAAACCATTTAATTAAAAATCTTATAATTTAAAATGCTAGGTTAAGGGTGAATTTGCCTTTTATTTTTCTAAGTAGATGATGGACATATGATATACAATCTTACTTTTTAAATCCTTTATTTTTCTTAAATCCTTCATCTCTACCATTTCTTGTTCCTTTTTTTTTAAGTCCCCGCATAATTTTATTAAAAGCAAGAATATGGAAGATCAAAAAAACCCTCCATACAAGATAGGTGTTCATCCCAAACAAACGACAATTGAAAATGCTTAGAATATCTAGAAAGTCGGTGAGCAACAAAAATTATTTCACGGAAGATATGCTTAATTTTGAAAAAAAAAATATTTGTATCCAATATAATCCTACAGCTTGAAGCAATTGAACCAAGTTCAGAGCGATCCACAGCTGTAACATGTATTGCTTTAATAGTAACGCTGCAATCACTTACAATATCAACTCAAACCAAACCAAACTGCTTAATCTATGAAAGAAGGGATAATATTATAACGTCAAAATAAGATTTTATATTATTTCTACATTTAAATGGATAAAAAGTAAACATAACTTAAATAGTACTCCCTCCGTCCTGTGGAACTTGTCCCATTTGAGATCGGCGCGAAAATTAAGAACAAGAGTATATATGATAAAGGGTGTGATTAGTGTAGTGAATAAAGTGATATAAAATATTTTTTAATTGATAAAGTGATATAAAGTGTTTCTGAAGTGATATAAAGTGATATAAATTAGTTTTGAAGTGATATAAAGTGAATAAAATGATTTCTTAATTATTTTTAAAAAAAAAAATAAGACAAGTTGAACGAGACACTCAAACTGATAAAATGAGACAAGTTGAATGGGACAGAGAAAGTAATATTTAAAAGGATGAATAATATCGTGCAGACTTTTTAACTCGCATTAAATGATTTTTGTATATTTTGTATGGACAGATTATGGTATATTTGTTCGGTTGCAGCACGTGATCGGCACGAGTGGGCCATTACATGACAACAATACTAGATGTTATCTTACAAAACCTTTTTTGAGACATTTGAGAATTTTGAGATTATCTTTGGCCCCTAATTACTGTTTTTACTACTAAGGATGATTCGTGGCGATACTAAACGTCTTACTCGAGGTGTAAATACAACTTTATTTTATGAAATAATTGAAGCTAATCATTAAATGTTGTTATAGCAATTATACTTTATTTGGGGACTTCAAATCAAGATTCCTGCTAATTTTTAAGGAAGATAAATGTCATAAGCTGCAATCTTTACTTGTATAACTCAATATGTCTCGATTCAATTAGATTACTACACTAATAGGTTATAGGCTAACGCAATTATTCAATCTGATTTATCTGCTAGCTTAATTTGGTTAATTATCCAACAAAAATGTCTTTCCCGGAGTAAAAAATTATCTGGACTCAGATCTCTCTTAAAATTAAGATATATTGTATCTAAATTAAGAAGTATACACTTTAATATCTAAATTATTGATCTTTTTATAATTTTATAAAGTATATATTTCGACTTTCTAGAACTTTGGTACAGGAGATCTAAAAAACATGAATATTATACATGAACGATCAACTTTTTAATAACAATGTCATGAACCTCAATTTTCAACGAGGGAAATATATTTGGCACTCTAATAGTTGAGCTGGTTTTTAACAATAAGGTTTAAAAACGTTTTGACATAAAAACAGTGTCATTTTGTTATCGATGGCGATCTTTTCATATGGTAGCTACGTGGACTTAAGTTTTATTCATTTTGAGGTTGGGATAGGGAAAAGTCCCTTTAGTTTGCTGCCTAATTTTGTGAAGTAGGTGGTCTTCCTTCATTAGACCATACATTTTCCCCCATTTGTTATTGAATCTTGAATTTTACTTAATAAATAAGGCGATGACTATGGTAGATGAACAATAAAGACATCTTTTATATAACTAAAAGAAGATGTGATTGGGTTAAGTCAGTCTCTATCATCTATTTCTGTCATACTACTTAATTTATATATTGATCATGTACATAAGATTATGAAATGAAACATCAATTTTAATGTACATTATTATATTATACTCGTACTAGTATAGTATAATAATCATCTACTTCATATATCGAGAGATCGAGATCGTAAAGTACTATCACTTTTTAATATTGGCTTGCTTCGCTCAGATCGAGATTGTAAAGTACTATCTACTCTCTCCGTCCCACTCAACAAGTCACATTTGAGTTCGGCACGGGGATTAAGAAAAAAGAGTGTTAGATGATAAAAAGTGTAATTAAGGTAGTATTTTATTGATGTTAAAGTGTGTTGAGTGGAGAAACACTGTTTGAGTGTGACATAAAGTGAATTTTAGTGTATTAATTTTTGCCAAATAAGGAAATGAGACTTATTGAGTGGGACGCTCAAAATGACAAAATGAGACTCATTGAGTGAGACAGGTGGAATATTTACATAAGACTATAATAGTGATTTTATGATTATCTACTTAAATATCGAGATACCACGATTACAAAGTATAGCAATTTTGAAAGAAATACTATTGACTTGTTTTGATCAAATGGGTAAATTGTGGGCTCCTCTTATTTATGGAGTTTGGTTTTAGTTATTGGCATTCTTTCTTTTCTCTCTCTATTGGTTTTAGTAGTGTAACCCCCGTGATGTAAGGCAAACACACTTTAGAGCTTCGACTTTATTTTATTTTATTTTATTTTATTTATTTGTATAGAAATAGTATTAATTCGATACGTCTTATTGAATTTGTTTTGATTAGAGTCTAAAACTTTCTTGTAAAAAGAAAATTCCAAAAACTATTACTACTATGTTAAAATTAGGTTTAGAAGCATCGATCGAAGAAACTTCATGAAGCTTCTTCCAAAGGCTAATTTAACTACAAGCTAGCTATAGTATCTATAGTAGCTCAAATACAAAACTATCAATTTTGACTTGCTTGCTTCGCCACATTTGTCCTTTGTCCAAGCTCCAAAGTAACTAGACTAATATATAGACCAAAACTTCGATCAACACTCAAAATCCAGATTATACGCACTTAATTTTGTATTTCTAATTACTTTTGTAGGTTCCTTGGATATGAAGTGCTAAAATGTTGACTTTAGCTAAGTTGTAAGCTAATTAAATAAGTAATTTATACATTCTCATCGATGTGAGCAACACACATCTGTAGAGTGTGTGTATGCGTACGAGATGTGTGTGTATGTCATGTATACAGTAGTATATGGTTACTCACAATTTGCTCGTTCATGTTATCGATTTTCCGGAACAACATGGGAATCTCAATAAACAATTTTGAATTAAGAAGCATTGGGCCGCGAAATAGAACAAGTAAGCAAACACAAACTAACATATATGTAATGACATTATCTCTAACAAGTAACAAAATTAAGAGGGATTGAGAGCGTGTATTGGCCTAACGATAGTGTGGTTAAACCTGAGGTTACAAAGTCTCAATTTCGGTCAACCGTGAAGTTGCCTTTAAATTTAATGTTATAAATTACCAAAAAATAAAATAAATAAATAACAACATTAAGACGGGGTAGGGTGCGGAATCAATTAGTTATTAGACTATCTACAGTGGTTATCCCCATGACACCCAATCCATGGAGACAACCCAGTGCAGCATCCACTATCTCGAGACAGTCTCGTCCCATAGAGACAGTCTCCATCCTTTCCTTTTCTTTTCTTTCATTTTTTCAGTTTTTTTCTTCTTCAGTTTTTTGTTTCTTTCATTTTTTAATTTTTTTTTCTTTTTTCATTTTTCTTCTTCATCAATTTTTTTTCTTTTCTTTTTTTTCATTGTTTAGTTTCATTTTTAATATATTTCGTAATAAAAAAGTAATAGTTTTTTATTTTCGAATTAATACAACTTTTTATTTGTATTTTAACTAATAAAGATTTCGAATTTTATGTTTAAAATTAATACAAAATTAATATTCAAAATTGATAAACTAATTAGATGGAGACATTCCATAGAGACAGTCTCACTGCAGCTGACTGTCTCTATCTCCATCACACTCCATAGAGACACTACCACTGCGGATAGTCTTAGTATCTATGACTTGCTTAGTTAAATCTCAATCGGAGTCAACAATTCAATATTTGAAGGAATAAAATTCAAGGGGTAATTTTATCTAGTGATAAGGTTACGATAATTTCTATATCATTTTAGAGGAATATTTATATTGTCGTACGGACCAAGCTTGCGCCACTCTCACGAGACCTTAATGATGTTATTTGATTTTTAAGCGATTATTCACGTGGTATGGCACAAACAATATGCTCACAATAGTTGTGTTACACATATCTCACTTCTTCTTTCTAGTGTAATTAGTGTTATTTGGTATTTAAACAATATCACTTGACTAGTCTAAACTTGATAACAAATCAAAACTATTGAGTTTGAATACACAAAACTTTAAATCTAGATTTTCAACCTTTATTTTGTTGAGAATTTTAGCTACTGTTTCCTCGTATAGGATTTATATTTAATTTCTTATAGTATATTTTTCATTTCCTCATATTTAAATATTAGCAGTCACGTTCCTGTTACTAAAATATTAAATCCCTTAAGTTGAAAAATAGCACAAAATCTAAATCTAGCGTCAAGTTTTCCAGATTTGCAGGCGCAGTTTTATGAATCTAGCATTTATACTCATCGATACAAACGCACATATACTAGCATTCTACTCTGTGTGTGTTTGTTGACAAATATTTTGTGGCAATTTGATCCTCAATTTGTTCCTAAAAGTTTGATGAGAATGTATTCACAACAAGCATTGAGCCGCAAAATAGAAATACCAAATCTAACTGTCTAGGGAAATTAATGCGCGTGTGCACACACACGAACAAACATGTAGCGACGTCACCTCGGGACGCGGCTGCAGGTTATACTTACACATGTAAGACATCTTCAACAATAAGTTTGCCCCAAATTCAAGAACATCAGAACTTACACCACAAATGATGTCTATAATATACATAGCAGCAGCATTAAAAAAAAAATCATATTCCAACATTATAAGTTAGCCAAGGTATAAAATAAAAGTAGCAAGTTATGTTTTTGTATATGTACAGTTGCGTTATTGTGGTCATACTTGTGGGTTTGAGACGGAGGAGCATTCTCCACGGCCCTCACAGACATCGTGTCTGCAGACTGGACATACCCTGGTCAGGCACCAGAATATAGTCAGAGAACTAATGTCAGACGGGACGAGACACACACGGAGTAAGGAAATACCTATTAACTTCTTTAAGCCATTTGTCAATGCAAGGGATGTGGAATTCGTGATTGCATGGAAGAACTCGTAGTTTGTCCCCTTCCTCATACTCAGCTAAGCAAATATAGCATCTGCAATTACATTACAAATTTACAACCCGGACATAAAGTAAATGAATCTGAAATTATACTGTAAAATGCGAAGTGAGTTGAACAAAGATACAAAGACTTACTGTCGAACATCACTGGAGTCACTTTCCACGTTTTTACTTTTTTTGTAATACTTGAGAGGAAATGCGTCCACTACGGATTCTGGAGCAGGAAGCGAGAGAGTAGATAGTGAGAGCGACAGAGACTGATGATGAATTTCATCCAAAACCTGTGGAATACAAACCAATTCAAGTATGAACCATAGAAAAAAAATAATCATAATAATAAAGTAGAGCTTATATTCCTCATTCATCATTCAGAAATCTTTCGGATTTTCTGATCATTGTCATCCAGCATCATATAGATACAATAGTAGTCGTTGGAAAGAAAAAATCATTGTAAAGATCATATATGAAGACATGAAAAATTTACAATTAGAATGTTTACCAGTCACACTGATATTCTCAACTTATTGTTTGTTTTAAATTAATTGTTATGAGGCATTCGTCATACTCCAAAATGGAGTAACGACTCTATTTTAGAGTATGAAATGCTTCTGATCCATACTTTATTTTGCAATTAGAATGTAGAGTTTTAAGTGCAATGCATTACATATTTTGGAATGGATGCATGATCACATTTCGTCTGACAAGAGAGACAAAGGACATAACACCAACAAATTCAATTTCAAACAAGTGAACACAAACTAAAACGAGATTAAAAAAAAAACAATATGAAATTATCATAATGTAATATTACCATAAAAAAAATTATGAAATTATCATAATGTTATAAATCAATTGATAAGATTTCACCTATTTAATTAAAAATATCAATAAATTAAATATCCTAATCAATTATCTAACTATATAATCTTCTATAATTAATTTAATTAGAGAATGAATTATTCAGTATAACTCACATGTTAATCATTGGAAACGAATAAAAAAAAGGAAAATGGAGTGATATACTGATATGGTTAGACAAGAATTTTAAATAGAGTAATATAGTAATGCAAAATAGAGTTTACTTAGTTGATGTCCTTGAATACATATTTAGAGAATTGTGAACATGGGTTTGCACAAATTCGAAATCTCTAAACAGAACAAGTTTCCTAAAAAACAACTAGTTTCGTTGTCACAACAATTTTAAATCCATTTGAAGTAATTAAAAAACTTATCCAGGACTGAACAAGAGATGACATAAAGTAGGAATCCAGAAGTCTACCTCAAATAATGCCTCAGCGAGCAGGATTATTCGTGAGATACTTGCAAGACTACTCGATTCTTCAGCTGTAAAGAATGAGTCACACGAACACATTCCATCCAGGTGAAGTCCAGATGCACATAATGCAGTTTCTTGGTCTGCCCCGTCAATACCACTAATCATTTCTGAGGCCTAGACAAACAATATGGTGTTGAGTATTTTGTTACATAAACTTAACCGAGTAATGACACTAGCTAAATCAGGAACATGGTCAGAAAATCTGAAAATCTTCTTTACGTAATTATTTTGAATGAACTTTCATGATAACATGCATCTATTTGCTTCGATAAACAAGGACACAATAACATCAACGATTGGCCAATGGGATCAGGGCAATAGTTGATACTAGAAAAAGGAGATCAGAAGCAAGAAGAATATCATCCAAGAATTCATGAAAAAACAAATCAACAAATCTACTAAATAAGATAACAATATACCTCAGATCTCAGTAGCCATCTTCTTTCATGTCTACGATGAAGTCCTACAGTGAACGAGTCAAGATCACGACCAGCTCCATAGTAACCAAGATCACCACCGAAATCCAGAAGCCATCTGTCATGTGAACTCAAGTCATCAGCCAGACCAGTTGCAAAAACAATTGTTGGTGAATCAATGTTCCTTCTTAAGCTGCGTCTTGCTAAAGCATCCCAAAATAGCCTCATACTGTTCCTTCTAGTTTCATGGCTATTTATCGCAGCAATGCTACCGGGTAAGGAATTGGAAGAGATACTAACCAAATCCAGGCGAAGCAGATCTCCGTTACTCAAATCTTGGTCACTATCAGACACAAGAAATCCTGAACTAGAACTTGTTGTCACGTGAGCACGGTTGTCTCTAGAAAGAGACCTTGAATCAGAACTACTGTAGCCTACAGTTGTATGGCGGCTATATTCAACAACATCATTTGAATGCAAACGTGAAACAGTGAGCCCCGATGTGCCTTCAGTTATGGTATGGGGGGCATCAATAACTGTGGCAATGCAATCGGTAGCATTACTAGAAACCGATTCTTGAGCAGGCTGTCAGACAAAGCCACAGTTTCATGATTAATGATGTGCTATATATATACTTGCAAGCACAAGTGAATATATACCTGTTGTTCCAGAGAAGCTTCCTCTATCATACTGTTTCTTTCAGATGAATCCCTATTCTCATAAACGGATATCGAATCTCCTGCTTCTGACGTGATTTGTGCATGGCTAATTGAAGTAATCTCTGGGTCATCTTCCAGTTCCTAGAATCAAAATGATCAGCTGTTAGTGTCAATTTACAAGAAGAATCAAACACTACTTTTGCAACATTAAAAATAAATTACTCCATTCGTCCCAATTCAGTGGGCCTCCTTGTCTTGTTTCGACGTCCCATTTCAATAGGCCCTTCCTAAAATATAAACCCAATACATAACAAACACCCCAACATAACTCTTTCACACCATCTGCCACAAAAAAAAAAAAAAAAAAAAAAAAACAACTACTCTCTTCCTTCTCTTTCTTTTTTGATTTGACAAAAGTACCCCAACCCCAAAAATCTACTTTCTCTTTCCAGCTTTTTCATAAACAACTCATTTCTTGACCGGGCATAATAGGCACGAAGGGAGTACAATTTCCTAGCAGAAGCAATTACATAAAACAAATAATTCATGTCAAATATCATAGTTAGATGGAAAAGTATTCCTTTTGAGTCGAGCACATCTCCCATCCTTCCCCCTCTTAATCAACAAAAACAAACCCATGCAAAACAGAAAACGAAGCTAATCATCATCACAGAAGAAAAGCTCTTGGATTCAACTGATAATATTGCATATTTCGATAATCTATTCAGCACAACTGAGAAATCAAAAGTCAAAGCAGCAATGAAGAAAACATCATATCGGAACAATCGAAACCACATACTACTATGATCTTTTTCAGAGAGACAAGAATTGCATAATCAGAAGGTTTATTGATTTCTAATCCCTTAAAAAGAGAAGAAAAACGTAAATACCTCAAGGGTTGACTTAGAACGGAAAGCACCGCAAAACAAAGAGGAGAGCTTGCGCTTTGTGCGGCGGAGCCTGGACCCACCAGAGGCGGATAAGTTTGATGATTCCGGATGATTGCTGCTCCAACCCATAAATCTCTGTTGGTGCTCGGATTTTCTCAAGAAAATTTGCGAAATGGAAGGAGATGATGATGCACGAAAATAAGTTAGTGAGAGGTCAGCAGTTGGCATGTTAACGTGTTGGGCCCCCCCTTACACCAACAAAGCAAAGCATGCCAATGCCTTTAACAACTCTTACAACATTCATTACCCATTCAAAAACTAAACTCTTACATTACATGTATATTTTCTAGCCCCTCCTTTTTTTTTATTGTTTTCTTCTTTTCTTATTATAACTAAAATGTTGTGGGTCACAAAAATTTTACTGTCGCTCTAGAATTTAGAAGTCGACATGAAGTTCTTCACTCGACAACTCTCTTTAATTTATAAAGACTTCATTCCGACTTAACACGCCGATTTTTTTATCCAGAAAATTATGATTTGAGATATTATTATTTAAAACGTTGATATTTTTTTTAACGCTGGGACATTTATGAACAAATTTACTTATAGATATTGAGACATTATTATTCTTATTATTATTATTATTTTCTCTTTTTTTAGAGAATTACTTATTTTCTCTTTGATTGTCTAAGAATTTGAAAACTATTAGCTACAACAGTCAACAGTGCATAGTCTTGGATTGGACACAAGCCAAGCAACTCACCTTACAAATTTACTCCTACTTTTCCACCTCATTTTTTATTTCATTCACTATTTGTTTCTCTTTCTACCACCTCATTTTTTATTTCATTCACTATTTGTTTCTCTTTCTACCACCTTTTTTCAATGTTCACTCTATCTCTACCCACTTTATTTCACTTTAAAAACACTACTAAACATACGTTCTATTCTTAATTATTTTCTCTTTAAATCCCGTGCCCAAAAGAAATAGACCAAGCCTAGTGGGACGGAGGAAGTAACATGATCTGCTCAACTTGTTAAGGTATTCATATTTGGTAGGCTTGGGTTTGATTCAAGTCCAACTACAGACTCAACATAAAAGTCCACAGCTCAATCACTCAGCGTTATTGTATTCTAACTCAATTAGTAAAAGACTGATTTCAACTCATAATTGTTTTGAGAATCTTTGAAATGGGGAAAAGAATAGCACAAGTAACATCTGTAGTATATCTTAAAAATGTAAAATGAAAATATCACGTCTCTCTCTTCTACACTGCATCGTATGTATAGCTAGTAAGCTGAAAAAAGTGAACACTACAACAACAAAATCTTCTCGTTCGTTAGTTAATTACCTAATCAGTAAGTCAATGGGTCGTAACAATCTTTGAAAGTTGCCAAATCCACGAGTAGACCATTCCAACAGCGCAATATATAGAAATCATCATAAGAGGAAGAAAAGGAAGCCGATCACGAAAAATGATAGGATGCAGAAACTGGCCCCATATCTCGATGACTGCTAAACCAACCAGGTAGGATGTTCCAAACCACCCAATACAGAAAGCACGAGTTTCCAATTTATCATCTCTTCCCTTAACTGTGGTTTCTGTTGTCCCAGGAAAACGCGCAGAAAACCCAAACAACATCACTACAGCATGTAGAAGCAGCAACACAACTTTAATTGGGTATTCTTGTGCTTCAAACAGAAGAGGGAACAGCGAGTAGCAAGATACTGCAGAAAATATAATAACAACAGAAGCACGAGTAAGCTTGATGCAGACAATCCAGATTAGCATTAAAATACTATCTCTATCAGATAACATCAGCAATTGCAAACAGATAACTATTTGACATCCTCTACAGCTGCTCAGGTTAAAGTAACTACTTTCACAAACCCGAACACTACATACATCTTACTCTGTATCGCACTTACAATAGGGCCAACATTAGATATAACATAAATACAGGACAGTCATGTAAAAGATGAACACAAACATTTGAGCGAGAGCAAAATGTAAAAAAAAATTGAATATCAATCAACTTACATGCTACCATTTGCGTTATAAGAGTGTAGTAACTTATCTTACCTATGGACAAAAAGAAGTAATGCTTAGCATCCTCCATGCTTTTCAAGGACGTCAAAGCAAGTGGAATCACAAAGTGAAGTGATGCCTTTTCATGAACATGCCACCCAAACAGAAAGCCACATGTATAAGCATACGATACCCATCTAGAGACCATCTTTGGTTGGGGATTCCTCCATGCTTTTACTAGACATGGAGATATTGCCAACAGAACTGCGATGAATGTTATTGAAGGAGTGATCTGCATTCATTGTCAAATTCATCAAAATATGATTTGCATAATTAATCTGCAATTTATTAATAAATGAGACTAATATCACTCTTAGATTATTCGATATCCAAATTCAAAAAAACATACGTACAAGAAAAAAATTGAGAGCAAAACAACAGATCCTCGAAGCCAAAGGCGCAACGTAAATTGTCTGAGTTTCTATACGCCATTACTCTTTCAAGACTGAAGAAATCAGGAAAATGACTATAGATTAAAAAAAACTACTAGGTTGTAGGTTTAGGTCCAATGCCAGCAGCTATAACGGAATTGAGATATTAAAATAAGAGACTAGATATTGTTACCGAGGGTAGTACAGCAAAAGGCGAGGAATCACCCACAAGACCACCGGTGAACGAGGCTTTTGGGGGTTGGATATCAAAACCTAGCCTCACAAGCAAAAATGCTAATACTTTATCCAACATTATATAGAATACCCAGAAGTTTGGAGCCCAGTAAGCATGGCAGAGTCCCCTGCCAAAAGGAAACATGCGTTGGAGAACTTCTTGTATCTGCAAGGTTACACGTGAAACAAACATACAATCTGTAAATGTCTGATACTGAAATTAAGCAACCAACAAAACTCTCCAACTCAATGTCGTAACTACAAATCTTCAACCATGTCTCATCCTGGATAGTTGATATCCACAAACAATAGGAAGATAGCATTCAGCTGAACCTGAAAGTAGCAGTATGGGCATTGATGCTGCTGCCATTTCTTACTCAGGATAAAATTTAAAAAAAAAAAAAACAAAAGAATCGACATTCCAAAATAAGATTTAGAGGGTGTTTGGCTAAGCTCATTCTAAAGAGCTTATAAGCTCCAACATCTTATAAGATGCTTCAAGAGCTTACAAGATTAAAAACTAAGATGTGTTAGATCAACTTATTTTTTTGGAGCTTATTTTCAATCTTACAAGCATGTTTGGGGTCTTATCTAGCCAAACACTTTTCAAGAGCTTATAAACTGTTTTAAAGAACAAATAAGCTTGGTCAACACCCCCTTAGTTATTGAAATACGAACCAGAAACAGCAACGAGTAAGCTAAGATATCTCGTACATGCTCTACCCTCTACTACAGCCATCAATATCAAATACATCAAGAATCAAGAATCAACTTATCGTATCCAGCTGAGGGTCTACTTGTCGCGGTATTAAAAAAACTGGATGTATCAACTAGAAAAATTCGACAATCAGGGACCACCATTAAATACAGACCAAAAAGAATGAAGAAAAACTAAAGATTTGGCCCAAATTATACACATTTTCACATTCTATAAAATTCAACATTAAGAAGCTGCATAAATTTAGGGGAAGAATCTACCTGGCCGTAGTACCAAAACGGGCCGTAGGCGGCTGCAAATACCGCCAAAACAGTAGTCCCCATAAGCATCAACCTCGCAAACCCCTTGAGCAATCCACCCCTACAATAATGCCTAAACAAATACACAAAATACACCGGCGCAGCCACCGCAAACAAATGCTTAAAACAGAGCAAAACCGCAAAAATAAAGCCTCCCATCAAATCTCTTCCTTCCTCCAAGCACGAAATCGACAGCAGCAGTATCCCCAGCAGAAACCCATTGTACTGAAAATGCAAATGATCAACGAGAAACAAGCCCGGCGCCCAAATAACCAACGCCCAAATCAAGAGCCTCTCTAAATCCCTAAAATTCCTGTTGTTAGTCAATCTATGGGCGGCGTAGACCAGAACGACGTCGGAGAGCGCGACGGAGAGGCGCTGGAACAGGATCGTGCGCGGGGAGGCGTAATCGAGGCCGCGGTGGAGGTCGGTCATGGTGGGATCTACAGTGGCGGCGAGGACGGAGAGGAATTTCTCGAAGTAGGCGAAGAAAGGAGGGTAATCGAGGGTCCATTGGCTGGTGGTGTCGGAGTACCAGCGGGAGAGGGGGAGAGAGTGAGTGAGGGCGAGCCAGTGGCGGTGGACTTCGAAATCTGTGCTGCGGTAGGCGGGGATCAATAGGAGTTTCAGGGCGGCAGCGACGAGAGCCGGCCACCACACGCCGCCGATCTGCTGGCGGTTGGATGGGCGTTTCGTCATTGGCGTGGGCTATGCTCTGGGCTTTGCTGACTTTGGATGCTCCACCATTATCATATCAGCAATTTTTTACTGTTTTTTTATTTCATTCACAACACAATTTAGGGGCTGTATTGGATCGCAGAGCTTCGGGGATTTTTAAGTAGTTTAAAATTCGGGTGTATTACATTGATGGATTTTAAACCTCTTAAAAATTAGTTTGAAGTATTTTATATTTCTTCAAATTTATGAGGTATTTAATTGATGGATTTTAAATTCCCCCAAATTCTTCCGATATTCAACCTTAACTCTATTTCGGTTGATTTCAATATCCCATGGATTTCAACGTATTTCAAAAAATACAAAGGATGAAATCCGGCCTCTGAACATAGAAATTGGATGGAGTTGATATCCTCGAGCACTGACACATGCGATCGCTGACGATGTGTAACGCCAGCGATCACCAGCATGCCACAATCGCTGGTTTAGAGATCAATCAGTGACCGTGCATGTCCCGCAGTCGTGGAATGTGAAAGGTCTCTATTACTTTAACAAAACTTCACAGGTTCACGTAGTATCCCATTCTTCTTTCCGAGCTTCTACCACATTGCAGTTGCAGCTCCTATTTTGGTCCAAGCTCCATTGTCTGATTTGGTTGCTCTTCTTACAAAGGTACTATTTATTTCTTCTTTACAGTGTTTTGATTGAAGTAACATAAGATTTTTGTCTTGGTTGTTTTCTGCAATCTCTTTTTTGGTTTGAGCATGAAGTATTGGAGTACATATGAGAAATATGCTGATTTGTTATGTTAAGCATGAAGTATAAGTACATATGAAATATTTGTGTAATACTGATGATTTGATGATGGATTTGACCATGGCATTGCATGCTTTCTTGTTCGTTGTTCATCTGCCCAACCAGTGACTGCTGGAGTGATGTCGATGGGCTCACGTGGTCGTGTGGATAGTATTTTTTTTTATACAGCATTACATGTTTCTGAATTATTTGTGTTTTATTAGTAATATTGATATGAGGGATTCACAAGAAGATAAGAAGAGAAAGACATCTTATGATACATGAACTAAGCAACAAACCAATTTATTGTTAGAGTTAATGGTTGATGGTGCGCGTCAAGGGTGGCGTGATAATAGTAGTATTTTTAGCAAATCAACGGTGGAACAAATAATATTTCCTATACTTAATGAAAAACTGAAGTAATAGGACATATAGTAATTATCAAAGCCGGGTTAGATGGTTTAAATCAGGTTGGGCATCCTATTCAAACATTATGCGGTTTAGGTCAAGTTTTGGATATGACCCCACTACTAAGAAGCTCACAACTCCAGATAAAGTATGGGAATCATACTTAGCGGTAAGCTTCTTAAAATATTGTCATAATAGCATCTAATTCATTTTGAGAATCTAGTTAATAATTTTATTTTTTTGTTTATTTATGTTAGGCTCACCCCAAAGACGTTAACTTGCGCGATGCTGACTGTCCTAATTATGAGCTATTGGAAATTGCTATAGGAAATGGTGTTGCTGTGGGGAAAAATTTAATTGGGTTAGGAAGTACTACTGATGCAAGGACATTCACAGTAGAAGATGTACGCATAGAGGAATTGAGTTATGATGCCGAATCTGAAATGTTTGTAGGACTATCCTAACTTCAAAATGATCCGGCCATTTTTTCCACACCACCTTCTATGACTCCTGATGTGCCTGTGGTCTCTACTCAAAGAAAATCTCAATCCAAAAGTAGTAGAGCTCAGTACAAGGCAACTTCTACCTCTACTGAGAATATCTCTCAAACCACTCTCATTGACTCCATTACCAAACTAACAACCACCTTTGATGAAGTTCATCAAATGTTAAAGAAGAGAGAAAGAGAACGATCATACACTACTTGGGATGCTAGCAAAGAGGTCTCAAATTTGGATGAAGAATCTCGCCTTAAGGCATTTGACTTGCTTAACACCAAGTCCAAAACAAATAGTTTCCTCAAGATGACTATTGAGGAGCGAGCATCTTGGATTGCACAAGTTATCATAAGCAGAAAAACCTCTTGGATTGTGGAGCGAGTATCTTCAAGATGACTATTGAGGAGCGAACATCTTGGATTCCATTCTAAATTAGGATTAAAACCTCGTGGTTTCTCAGGTTCCCCACTAGTTGAAAAACCAAAAGCAGCTTTCATTCTCTATAAACTAATTGTATATTTTTTATTCTTCATTCTAACATAAATCTTGCTTTATCAGGGGTCATCTTCAGTGAAGTTAAAAACTTAATGCACAAGTTATCATAAGCAGAAGTGTTGTCCTTATCTCTAGCAAAAGTATCCAAACCCAAGACATTCAATTATTTAACCACTTTTGTTGTGATCTGAAGATCTCTAATCAGAGCTCAGTCAATATATCTCGGACGTGATACATTATTCTCAGAATACTTAACATAAACCTGATCCTCCCAATCAAATTTCAATTCAAATGGACAGTCATACATGTGTGTGAAGTCTACAGGGGTCTGCAGCTGCAGCATCACCAGGATTCTTGGTACGAACCATTTCTCAGCGACCAAGGTGAACACGCGACTGCGTGAACTAGAGAATACCAGCGAGCGCTGGGAAGGAGAACGACGGCGAACTATAGCGAGAGCGGCGGAATGCGACCTTCCCACTGGTTGACGGCAATAGGGGCATGGAAGGAAAGACGACGGTGGTGGAACTGGATTTGGGGGAGTTTGGGCTTGAGTTTCGAGTTGAGAAAGCGTCAACGAAAACGAAAGAAACCACCTAAGTGCACCGCGGGGATCTCGCAGTCGTGGAGGAGGGACGGCGGTGGAGCTGTGGCGGCGATGGAGAAAGCGGAGGTGGAGGGACGACGGTAAAGGAGAGGTTCGGATGTGTGAATGTGGGATGGGTGTGTGCAATTAGGGATGGGGTGTTGATTTTAACCACCGATCCCTAAATCAAGGCGACCGTGTATGTCCCGCGATCGCGGGGATGCCATCAGCGACTGAGAAAGACACCCGATCGCTGGTGTGTGGATTTGAAGTCGTCCGAACTCCTTAAAAATCCACCCCGAACTTCCCCAAACTCCACCCTCAACTCCCATAAACTCCACCTAAATCCTATGGAATTCAATTCCATGGAGTTCAATTTCATGGAGTTCAATTTCATGGAGTTCAACTCCATTAAAATCCACCAAATTGTCAATCCAATACAACCCCCTTAAGTGCTCTCCGTCTACCAAAATTTTACTGCCTTTTTCCTTTTTATGAAAATACTCCCTCCATCCCCGTGCAACATGGTCACTTTTTGTTTGCACGGTCGTTCAAAATAAAGGTATTAAATGTAAAAGAGTGTGTTTAATGTATTTTTTATAGACTATTTAATTATTGATGATAAAGTGATTGTAAATACATTTTCATTGTTCATAAAAGTAAAGTACTGTACACATAATATTTAAATACTAAAATATTACCTAATAATCTTTGCTAAAAGAAGGAAACGTGCCAAGTTGAGTGGGACGCTCACAAATGAAAGTGAGCCAAGTTGAACGGGACGGAGGAAGTATGTGTTATTCTACTTTATGTACCCTTATCTCTTTCATTCTTTTTATTATTTACATTTATCCAATTCACAACAACTTTATCAATTTTTCTTAAAACTCGCACCAAACACACACTAGAACATATTATCATGGACGGATGAAGTGCTACTATTTATTAGTAGGGGTGAGGAAAAAAAAACGAAAAATCTGACCGACAGACAAACTAACTCGAATTGATATGAACATAATACCGATTTATATAATTTATGTTCTTATTTATAAAAAAAAACTCAGAAGTTCGGTGCAGTTTTTTTACTTATATATAGATTTGGATCCGTTGAGAACCACTTCTTATATGAGAAATATAAACCATCTACGACCATTGATTACCATCATCCAAGGGTCAGTATTTCACCCACATAAATTAAAAATACAACTAGTTTCATAAGAGAATTAAGAAGTTGGGGGTATAATAGTAAAATAACTATCACATCACATTCGAATTCCCCCAATACGGAACGCAGGTTTCTCAAAAAAAAAATTCTCTCAATCTCCTAATTAACTTCTTCTCTTGTGTATCCTAATTTCTCTTTCGAAATTCTCGATCGGTGATTAATTTTTATTTTGCTTCGTTCTCCAACATAGATTTCAATAATCACTAGAAATCTGATTTTTGTTGTTTGAATTCGAGAAGTATTTGGTTCAGATTGGTCCGAAAACGAAAGAAAAAGCAAGAATATGGATTTAACTGGTTAAGGTATGTATTCTGTCATTATTCCAGCAATATCTATTTGATTTAGTGTGTTGATTTGTTAATTTTTGTACCCACTATATGTGTCTAGGTTTCGATAAAGTATAAACTTTTTTGTGCAATTTGGCATAAATTAACGCAGACGTGGTACGTTCATATTGTAGTTTTCCTGGTATGATTGTTTGAATAATAAGAATTAATTTTTAATTTGATTGCTTTTGTATAGATATCTCAGTATTGACGCATTATTGGCTTTGAAATTTCTAATTAAATAGTTAATGCATTACAGTGAGTTATTTTGTGCATTATTTAAGTTCGTTTCCTTCTTCCCCCCTGGCTGGCCTCTCTCTCTCTCTCTCTCTCTCTCTCTCTCTTTTAATTAATTAAATTGTATTGGTATATATATGTATGGATGTATACGATGATTCTTGCGGATTTTCTTCTCTCCTCTGGATTTGAATTCTCTCATGCATGCATGCATGCAGGAGAAGGAAGGAAAATGTCGAAAGAATGGAAGGCGTTGAAAGAGAACGGTAGTTCTAACTTTGGGCAAATTGAGTTTATCATCTTATAATTATTATGCTTTGGTTCGCCTTCGGTCGTCGTCTATGTTTCAAATATCCAATTTTGTAGCATGCATATAAGGTCCGATTCTGGTCTAAAATCCAAATTTTCTTTTACTTGGACCCAACTTGTAGAATATTATTAGTAATAATATCAAATTAATTTTATATATCCCGGTAACAAAAAATAACATATGGCACACCGAGATCAATGTGGATTTTCATCCAATCATATATACTATATATGATACATGAGAGATGCTCAAATGATAGATTTGATAATCTATTTAAAGATCAAAATATTCTAGATATTTTTTTAAAGATCGATGCTTTTTCTAAAAATTGGATAAGACCGATAAAGTAAAGGTCAAACCCTTTTTGTCATTTTCAAAAGATGGAACTATAAAATAAATAACATGGGTAAAGCTAGGTTAGACCATAATACAACTTAATTAACTTGAAATTTCTTTTGACTAAGATGATTATTTGTGTAGAGTAATAAGTTCTTTAAGGGTTATTTAGGTATGTAAGCATGCATAGACGAACTTAACTAAAATTTTGGTATTTAACATGAACTTTCAATTTTCAGTTAAAATACATAAACTTGGATATTGATTTTTGTTTTCAAACTTTATGTATTTTAAATTGAAAACTCATGTTAAATAATATACCAGAATTAATTAAAGTAAAGTTTGTGCATTTATAGCTATATAAACCCTTTCTTAACTTATGCTGGCCCATACTTAATTTATTTTCTAAGGAGGGCACTATATTCCATAGTCGTTATATATCTTAGTTGCGCAGTAGGCAACTTGTTCTTTCTTGTCCAATAACCTAGCTACAAATTACAAGTAAACGGTTGGACATAGTTTATTAGGCCTCAATTAGGAAATTAAAATCTGGTGCACGAGTAGTGATGCCTTTTATTATCCTACAAGTAGTGCAAGCTTATCTCTAATGTAACTTAAAACTGATCATGCCAGCCCATATATTTAGCAAAAGATTAAAAAGAAATTAATTAAAGAGACAAGAAATTAAACACACAACACAATAATGTTGTTCCCTAGAAAGAGTCGAGTTTGATGCCTGTAAAACGTTTACAATTCTCAACAAGCTACACTTAAGCTTCTAATATAAATCAAGCGTGAAAGCTATTCCAATGGCTGTTCAAAAGCAATCGTTAATTGCAACCATATATATCAAGAAACTGTATGTATCTGCATGCTGAAATATATATGAATGAGAGATAAATACTATATATAACTAGAGAGAGGAGAGAGAGAAGAGAGAGAGAGAGAGAGAGAAATAAAGAGAGATGACAGATTTAGTTAGATAAGTAGTACCCAATGTTTCAATTAGTATCTATCTGTTGTAAACGGAATGATCGTTCATCCTTTTTTCTAGGTATCTTGCCTTGCATGCCTTGCAACCCAACCTTTCAACTGATCATCATCAACTCAAATATAGTAGTATTAACATTTACAACGGACGTAACTTGATTTCATATTTAACTAAAAAAAAAAAACTTGATTTCATCATATCTTTATTTATTACTTGTTTTATCTTTTTGTTAATATTTTGATCACATATTCAGGTAGTTGAAATTATATTAATGTACATATATACCTAATTAATGCCCCATAATTATTTCCTTATTTGGTTTGAGCCATTAATAGCGAGACAATACAAAATAAAAATTGAGCTTGTAGAGTAATAGTTAAACTAAATTTTATAATAAAACTATTTTTATGTATAAGTTGTATATAGTAGATAGTGTAGCAATAGTATATATACTCAAAACATAATAAAGTATGTATATTTATTTATAATTTCTTGAAATATGTATATGTGGTAGGTGTAGGATGGTAACGATACTATTCGAAACACAATTTGTAAACAAAACAAACTTACGTATCCCGAAAACTGTACTGCAATTATTCCTTGCTTTGGAACCAGGCCATTTGAAATCGCGATGTATGAAGAATAATATAAAAAAATAACAATAAAAATAAAAGATCCAAGCTCACAACACCTTAAATTAAAACACTACAATAATTTCCATCTTAAATGAGAAGAGAATTAATATAGAAATTCATAATAATATCTTGAAAATAAAAAGTGTTAATTTCCTTGAAGAGGTTGAGAAATGCTGAAGATGCTTCTTAATTTAAGTGCTCAATTATAAATTCTGGTACTTTTCGGTCACTATATGATAGGAATATGTACATATAATGACACTAACTAGTATATGACGAATCATTGATATTAATTTAATTAAAACAACACACAAAAGAGTTCATATTATTTAGGATAGTTTAGATGACCTGAAACTTAACGGCATAATGATATAATGAGATTGGTGAATGATATTTATATAATGAAGGAAACTCTTGTTAAACCATGTCACCTCCCGCTTACAAATTAAATCAATCTAGATTGTCATTTAGAATTCGGTATCTTAATTATTCTCTATTTTCCATGGATAAACTAAAAATATTAAAATTCCCAATAAAAGGACTGTATATATATTAAAATTATTGTTTTATATATGAAATATAAAAATACTCATCATTTATTAGAATAATTAATTTTACATTTAAACGCACATAACCTCTAATATATATATATATATATATATAGAGAGAGAGAGAGAGAGATTCCCATGCAAACTCCCCTTAAAGTGAGAAATAGGAATTAATCTCCACCATTGATTTTATCTACATGAAGGGTCAAGATTTAGCTTGGTCAAAGCGGGTCAAACCCGGGTCAACCCGTTGACTTTTTTTCGATTTTTTTTTTTATACTGTCACACAAGATGCACAACTTCACATATTCAGATGCACCAATTTACATATTCGGATGCACAACTAAGTGTATTGAGATGCACAAGATTTTAAGTTTTTTTTTATGTTTTTTTTTTCGTTTTTTTTTAAGGTTAGGTCATATGCACTACATCATGTATTCATATGCACCACACTATATAATGAGATGCACCACTAAGTGCATAAAGTGCACTAGTTTTATTTTCATTTTTTTTTATTTTCGTAAAACATTGTGCATCTAGTTACACTGTGTGGTGCATCTAGTTACGCATTGTGGTGCATCCAATTTTTTTTCATTTTTTTTTTTAGCAAATTCGG
Source organism: Schizonepeta tenuifolia (assembly GCA_029490685.1). Lineage (NCBI taxonomy): Eukaryota > Viridiplantae > Streptophyta > Magnoliopsida > Lamiales > Lamiaceae > Schizonepeta > Schizonepeta tenuifolia. The sequence goes on from CM055958.1 coordinate 79,711,251, forward strand.
TGCATCTCACTACACATAGTGGTGCATCTCATTATGTATAGTGGTGCATCCGAATATGTGAAATGGTGCATCTTGGGTGACTGTTTTAAAAAAAAATTGAAAATCTTGTGCATCTAAATGCACTTAACGGTGCATCTAGTTATATAGAGTGGTGCATCCGAATATGTGAAGTTGTGCATCTTGGGTGACAGTTTAAAAAAAAAATTGAAAAAAAAAACTGAAAATCTTGTGCATCTAAATGCACTTAGTGGTGCATCTAGTTATATAGAGTGGTGCATCCGAATATGTGAAGTTGTGCATCTTGGGTGACAGTTTATATAAAAAAAAAATTGAAAAAAAAAAGTCAACGGGTTGACCCGGGTTTGACCCGCTTTGACTTGGCCAAATCTTGACCCTCCATCACCAATAGATCTATGGTGGAGATCTATTCTCATTTCTTAGGATAAAATTCATTCTCATATGATCTATCTCCTATATATATATATAGGGAAGAGATCAAATAAAAATGAAATCATACATGTTAAATAGAAATAAATCTCGAACGTCCATTTAATAGATGAACGGTGTAGATCAATGGAATCTTTATAATGTATTTAAATTCTGTTAGAACCGAATTATTCAATCAATGCAAATAATATGGGCAGAATAGTAATTATCTCAAAATTGTTAGTTATTGTCCACCTTATTTTGTGGGAACCGTATTATCCTACTAATTAACAAATAAAATTATTCCTTCTTTTGTGAGCCACGTAATTGTCTGAGATAGTATCAAGCACTTTTATTTGGATGCTTTTATTATAGAGAACAAACTATATTCATTTTTTTAATCACATCATATGCATTAAATTAGTAAACATCGATAATAATTTTGCAACAAATAAATAAGAAACAGTATAAACTAATAATAACTGTAATATACAATAAAAATTATATTAAAATGCACTAAGTAAAACAAGAAAAATACAATAACATAATATGCAGAAAAAAGAAAAATATATTAATTTTTGTTTTGCTACAAATAAGTAAGATGCATCATAAAACAATACTAATAAACAAAACATACAATAACAAATTCATTAAAATGCAATAAGTAATACAAATATAAAAACGATACATAATATGTAGTAAAAAACGGAAGATGTAATAGGTTCGCTACATATAGATGAGAAGAATGATAAAACAATAATAAACATAATATGCAATAAAATGATTGTTAAAATGCAACAAGTAATACATAAAAAATAATTACATAATGTGTAGTAAAAAAAGAAATTGAATAAATAGTTTTGCTACAAATAAATAAGAAGAATCATAAAAATACAATAAAATGTAATAACTAATACACATAAAAAATAACATAATAAGAAGAAATGGTCGATATATATAAAATGCAATATAATAATCTCTCTCATAAATCTTGAAAGTACACGTAAAATTTTGAAAGATACTCCCTCTGTTTTTTATTAAGTGTCCTATTATGAAATTTGATTTGTTTTTTAATAAATGTCATATTTCATAAATTTTAAAAAAAATGATCAACTTTTGAGAAAAATGATGCAAAACTTTATATTTTACCTAAGTAATAAATGCTAATTATTTACATTTTAAATTTCCTAGGCAATAATTATAGATGAAAATAGTAATATATTAATTTCCTTGGTTTGTGTGTTTTGACGGCTGAACACACTTATAAAAAAACAGAGGGAGTATACCTTTATTGTTTTTTTACCATAAAACCCCTTTTAATAGTAATTAAGATAAATTGTTTATTTATCTCTAATCAATCTAAACCATCTAAATCTATCAAATCAATGGTGTAGATTTATTTCTATTTAACACAAGAGGAACTCATCATTATGAGTCCGCATGAACCATGCATTAATATCACTTCGGAAATGCACAAAATGCAGTACTTTAATGCACAAACATGACAAAGGGCACACTGCACTAACTCAATGCACAAATATTTAATACATTTTTAATGCACGATATAAATAATTTAATGCACTAACTAAATCAGACAATGCATTAAATATCAATTTTTTAATTTTTTTTTATTAATATATATTTGTGCATTGAAATAATGTAATTTATACATTAACTGATATAATAAAAATGCATGGTCCCTGCGGATTCATATAACTATGAGTTCCTATATGATCTTCTATATATATATATATATATATATATATATTGAAGAGAGATGCTTTGAGAAGATTGATCGATTAAAATAAGTAATAATATATGCCTAATAAATATAAACAGAATCCTTCAAATATGCCGGTTTTCATCCATCACTGCATTTGTGTGATCAACCTTTAACTATATCTAATGATTGATAACCTAGCTCCCATTTTGAACAATTTAAATTTCCTATTCTCAATTTGTATTGCATTATATTCAGAAGATTCAATTTTGATTCTCTATATATGCATAATCTAAAAATATTTAAAACTAAAGTATGCCACCTTCACACAAAAACCTAGATTTAAAAATCCATCAAGGCAATTAATATAAACTTGCGAAGATGATCATATTAGTAACAGATTTAACATTGTATATACATTTTGTAATATATTGATGGTGTAATTGGTATTTAAAAATTTACATAACATTGTATATAAACATCAACTTTGTTAGTATTTTTTTTTCCGTAACATACTGACAGTATCATTAATATTTTTATAATTCACGACATTTTTGAACACCAGCTTTATGTGAGTTAATTATAGTATTGGTAATTGCCTTAACTCGTTTGAGATTATTTATTTGCCAGTTAAACTGGACATGATTTGTAAATATATGATGTTTGTGAACTGAAACGGAAATTATATATATTTTCTTAATTAATTACCAAATGGTTGTTGTAGTCGATCGAGTTAGTTAGGGTGCCCAAATTGCGTGGCGAGAACTACTTACCCGTTACTGGGCCCACGCCAAACTGTTATTATATGTTTTGTTTTTTTAAAGATCAATAATATTACATTAAACAACACCCTTTTGTGGAAAAGTTAAAAATGGAAATTATGAATGTGAAGAGAGAACCAACAAATATCTTATTTCTCGAATGTATTTATAGATCAGAATTTTCTTTTTTGGCCGCTTCCTTTTAGGTAGCAAATAAAGGGAACACAACTCCCTTTATATGTATAATAATACGGACAAAACTATTTTTTTCTTACAAATTGGCTAAAAACAAAATTGTATAAATTGTAACATTATCCAAACTGATTATTATTGTGAATCTTTAATTTCTATAGTGAATATATACTTTTGATCAAAAGCCTAAACCAATTACTAACGGTATTATAATGATCATGTTGAAATGAAAGACAAATTATGCGTTACACGTAATTGAAAAGTGAGAACTTAGAATCAGAAAATGGTGGTTTAATTATTGTATAATATTTAAAGAATATCGATTTTCTTTACATATCCGAGAGAGTTAAAAGTACGTCAATTTCTTCAAAAAATATGAAACTATTACAAAATCGATCGTATATTCACCATTATAATAATAGACAAATTACTAATTAGTCGCTACGTATAATCAATGACATCTTACAACTCATAAATAAATTAAACTAGTTGCCATTTACCTATGTGAATCACTCTCGTACGTACAATCTCCCGTCATCATATATTTCATGTCTCAACGCCGAAAATATTTTGAAGCCGCAAAGAGTTTCAGTTTGTGCAAATACCGTCAAAGTTTAAATTTGAAGGTTTTATTTAGATAGCTTGCGTCAAATTTGGCAAAGCGATTTTGGTTGAATTTGCACTATTTATATACTCATTGAAAGTGATCTAAGTATAATTATTTTTTGTCTACTTGCCAGAGTAAAATTAAAAAATTATACGGTATTCGATCGGATGGAAAGATATTTACATAATTAATATTATAACCCTTTTGTATATTAATAAACAAAAATTCTGGATGCATGCATGGATTCCATATATAGTGAAATTAGCTAGATACACCCAGAAAAAAAAAAGAAAAAAAAAAGAAACACAAGTAACGAAATTTTAAACCTAATGTACACGTCTTACAAATTCTGTAATCCTTTCCAAAAAAAATCAACAAATTCTTTAATCCTTCAAACAAAACAGGCGAAAAATAAAAATAATGGCCAAAGATCCTCAGCGCGTTAAAGGGGAAAGAATCAATTGAGAAAAGAGAATGGTTGTTTTTGGAGAATTAATAAGTGGTCATCGCAGCAAAAAACAGAAGATGATGAGTAGGCCCCACTTGTACAGTTCAGTATAACAAATTTTCCCTTAGCAGGAAACAAAATACACAGAGAGGGCCAAGAAAAGTCTAAAAACTAGTACCAAAAGTTTTGGCAGTTTAAGAAAATAAATATATATATATATATATATATATATATATATATATATATAAATGCTGAATGTTAGTCCCCTAGCCTCCTAACCCACACCATATCCCACCAACCCACAAAATTTCCATCTCCCAATCCCACTTCTCTCTCTCTTCTTCAGGTGAAAATTATGTTTTGATTTTTGCCACCGAATCCCTAAAATTGAATTGTGCTCTTTAATTGGGAGAAGTAAAACTCAAATACTAATTTTGTTGTGTTGCATCAAGAAAAGGAGTTAGTTTTGTTTCGTGGCAGCTGTACTAGCTAGTGTACAGTTTGAATTATGAATTTATCTTGATCTTGGAATAGTAGTATTGTTCTTTTCTGAAAGTGTTTTTGATTTCCTTTTGAAGGGTAGACTGACAGAAATATAAAACAGACAAAGAAATCAGAACAAGTCTGAATTCAACCACAGAAACAGAGAAAGATGTATCAAGAAAATGGCGGTTTTGATCAAAGCAACAGCATGCACGGAGGTGGAGTGAGAGAGGATGCAGCTTTCTCCCAAAACTGCAACAACTTCTCCATGAACGAACAACCCTACCCTCAAAACGACGCCGCCTCCGCCCTCGAGATGGACCTGCACCACCAACTCGAGATCGAGCAGTGCTACACCACCAAAAACGGCGCCGACATTCCAGAAATGGTGCACGAATCCACAAATTGGCAAGGGATGGTCGAAAACGGCCAGTACCACCACCAAAATCCCGCCGCCGCTGATTTCAACCAAATCTACGCCGCCACAGCTTCGATGGCGGACGCCGCCGCCCCCGATTTGCTCAACATATTTCCTCTACCGCAGTGCTCGCCGTCGTCTCTCCTCCCCAATTTTCCGCACAAATCGCCGGCTTTCCTGGCCTCGCTGAGGCTGTTGGGCGATCATGGCGGAGACGGCGGCGTCGTTTATGACCCTCTCCTGCCTTTAAACCTCCCCCCTCATCCCCCTTTGTTGCGAGAGCTGTTCCAGTCTTTGCCACATGGAGGTGGGGTCTACATAAGAAATGGAGGAGGGCTGTTCCCTAGTGGGGTGGATGAGAGGGAAGCAAATCATGTGGCGGCGCTGTATCAGAACGGCGACGGATTCGAGTTCGCCGCGCCCGAAATCGGCAAAAATATTAATAGAGATAATGGAAACAAAGATACGAAGCATTTTGCGACGGAGAAGCATCGAAGAGTGCTGTTGAATGATAAATACGGAGCTCTCAGATCACTCGTCCCTTGTCCCACTAAGGTACTATTTAAATCCTTTGCCAAATTAATCTTCCATTAATTTCACCTAAATCCATAATCGATCTGTACCGCCTATTTTCTGATTTTGTCATATTTGCTCAAAACACCGGAAATTTTATCAAAGAATGACAGAGCGTCGACGGTGCACGATGCGATCAAATACATAAACGAGCTGAAGAGGACGGTGGCGGAACTGGAAGGTCTGGTGGAGAAGAAGAGATGTGCGAGAGAGAGGGTGAAGAGGCCAAAGGTGGAAGAAGATGGGAGCGAGTACTCGAAGTTGGGAGGGGGCGATATGGACGGATCGTCATCGCTGAGGCTGAGGAGTTCGTGGCTGCACCGGAAGTCGAAGAACACGGAGGTGGATGTCCGAATCATCGACGACGAAGTGACGGTGAAGCTGGTGCAGCAGAGGAGGATCAACTGCCTCCTCTTGGTGTCCAAGGCTCTCGATGAGCTGCAGCTGGATCTCCACCATGTTGCTGGCGGTCTCATCGGGGATTACTACAGCTACCTCTTTAACTCCAAGGTATAGGTATCGTGCACTAATTTATTCGTTTACCAAATTAATTTAATCATTTTTGTATGATATATGTGTATTTAATTTGCAGATTTGCGAGGGGTCGATGATATACGCTAGTGCAGTGGCGAACAAGCTTATCGAAGTTGTGGATAAGCAGTATGCTGCAGCTCCACCCACGACTGCGGCTGCGGCTACCTATTAATTAGCTAGCTAGGTAAATTAATATTATTAATTAACTATATATGCTGGGATTGAATTAAATGAATGGAGCTTAATTAGATTTAGAGCCTATATATATTTGCGAAATCCAAACCTAATATAATAGTAACAAACGCACACTACACACAGTAGGGTAGGGAGTATATATATCGAGAGTGAGAGAGATGATTTAGCTAGCTAGCTAGAGAGAGAATGAAGAAGAGGTAGCAATTGATGAGTCAAAGTAAGTAGAGAGAGTTTCTTGAAATGGGCATGCAGATGCAGATGCAGATATACACTACTCCTGCTTAATTTCTTACAGAAATAATAAGGCATGTGCAGTGCAGTAGTAGGATTAATGTACTATATATGTCTAGCTAGCAACTGCAGCTGTACCTGCAGTTAGTACTACTAATAATTGCGCACACACACACACACATTGAATATACACTACGTTAATTGTGTGAGAAATAGTGTAGACATTCATTTCCCGATCATGTTTGAAATACCAATTAATTTTTTCTTCAAGGCAAATGTATGAGACCTTTACAGTGTTGTGCAATTGTGGAATCAAATACTACTTACTAGCTAGCTAGCTATTGCCTATTGGGGAATCAACTTTTTAATATTTCCAAATTAATTAATCAGCTAACTAAATTTCGATATATACTTTAAGTATATATGTAGTTGCTAAATGGGAGTTTTAATTTATTATTTAATGATGTGCAGGGGGGCTCTGTTCTAACACCATGCATGACTTGTGATACGATGTTGAAGGAGTAACTTAGCCTGGGTGCTATATATATAGTTAATTTCTAATTAAGAATCTTTTGTATCTTATTTTTATATATTAATTAACTACTATATATCATACAAATTCAATGTTGCATGCAATTTGCTTCATTTGATTGCGCTATATTCGTGAGGTTTGAATTAATGGAGCTGCCCTAGGCCTATAAATACACATGTACTAGTCCTAATTGCCACAACGAAACCAAAAATTTTAATTTAGTCCATGACAGAGTAACTAGTTATGTATGGCATCATTGATGGGACAAGAAACTTATGCACAAAATAAATATTCTTGATATGATTCGAGTATTCTCACTCATAAAATTCAATTTAATTAGATTAAAAAAATGCATTAGGCATCTGCATCAGACCAAGAAATAATAGGGTCCCGAATTGTGTCGGACCAAAGTAGCTGCAGTCCACGTGAGCTTGGCCGAGCCGTGCAAACCCAACCCATTTGACAACTATATATATATATATATATATACACATAGCACTTATGATTAAAGTATATGCATAACGCATTATATATAAGTTTTAAATTCGTTGAAGTCCAACAAGTCAAGGAGGCTTTTCTTCAATTTTTTCTGTATGAATTTAAAAAAAATCGAGCTCCAATTTTTGCTTATATTAATTAACAATCTCAATAACAATTTCTAAGGTATAAAAATAAAATATAATATCAAACTCAAATCAAATTAATAATTTTAATATGGACAAAACAAGAGTAGTTAGTGGTGTTCATGGAAGGTGTGTAGCACATTACCTCTCTTTCATGTATATTGGTAAACTTACAAACCCATATATACTGAGAGTACAACATATATTATTTTTCTTTAATTTACTATAATTTGAAATAAATTTTATGAAATTATTGGAAATTTTGTCACCGCTAGTATAAAAACATAGTACTTAAAATTATTACTATAAAAGTAAAATAAAAAATAAAATAATATATGTAATATGCTCGTCAAACTTATTTGTTAGAGTTACTACCCTAAGTTTACGTGTGGATGGATGCCTATTCTTTGCTAATAATACTAAAAAGTTGAGATGCCTACCTAGTAGAGAGAAATCAATTGATTAAAATACTTAAAAATAAACTTTTGAAAGTTAATATGTTGGATTAGTGATAAACAGAATCCTTCAAATATGCTGATTTTATCTATCACAACATTTGTGTGAGCAACCTTTTACAGTCCAATGATTGATTACCTCCAATTCAAAAGTATGATAGAAGTTTCAGTTTTGATTCTGTTGGAAATGACAAAATTAGGGCAACATTAATTATAACTCTATCATTCATCACGACACACAATTAATTTTTAATATATCAAGACATGACAAACCTTTTTTTTTTCCTTTGAATTCCGGGATGTGGGGGTTCTGATTTGTACGGAGACACTGTTCAACTGTGCTATGAAATAATAATTCGATTATTTTTTTATTAATTCTATCACACACACTACATATATGTAGACAACACGAACAATATTTTGTAACATCATATTGACAGTATAGTTCACAATATTATGTGACTTATTGAATTATTATAGTATTGTTAATCTCGCTTAACTCATTTGGGACTTTTTATCTACAGCTTAGACCGGAAATGAATCGTAATATGTTTTCTTTTTTAATGTAACCGTTAACTATTATTGGTATATTTCTACCAATTCAAATAGTTGCTGTTATAGTTGAGTTCGTTAGCGTGCCCAAATTGCGTGATTGAAGAAAACTCTTACCTGATACTATAGTGGACCCACGCAAACTGTAATTATATTTTATAGAGTATATTTTTAAAGAGGACAGTAAATTACATTAAAAAGTGAAAACACCCTTTTTGCAGAAAAGTTAAAAATCAAAATAACGTGAAGATAGGTTTTAATTAAAAAAAAAGGATAATTTTAAACATAGTTTCCAAATCTCTCACTATAGCTCCTAATTAATATAATATAAAAAATATTAATAAATATACTCTTATACCCTTATAACGCTTAACTTAAATTCTAATTATATAAAATCAATATCTATACTCCATAACCTCTAATTAAATTTAAAATATTAAAAAATTACATAGCCCCCTGCTCAAATTTATACTACTTAATAGACAATGCTAAAACCTGCAATATAAATCTCTTTCACCCTACCTTCAATTTTTTGTTGTTATTGTTGTAATATTTCTTCTCCCATTTACGTTACAATGTTTCTAGTTGGATGAAAGAGCATCAAAGGAAACATTCCTCTCAAATCCATACAATTAACTATATATATTAACTGCACCAGAAAGCCTACATCGTTGATGTGAATTGAGAAAGCAAACTCCAATAGTTTTGAATGTCATTTAAATTTGACTCTTTAGTCTGATAAGGAATATTGTTATATGTAAGTTTTGTTTTGACCATGGGGAAGGTGAACTTTGCAAATTTCCCAATCGCCTTGTTCAAATCTTCAATTTCTCCCTGCAACTCATCTCTCTCATTTCAAAATAAAATTAAAAAAAAATAGCAGTGGACAAACAGACCATTTCAAACCAAGACGGAGGCTTTAGACATTCAATTCAATTCAATTCAAAAGTACATGGCAACATAATAAATTAGATTCTCATACTTGTATCAATTAAACTTCGTACATAATTTCGTTCCTAAAATCCAAGATTCAAACTGTGAACTTAGCCTGAAAATTTTCTCTTCGTATTACTTTCAATTTCTATGGCGATTTTGAAGGAAGAGAGACTGAGAGATATTATATTCTATTATGTTGGGATTAGATGAATTGGTTTTAGGTAGCGACTATGAGAGAAATTGGTGTTGGCGGTTATGGAGTGAAGAAATTTGGAGTTGGTTTCTAATTAAAATTTAAATTAGGATAATTAAGAAGGGTTTTATGGTACATTTACATATATTTATATTTTCATTTTTATTTAGGAGCTATATAGTGTGAGAGATTTGGAGGTTATGTTTAAAATTGTCCTTAAAAAAATTAAATGTGAAGAGAACTGAATAGCAATTAGCAAATATCCATCCCGTCTTGTCTGTATAGACCGAAATTTCCTTTTGACTTGATCTATGTTTCCTTTTGGGTAACATGCAAATAAAAGGAACACAAAATATGGACAATTTTTTTAAAACGGCTCAAATTATGTTGCTCCTGATTTCCACGATATAATAAATTATTAATATTTTTTTTTTGACAAATGGATGACAATATCCAACCCCACTTATAGTCAATATTTACATCCACTTATAGTCAATTAATTAACTATAAGTGAGGCAAAGCGATGTGGAGGTATTGACTATATTCGTGGGGTTCGAATATGGATTTAGGTTTCTTACTTTAAGTGAGGAAAAGCGATGTGGAGGTATTATACAACTATTGTGTTGCGTTTTGGTTGAAATTTATTTGCATATATTCATTGGATAGGGTATTACTTTTTAGGGTGCATTTACTTTGATAAAAATATTTTCATTGGAAAATGATGGATAAGAAAAGATGAGAAAAATATTAATATTTCGATCCTTTTTTTTATCACATGTTTACTAGGATTGAAATTTTTATGGATTTTATCCATTAGAAAATATTATCACACCCCTCCCCATATTAATATTTTCCACAATTAATGAGAAATGGATAGAAAATGGGCTACCCGGAAAGGTTATCCATCCTGCCCGAGGAAAATTAACCAACGTAGTAAACGTGTGATTTAAAATTTAATTGGCTTCCGTCTACACGGAAGAATATTTTAAATTTAAATTTTTTTATGATTGATTTATATTATATCGATTTCTACAGTAAAAAGATAAATGCATATACATAGTGCAAATATATGTGCAAAAAAGATGGATTTAGCCAAATGAAATTTTACAAATGAAAGAGAAAAGAAAACTACTAAAACTCAGATGAAAAAGGGTGGCTAAACAATCTTGCTTAGCGTCTAGTTACAAATTCCAACTATTATATTGGTGCGTGAAATGTATACATCTGTATTGCCCGAAAATCACGAGTCTGAGTTACTAATTTATAAATCCATTTCTACGTCAGAATTCTCTATTGAATTTCTCAATGTGACATCACTTGTTGCATTCATATGAGAACGATACTGTGAATTTATGGCATTACTAGACGTTTAAAGTTTAAAATATATAATTTTTATATATATATACTTTATATCTTGAGCTCTTAATCATGGTATATGTAATTTTCTTATAAATGCAACAAAAAATGTTACATGAAGAGACCGTAAAGAATCCGATTTATTTCTACGTACCCCACAACCTTTCTTATGGGGCAACCCATTTGGCACATATAGTTTAAATGAGAATAATTGGTTATTGTATACTTAAAAAAATAAAAAAAAAATAAAAAATAATTAAAAAAAAAGTGTAGAAGATCATTAGTGGGTCCCATTCCAACAGTTCAGTGTAACAAATTTTCCCTATACAGGAACAAACATACATAGTAGGCCAACTTGGAAAAGGGTACAAACAAAAACGGAAAAAGTTTTGCCAGTTTGAGAAAATAAATACATAAATGTTGAATGTTAGTCTCCTCCTAACCCGCGCCATATCCAACCAACCCACACAATTTCCATCTCCCAAATCCCAATCCCATCTCTCTCTCTCTCTCTCTCTCTCTTGGTAAAAAGTATTGATATTTTGCAACCGAATGCCTCAAACTCAACTGTGTTCTTTAATTAGGTAGTAGAGTAAAACCCAAAATATATTGGGATTTTGTTATGTTGAAATCAAGAAAAGGAGTTAATTTTGTGGCGAATATTGCGAATTTGTAGTACTGGACAGTTGTAATTATGAATTCTTGTCTTTAGCTCTGTGTTGACAGTTTTCTTTTGTTGAAGGTACACTGACAGAAATATATATAAATTAAGCAGATCAGATGAGTAGAAACCAAAAAGTTTGATGAAGCGCAGCATGTTTGAAGAAAATGGCACTACCCAGTTACCAAATTGCAACAACTCCTCCTCTTCCGCGCTGGAGATGGAGCTGCAGCACCAACTCCAGATCGAGCAGTGCTACAGCAACATAAACTGCGGCGAAATGTCCCACGATTCCTCAAACTGGCAAGAAATGATGGGTTTTAATCAAAATTACGCAGCCAATTTCAACCAAATCTACGCTGCTACGCCGCCGCCGGCTTTGTTGGCTTCACTGGGGCTGCTGGGAGATCATCACAGCTCCGCCGAGCCGAGCGGCGTCGTTTATGATCCTTTGAATCTGTTCCAATCTTTGCCCGGCGCCAGCGGTGGGGTTTTCACACTAGGAGGTTCGAGCAATGGAGGTTTCTTCAGTAATGGCGTGGATGAGAGAGAAGGAAACATGAGGGGGTTGTACCAAAATGGTGAAGGGGGTTTTGAGTTTACTGCTGCGGAAATCGTTAAGGATAAGAGTGAGAAGCATAGGAGATTGCAGTTGAAAGATAAGTATGAAGTTCTCAAATCTTTGGTTCCTAATTCCAGTAAGGTACATACATACATACATATATATAGCATATTTTTAAGTAAAATTCCATTCCGTTTATTTTAATTAATTGAAAATGGTTGAAAAGAAGGATCGAGCGTCAATCGTGGCCGATGCCATCAACTATATAAACGAGCTGAAGATCACAGTGAGTGAGCTGAAAATGTTAGTGGAGAAGAAGAGATGTGCGAGAGAGAGGGTGAAGAGGCCAAAGGTGGAAGAAGATGGGAGCGAGTACTCGAAGTTGGGAGGGGGCGATATGGACGGATCGTCATCGCTGAGGCTGAGGAGTTCGTGGCTGCACCGGAAGTCGAAGAACACGGAGGTGGATGTCCGAATCATCGACGACGAAGTGACGGTGAAGCTGGTGCAGCAGAGGAGGATCAACTGCCTCCTCTTGGTGTCCAAGGCTCTCGATGAGCTGCAGCTGGATCTCCACCATGTTGCTGGCGGTCTCATCGGGGATTACTACAGCTACCTCTTTAACTCCAAGGTACTGCAAATTACCAAATTAATTAATTTACCATAATATATACTACTACTATTATATTTCTTCCACTTCCACAAATACTATTTTAATTATTAATTTGTGTATGAGTTTGCAGATTTGTGAGGGTTCGATGGTGTATGCGAGTGCAGTGGCGGACAAGCTGATCGAAGTTGTGGACAAACAGTATGCTGCTGCAGTTCCTTTTACAAGCAACTATTAGCTAGGTAAATTATTTAACCCTAAATTAATAATGTCAAGAATTTGCCATGGCTGTGGAATATTGTTGATAATTTAATCAAATTAATTACGCCGAAATGCAAGATTGATCTAATGAGACAGCTGGTATTAAAGTCATTGTAGAAGACGCATTTTGATTATTGTTCTACACAATTTGTTTTCATTTCTTATCTATTTGTTACAAGTGTTTGCTTTAATTTGCTCGAGGAAGAAACAGCTCTCTCTCTCTCTCTCTCTCTCTCTCTCCCACAAAATTATACGAAATTCGGAGATAATTAGGATAAAATAAAATAGAGCATCCCATAACAAATACTATGCAGTTTAAGGTTGAAGGTGAGGTTAGGTGAAATGCATGCCAAAATTAGTAATATAATCTGCAATGCCACAGAAGGTAAGGGGTACTACTGGAGAGAATCAAGAAAAGGTAATTAGTCGGTCAAAGTGGAGACATTTTCTGAAATAATTGGGATGCATCACAAACACTCTTTGCTAACAGATAAATGAAAAGGCGGAAATTTCCGACTTGAAAAGCTAACAGAAATTTTGATATTTGCATATTAATATGAAAATTAAGGACTTTATTTCATTTTTTGCAGGGCCGGGGCCTTTTGTTCTACACAAGACAAGACTTAATATTGAGGGAGCAAAGTCACAAGAAACGCCTTATCTTATCTTTATGTATTGACTACATACTTAACGAATTTAAAATTGCAAGGTGATAGCGTACTTCAGTTGTCTGTGCAATTCTAATACACACAAAATATATATATATACTTGGGAGCTTCTAATTATGCCTATAGATATAATTATACATTTTCTTTTTTCTTTTTTCTTTTTTCTTTTTGAAATAATAATTATACATTTTCAGACTATCTATTTGTAACCATTTCTATAACCAAACTATTTCCATAACACATTAAACAATTAGATGTACGTCTAACTGACCCCAAGCAAATTCATATATATATATATATATATGAATGAATGTCACGTAAATTCAATATACAAACGACAGACCAAAATACAAATATTTGGGTTCAGGGTTAAGGTGATTTCGAAGGAATATAATTAAATAATAGGACAAACTTAAAACTCTAACAATAAGGCGATCTTTTTAGGTAATGATAAAAAATGATTTATTGAAATAAAGGAAAAAGAATCGTTTAGACGCTATAAAACAGAATAAGATTCCGTGCGCACACATCAAAACCAATAGTGAGAAGCAACGTTTGAATTTGTTGATACAAGAAGAGACAGACGGAAGATCTTACATGAACACCAACAAGACTAGTGCAAAGATAAAACAATCAATCTTCATCTTAGTTTGATATTAGAAGAATGAAAGAGGCATACATATATATTTTGCCTATAATAGGGCGTAAATGATCCTATCCATTCTAGGTAAGACAAAACAGTACTACTATACTAATTACTAAGAAATCCCCAAATCACAGAATAATACTTAGTAATTCCGAACTAACACCACTTAATTACTTTGAAGAACTGGTAATCACATCGACAGATCCACGCGGTTTCTTAATAAAAGTGAAGGCCAATTAAACCGAAGCCTCCATCTTCGCTGACGACGCGATATCCCCATTGCTGAACAATATCGTCCTCCCGAACAAATAATCAACCAATCGCAAACGAGAAGCACAGTTTCCTCAATCGGCCACTGCTCCAGATGCAGTCCGTACAGTACGCCGTTGGGATCCGACGCGTCGATCTTCAGAAAACCGTGTCCCCTACCCTCTTCGTCGAACACTTTCTCTCTCTCTCTCTCTCTCTCTCTCTCTCTCTTCAGCCGTCAGAGCGGCGTTCATCAGTGCGTAGCTGCTTCGCACGAACAGCGCCATACTCACGTCGTTCGCTTCCAGAACCTTCTCGAACAGCGGAGCGTGCGGAATGCCCCCCATTTGTTCGACTACGTACTCTTTGGTGGAACGCTACTGGAACTTGTTTGAATGACGAATTAGCTTGTGGATATCATCTTCTTCTCCTTCGATTTGATTTTCTGTGTTTTTTTTTTTTTTTTTAAGATTTAATTTCAGTTTATGAGCGCAAGGGATATATCTTTTATCCTCTTACTTTGATTTATATATCGAAAATCGGTTTCAACAAAGGGCAGCTATATTTGAGTACACTTTTCATATGACTTCGAGTAAGAAGTATGATAAAGTATGCTATATGTTTGAGAAGTTTCATACAATATCCCATCCCAAATATATATTAGCACGAAATCAATCCAAATTTTGTTTGAGTCGATCAGCAATATAACAAAAACAAAATTAATTGAAAATTGTTTTTGACAGGCGCGATATTGTAATTATAAAATCATGAATGTCATCCAAAATAATAGAGAATTAATTGGATCTGTATTAAAAAGCAGTAAACGTACCTACACAAGTAAAGGATAAAAAGTAGTGTTAAGAATAAAAAGAAAAAAGAAAAAAGTGAAAGAGTTGATGGTAGAGGCGAGCGAGGGGTTAATTAGTTGTTGAGAGGAATAGGATCGATCTTGTTGATATTCAAGCGGAAACGGTTGGGTGCACCAGCACGGTATCCCCATCCTTGAAGGAAATCGCCTTTCTGGAATCCATTGGCACTCACAAGCTTGAACCATTCATAATTGAGAACTATCGCATTCATGGCCGGCCACCTCTTCAACCTCATCCTGAACTCGGCGCCCCGTGGATCTCTTGTCATTACCTCCATCGCTACTGATTGGTTCAATACACGCTCTCTCTCCTCTTCTGTGAGAGCCGCCATCAGCCTCTCGCTTCCCGTGATGAGCAGCCGGTTCTGGCTCTGTTTCACGTCCGAAAGCTCCAGCTTCTTCTCGATCAACAGAACAGGTTCCACTAGGCCTGGGCCTGCCTCATCATTATCATCCTCCATCGGAGGCGGAGGCGGAGGCGGAGGCGGAGGCGGAACCACAACTAGGGCACCACATTCATCTTCTTCATGAGAATTAGGGCTTCTCTGCCTCTTCTTCTGATGCTCGCTAGTATCTGATTCCCTATCACCGTCGTCAACCCTAGTAGCTTTTCTCTTTCTCTCATGACCGGAGGAACTCCCAGAATTGAGTATGAATATCTGCGGGAAGATGATTTCTTTAAGGGGAGATTTGAGGGCTGGGACGACGTAATAATTGGAGGGGCCGCTCCTCTTTTCATCAAAGAAATCATATTCTTTGATCAGTCTGCAGTTAAGTCGTGGTAGCCGTTGCTCATCGCCCTTCTTCATCTCTTCTTTCGATTAATGTTGTAATTAATTTTCTGCTATCAATGCGCTATGCTAATATATATATATATATACTATGATTCTATCTCTCCTTTTTCTGATTAGGAAAACCACTCCTGAACAAGAAAGATATACTAGGAAACTTCTTTGCCTTCTCGGACTGCAATACCGGAAAAAAGAATATATATATATAATCTCAAACGAAATATTACTAATTTCATACTTTCCATTCTTATGTACTAGTATCAATATCAATTATTAATAAAGTAAGGTAAAAGTTTTTATTATCTTAATTATTTATATTATTATACTTGCCATACAAGAAACTGTATACACTGATTAAAATTAGAGTGTGTTTGACTGTACGCTAACAATTAAAGCGCATGGCGCCTTCATTAGCTCGCTTGCCTATAGTTAATTTGCTCGTCTTTTTTAATTTTTTTCCCCTTATTTTGTAGTGTTTTTTTTTTTCATAGTTTTAACTTTCCTCTTTTACTGTTTAATTTTTCACAATTATGATTTATTGAAAACGATGTAATTTTCTGGTAATTACACGCAAATTTTTGGTTGTCAACAAGAGACTATATGGAGTCATAAAAACAAAGACTATCAAGATATTGAACATTATCAAGATGTATTATTTTATAGTCGGAGTCGCGGTGTAATACTGTTCAACATTTAGCATGGTACTTAAAAATATTTGGTACAAAAAATATTGATTTGAGGCTTGTCAACATTTTAGTTAAATTTATAATACTTTTTTCAGGCAAAATAGAAGGTTTATTAATTAAGAACAATAACAAAGAAAGTTGAGAAGACCAATCATAGAAGTTGGGGGCTCGACTCAAACATGAGGGATAGAAAAATCTCCAAAACTTTTAACAAGGTGATGAACCACATAATTGGCTAGCATCTAGAATTCAACAACAATTACTAATAATAACTCTAAACTCGAACTGATCAATTTTTCGAGAAGAGATAGCATCACACACGATTTTGTTATCAGTTATAAATTTCACTTGAGTAATACCTTTTTCTTTTTATCTACAATAATGCATCATGCATGTCCATAGCTTCTCCTTCATTCACACGAAGATAGTCGATGTACATGTGCTGGTACAAAGCATCTGAAGAATAGGATTATACACGGTTCGGTTTGGTGCGGTTTGCACTAAAATCAAATCAAACCATAAAATTACGGTTTGATAATTTTTCAAACCAAATCAAACTGTTTTAGCATTAAATCCGAACCAAACCAAACGGTATTAATACGATTTGGTGCGGTTTGATTTACGGGTTTTATATATTTTTTTATTTTTCTTGCAGAGTAATAAAGAAAAATGATTTGTTTATGTATGTGAACTGACGGCATGATGTAATATTATACTTCAAATTTTTTATTTGTATGCATAGTATCATAATTAACTAGAGAATTTAACTTGAAAACTAAAATAAAATGTCTTGTTTCAAAAGCCTTCTCAATACATAGAATCGATCAAGTAAAAAACCTTTGTTGCTATTTTTTTCATGAGAACAGATTGTGGTGGCGGTAGAAGAAATAACAAACAAGCCACCAGAGTCAAATTAAATAGTAGTAAGTAGTTAGGGTTAAACCTTCTTATTTTGACTTATGGCTTATATAATTAAAAATGAGATATGCAATATACTATATAACTCTTTCAATACTAAAAGTAATATTAATACAATAATTATATTACGGTTTACGGTTTGATTTTGTTTGGTTTATATTTTTTAAAAACTAAACTTAAACCATAAATTATAATTTTTTGAAAATCTAAACCAAATCATAATTTTCAAATCATAAACCAAATCAAACCGAATAAACACGGTTTTGTTCGATTTGATTTACGGTTTAAACCAAACTTTGTACCGCCCTATTGAAGAATCATGTCATTCCCTGTAACGTTCAAATTGAGAAAAAACGCCACATCTCCACCACATCGATACCACCCAACCACCCATCCGGAAGATCATACAGTTGAAAAAACATTTTGCACCACTTTCTTAATGTTATCTATATATCTGCAAATGTGACTAGGTATCATAATTTATGTAGCAATAGGCTTGTAAATTTTTTAAATCACCGACATACAAAAGTAACAAAACAGTCGGATTACTTTGGTTTTTATTTTTTATTGATTTTTATATTCCTAAAAAATAGTAAAGTGAATTTGGGATTAATTAAGCAGACATGACATGATAGAAGAAAATTCGGTTCCAATTTTTTTTTTTTTTTTCAAGCAATCCGGTTCCAAGTTTTAAGAAACATGGATTCGTCACATTCTGCAGCTATGGCGGCAACCACCACCGACGGCGCCGGGAACAGTATTATGGTGTCGCAATCAACCGATGCGTCTCCGGCAGATTCCTCAGCCACCACCGCCGCAACCCCAATCGACGATCCTAGACAGAATTTGACTCAAGCCATAAATTCAATTCAGAAAACTCTCGGCATCCTCCACCAGCTCTACCTCACGGTCTCCTCCTACAACGTTGCTTCCCAACTCCCTCTCCTCCAGCGCATGTAATTGCTGTTCCGTCCAATACTTTCTACTCTTTTATACCCTATTCAATTTCTCTTTGCTGTTGGGCACTAGCATATTGTTTGGTGTTTGTGGAATTGATGCTTGAAAAGTATTTCCTGTTCGATTTTTGTTTGCGTAGATCATTAATCGTTTTTTTGGGGTATATTTTTACTGTGATTTGCTCTTATTTTTGTTGTGATAAAGGAATAATCTAGTAGTGGAATTGGATAATATGACGAGATTAGCAGAGAAGTGTAACATTCAGGTGCCTATGGAGGTTCTTAAGTAAGTCTTTGTTCTTATGATTAAAAAAGGTAATGCTAAACTTGAGTTTGCTAGTAGTAATGTGTTCGTTTGTTTCTGAATCTACAAATTGGGATGTAGTTTAATAGATGATGGAAAGAATCCTGATGAATTCACACGGGATATGTTGAATGGTTGCATTGCCAAGAACCAGATTACTAAAGGGAAAACAGATGCATTCAAGGTTGGTCTTAGTTTGCAATATGCATTTGTTATTTTATATTCATTTCGCACATTTTATTTCCTCGTGCTACATATATTGTGCTTGGTTATCATTGGGAGTGATGTCTTTGAGCGTGGGTTGGGAATTGTTTCGATGTAGTAGGATTGGGTGATTGCGTACTTCCACAGGGTTACGAGTAAAAAAACTTATGGCTTTCGTAAAAAAACTTATGGCTTTCATGATGGCAGTTTAGCATTGGTGGCCATATTTGGCAGGGCAGCAGTTTATTTTATGTCCGGGTTTGCACCACTTGTTGCAGCAATAAATTTCTACTCCGGCTTAGCAGAATTGTGTTGCCAATAACTCAAAATTGTGACATATAGTTTTTAGGCTGTCTTGGCTCATTATTTTCCGTGTATTTTCCCTTTATGCTCAGTTTTCTTGTTTGCAATTATTATTATTTTATTTTTTTAATTTATTTTTTGCTTTGTTTCATGATGAGAGGAGTAGAATTTTTTAAATTGTGTAGCAACTTCTTTGCTCTTAATATGATGCAGGGCCTGCGAAAACATCTGCTTGAAGAACTGGAGCAGGCATTTCCTGGTGAAGTGGAAACTTATAGGGAAATAAGAGCAGCATCTGCAGCTGTGAGTTATATCTACTTACTTGTTTTCTCTTTCTTCACATGTTAATGCACTCATATCTCTATTATAATGGCTTCCTCTGCATTAGATAAATTTGTTCTCTAGAATGTATTTCTTTCACAAAAATGCATGCTGCAGCAATGTCTTAAAATTCATAACTCGTTACTTTTCCTGTGATATTGTACGTTATTTTGTTGTATAATTGTCGGTATGGTTTTGTAGTAGAGTGTGAGTAAAGAACTTTGCATTTTACTATTTTGATCAATTCAATTTAGATAGGGAACCCTTAGTGTAAGATCATAATCTTTGGGTTGAGCATCCTCTTTCATAGATATTACTTTTGTTTAAAAGTTTGCATAAATAGTCAACCCACAAGTTCAAGACATTGGCATTTTCTCTAGTAAGATCATAATTGGATTCTGAAGGTATAAGGACTTGGAACTGATGATATTAATTACACAATCTGCAAGCTTAAAATTTGTTGGATGTGAGTTACAACTTACAAAATATCTTTAACAATGTTGTTTTGTGATTTAGACTGCAGAAATGACAATTATACGTGTTTCTTTGCGAAGGAAACATGCTTTTAGGAAGCCAATTTGGCTTGTATTACTTGACTCTTTGGGATGGTGAGAAGAATAGATATAGTGTGAAACTCTTAACTCAGTATTGCGGTTAGGAGGTTTGAGAAAAGTGGGTGCAGATGCATAATAAAACATCCCACTGTCGCTCTAGGTTTTTATAGTACGGTTTACAGGTTACGCGTGCAGGTTACCCTCGTCTTAAAGGAAAATGTGAATGTGAATTTTTAGCCTACACTTGTGTTCCCTGGCATGTGTTAGTTGAGCAGGAAAAGCATGTTGTTCAGTTGGTAGTTATAAGTTACTACAACTTGTTGACCAATTGAAACTTTATGCAGGAGGCCAAACGATTGACTCAGTCACAGAACATGCTTCCCAATGGAGATGCTAAAATTTAGACACATATTTGGACGAAAAATTAATAAAAAAATTTGGGTGATGGAGTGTGTTGATTTGTATCGAATTATGACTTAAAAGGTTCCATGTATTTCTTTGTTTGGGCTTCTACTTTTTTATTTTTATTTTTATTTTTCGGTTTTTTTGGTAAAATCTGTACATTGCGATCAAATTGCAATTACGGTCTTTTAACCTGAGGTTCAATTTGCAATTACCATTCTGGTGAAAGTTGTAAATTACAATTTGCAAATTACTACCATTTTAAAAAGTGAAAGATGTTGAAAAAAAAAGAAAAAATATTTTTGAAACAAGTAAAGTTGATTGTTTAGTTGCCGGTTATTGCATCCTAAATCCAACAAATTGCTACTGAATCCTGTTCCAAATTGATGTTGTCGTTGACAACGCAAATCCAATTTGATTTGATACTAGCTGGAAGTTAGAACCGAACCGTTGAAACACCTCTAATTTTAAGCTATGTGAAACTAGACATCATATTTGATATTTTTGTTTGAATCAGAACATAGAAGCAATTTCAGCTGCAAACAGTTGGGTAAGTAGATAAGTAGCATAAACATTCAAGAATGTGATGCTATTCAAAAATAGATCACACTTTTGCAAAATATAATTGCCTAGAATTATAATACTAGTATTATATAATCTTCCTCAAAACATAACAAAAAAAGAATTCTAATATAATCAAACTTCTAATTGAAATTTTTACTATTTGCATAGATAACGAATGACCTCTATATTAGATACTAAATTCAGTATCATTAGTATGAATCTTAGCCCAATTACTAGAAATAAAATCCTAATTTCGTTTTTGCAGAAGACATAAAGAAGAAGAATAACTTAATATATCCACATGAAGAAAAATTTTTACACGTCACTTACTAAATTCTTTACAGACTATACTTGAAGGAGAAAAACCCCACAGCTACAGACTTGGCTATCCATATATGCTAAATGACTAAACTAAAAACAATCATAATGTCATGGAATGTAACCCGAATTCTGCAATAATACAACAGCCCTAAATCGATTAGTATTCTACCATATCGAGAATAATTACAGAACTTCATTTCAGCCATAAATGGCAATTTATCTCCATGTCTTCATCCCAAGATATCATCACAGGTGTCGTTACTCTCTGTCTAGTGCTTGGCCATGTAAGAACCGACCACCCTTGTCTGTCATGAGCAAAAGTGAAATATAGGACATTAAGGAAGAATTCAATGCACAACCAATATATAAAAAATCTTCTTGAACAAAGCCAAATTTAACTTAGCAAAGTTAAGTGTTTGGACCGTCAAGCTACATAAACTGCTCTTTTTTAGCCTATTTGGAACCAAATTAACTGCAGGCAGTACTCTATGCCGATTAAAGACTAGAATTAGCAGTCTATCCGAGGTCTTATTCTGGAACGGGCAATCCATTTCTGACTACTAATCTTTTCAGTGCCTTCTGAGCTATTACATCACTTTACAACCTAATGGGCTAGTAATTGTTTTCTTCAACTGAAATGAAAGGGTAGGTTCGGGTACAGTTGATTATTCCATTTCCTTGTAAATATTTTCCTTGTTTCCCTAAAGAAATTCCCCTTGATGTTTTAATATTTATTTTCAAAAGGTGAATTTCATCACCAACTTGTGAGCTAGCATTACCTCTAGACTTGAAGTACCCGTTGGGAAGACCGGAAGCTAAGTTTACAACTCCAAACAGCAATTTCTCTTCACATTAAGTTAAGAGCTCACCAGGGAACATCACTCCCTATAGGGGGTAGGGGCCGGGTTATTGATGTGAGGTGGATCCAGAGAAGAGAAGGTTCTAGTGTTAATCCAGAAATGATTCGTGTATATATTTCACAGAAACGTGAAATCAAAGTAGGCGATAAAGTAGCCGGAAGGCTTAAAATTGTCTATAGATTGAAATGGCAAGAGAAAAACGATGTTTTATATATAAATATATATTTATATTTTATATATTAACTGCCAGTAAAGAAAACTCAAAAAGGACAGTGCAAAGCATACCACTTTCACCATCAGATAAGTCTGTAAACCTTGCGATGGCATCCATAAGAGCAAGCTCGTGTTCCTGTTTCATAAGAAATGAACATTGAACGCTTTCAATCCATATGAAAGATACAATACACATGACAGCAAACTTAATTTGCAAAGAAGGAAGTGCTTCCAAACCTTTAGAACCTTCCTTGCCTTCTCAATTTCAACAGGGTCTGGATGACTAGCATTAAAAACCTTCTCTACCTGCCAAGGTTACAGTTTGATTAATAATTGGCTAATCCGAACATGTGGAAACCAGACCTCCATCGCTTACCTCTTTAATCAAGGTCTCAGTATGAAGCAACTGAATGTCATCCAGTCTTTTCTTTCCAAAACCATTTTGGAGTGGTGGAAGGTCTTTCCTGGACTGACCTTTGGCCAATCCCCTTCCTCTTCCGGAACCTGGAGCATTATCTTTCCCAAGAAGTCGGCCCATCCCATGGGCAGGTCCACCGTAACCTCCATCACGAGAATTCCCAGGGTCTTCACCATCCCACTTAATATCCGCTGGAGATATCTACAGTTGAAACGCAAAAGCATCAGGTCGAGGCCATCCCTAGGAAGTAGTTTAACATCTATTAATGTCTAATTCTTATATAGTGGGAAAGTTACGTTAAATTACAGAAGGTAGGAACTGCATAAGCCAAAAGTTTACGTTGCTCTAACAAATCCATTAAGGCAAACTTTTACAAATCTGATATCTAACATAAATTGCGCAAGGCCGACAGGAGATACTGTAAAACAAATCCATAATCATTATTACATCCTAACCAATGTCCCAAATGAGTTATAACTACTGTTGCAAAATTAAGATCTCGAATATTACAACGAACAGGGAGTGACACATTAGCCTCAAGGAAAATTGTCAGGATCTGTTTCAATGATGCTCTCTACGTGACTTGATCACTCCAATAATTTTACCAGAGGAAGAACACAGAGTGAAGGCCAATTAAAACCACTGAGTAAAACAAACAATGCAAAAATAGCATTACTGGTAAATAATGACTCATATAGTAAGTGACAAGAACCAATGAAGTTTGCTCAGTTGGTGGGTTGGCGCTATGCAACTGTACTATTCCATTAAGTCTATCATTGCAGTAGTAGCAATGACGAACTCTTATATTTAAAATCACTTTAAGCAGGTACTTAACGTTATAGCTTAGAAAATCATTTTAATTACATTGTATCACATAAGAAACCATGATAAAGGTAATATAAGCAAAAATGCAATTCTTAGATTCTATAATGTAGAGAAAGTAAAGGTATCTACCTCAGATAGGTTCACCCATTCCCATGTTTCAAAATCAGTACCTATGTCATAAACAAGAGCATGTCGACCCTGGAAAATAACATGGAAATAACTTAAGAAATTCATGAATAGAAAAGAAGGGTCCACAGATATAAGAGAAGTGGATATACCTCGGCCGGATTGTAATCAGTTATAACAGCTTCATAAAAATTATTATCATCAGGCCATCTGGTCTTGACTTTCCGTCCAATAAATGGATCAAAGGAAACTTGTGGCTGCTCATTTGGACGGCCACCAATGCGGCTACCAAATTGACCTCTTCCAGCTGGCCCAGAGGGATACTGCATTTTTATTGATGAACCAGGTGGCATCTGATGAACAAAGCAAAAAATTGTAATCGGCACCAGTTTACGTATAGCAGACAAAAATAAGTGATGAATTTTTCAACTCACAGATTTGTGCTTTTTGCCTTTGGTCCCTGCCATAGGTCCACGCTTGGCAGCTGATGAGGATGGCTGGTTTGTTGTAGCCATTGCCTGCGGGTGGAAAGAAGGAGATGGCCCACCGAAGGACACAGAAGGCGTTGGGGCTATCTTTTGCTTTTTACGAGAAGCTGAGATGGAAGGACTCAGCACTGCACCATGTACTGGTTGATTGGCACCATGAATGCTTTGTTGGAGTCCACCTGATTGTCTCCACTCCCTGACAGTATTTCCCAAATTTTCACAACCAAAAAATGCTCTTTAATAAAATTAAACAACTTGCAAGTGACTTTCAAACAGATATTGTTTTATGTCAAATACCTTATTCGTCTGATTGTTTCGTCACCATTAACCCTACTGAGAAGGTTTCTGTGCTCCTCATTTGATAACCTTAACTCTTTCCTAAGCTCAGTTATTAAACTTTCCTTCTCCTGAAGACAATACATTTCATTGAGCAGACATATAAGCCTCTAAACCTGATCAAGGAAATAATCCACATTAGATTTCATGATATATATACAAATAGTACCCAAGTAATGGCATCATCTTGAGCTTTAAAAGCTCTTAGAACTGAACTGTATGCTTCCTGCTCAAGCTGGTGAATTTTAGCTTCCATGTCAGTCTCCTCATAGATCCGGGGATGTGGGTGAGAACTCAAGGCAACAGGCCTTCCATTGCCAGAAATGTGCCCCCCTCTTGACATTCTATTTTGATGTGGTGGAGGAATATCATCATCAGTTCCTGAAACAGCATCAGTGGAAAAGAGAGGAGAAAATTAATAAATGTCACAAACAAAGCCTATAAACATAACCAGCAAAAAATTAGTCTCACATTAGAAGAGATATCATCTAATTTACATAGATACAAAGATCAGGAGCTCATATAATCCATGCCAAATGAGAATCATGAGTGTAGACTATATGACAGAACGCCAGACTCCGATTTTTTTGCCAAAATTGAGTAGCTAATGTGAGCGAGTTGTCCAATTCTTGTGTACTATATAAGACAAGTGAAAGAAGAAGACACGCTTACTAAAGCAAAAGTTGTACTTGTTCAACAACAGTACGCTTTTATTTTGAAATAGGACGATAGTGTTTCACTGTTTCAGTGATTACCAATGTTAAGTGCAACAGTTTTGCCCAAACACAACAATAAATAACTCAAAGAGTCCAGGATTGTGATATATCAAAAATCAATTAGTCTGTTGCTTGCTTAAGTAAAACCATCATTCACTTGCTTCCTACTTTTCTGTGTCGGTCTCCAGAAAAGAAAGAGAAGGGGTAAAATTTCAATGTGGAATAAGATCTAACACCACGAGGAAGTGGTGCCAATTGGACCTCTATCATGTCCATAGGAGGTGCATCGAATTTCCTGACGAACTATTTTGAAACATAATTATAAGCAACCACCGGCAGCAAAACTAGTGATGCATACACAAGATTCTATCAGGGAAATGCAATTAACACCATAACCGAAGCATTACAAGAAAAAATTCTCTAGACTTGCACTATCCCAAATCACAAATTTAATAGTTCATCAGTCCAAGTTTCAATATCCTTAACGGCAGCAAATTTTGAAGAGAACCACAAACTCTTCGATCAACATAGCCAAAAGTCATTACGAACTCAAAAATTCAGATCAAATAAGGAGCTGGGAATCGCAACCATGAATTTAGAACTAATAGAAGTAAAGACCAGCAGGAAGAGACCAACAAGAGAATGTTTTTAATAATTGATGACTTCAGAAATTCAAACAGTTTCTAGATATTGATAAAGCGAGCAATCAAAATCAGTGACATTCACTCTTTGAGGAAAATAATCAACTCCTTACAAGGACTGTGACTAGAATTGCAGGTATCAGTTATCACAATGTCACATGCAACAATGCATGTAACTGACAAGCCCTAATCAAATTACACTGACATTCCAAATTCAATTAGGGTTCTAAAGAGAATCGCTCACCACTACTGTCGAATGGTTCATAGTCCATCGCCAGCTTTTAAACAGCAAAGATTCACAATTTCTCGCAGCTCAAAACAAGAAAACTCCAGAGACAATTCCTTGAATTTTGACCTGTTCGAGCTTAAAATAACAAGCTAATTCAATTTTGTTGATTTTCTGCCAGCATTCGCAAGTTTGTGTGTGCTGTGTGTTTTGGGGTTCGCGGAGGTGAAATGTGTATTAAATTGCGAAGGAAATGATCGGTTTGAATTCCGCCTCTGTTGATTTTGTTGTTTCCTTGTTCGAAAGTGTTTTTCCCTCGCTTCAGACACAATCCCACACGTGTGGTTTAAGGCAGAGGCATATTTCTTGTTTTATTTTAGTAGTATTGTACCCAGGGATGCATGATGTGTACATATAAATTTTTATACAATATATTATTAGCAAACAATCTTATTACCATGAGTATATGCATGTGTAATGAAAAATAAATTAAAAATGTACGAAGATATAAAAGTATGTAATTAACAAAAACCAAAAGGATTATAAAACTATGTTCTATATATAGATAACTTAATGGTCAATCACTAGTTATTGATGAAATCGATGCTACAGTTATGATTTATGAAGAAATTTAATTACATATTATCTTTACTTTGTGAAAATGGAGGAGAAAGATTAATAGATATTGTATAATGCATTTTCTTTAAAATTTGAAGATGATAAATAAATGAGCAATTAATTGTATTAATTATTTGAAAAATCAGAAATTTAGACAGGAAAACTTCTCAAAGCTTGTTTATTTTAATATATTAATATAGATCTTTTTAATTTCACAATGTAGGCACGTATGATTTGAGTCCACATCACCTATAACAAATTGTAGCAATTCATTGTCTAACTCTAATATAATGTTATATTTACTTTCTAATTTAATTTTAAAATATTAATTAGAAAACATCAAGAGAAAATAAGGTCCATCACGCATGAATATTGATTAGTATGGTAGGTTGTGATGCACAAATTCCCTAAAAATATAACATCACGATATCGAATACGTGTAGGAGACGGGTGCGAATGCGACTACATCACTATATAGGCAAGATATTTATATTTCGTAAAGATAGGATAAAGGTGGTGGAACCATTATACCAACACATAAGTGAACTCTGAGCATCTCCGGCCCATGCACAAATTAGAGGGAATTAATCTCTAGCTTTGTTGCATTCTGTTTCTTTGTTGTAGTATCTTGCTTTTGTTTGTGTTTTTTTTTTTTTACATCACATACATTTCTAGAAATGTTTACATCTACAATAAAATTCCTAAAGAAAATACAGTTGCATAATATATGAGGCAAATTAATAACAGATTACTACAAAATTCCTAGAAAAGCACACGCTACAACTCAAACATTGCTACCATCTTCTTCTTCTTTTGCAGCATAAAAAAAAAAATCAACTTCTTGCAGCTCTGGTGCATATCCTTCAACAAACGAACTAAAATGAAATATCAAAAAACACAATTACATTATAAAAAACATATATAAAAGTCAATACATTTAGAGACCATCTCCGGTAACTTCCCCATTTGAAAATAAATTCCGAGACATATCAAAAGTTTGGCTTCTTTTGCTTGTTTGCACTTCCAAATAATACAAGAAACATCTAAATTAATAATAAAATATACTTTTATTTACAAGTATACTTCATCATTTACACTACTTGGATTCTGAAGTTCTATTTGTCTCATACACCACTGAATTTTCTTGTTTCCTTGAGAATAGTTAACATCCGGCATTGTAACTATCTTTTTAATAATGTGAACAAGTACTCTTTTTCCCATCATTTGAGAGATTTTTAATGAGGCTTAAAATATTTGTAATTTTATTCATATATTAATGGATTTTTGTTATTATTCTTCATAAATTGATTTTTGTATTTTAATTATTAAACCAAAAAACAGAATATTCTAGAATATATTGTTTCTATGTAAAAATATAGAGCAGATTGTTGGAGATAACTTGCTGATTTTGCTGTATATTTAGGGATATAATTATTTTATAGCATGACTTTTAAAAATTACAAAAATAGTTTGACCTTTAATACTTAGCCCATTTATGGCATGGGAGCAGAATAGCAGTGATCGGATTCTACGTCATATTACTGAATTCATGCGTCAGACCAAAAAAGAATAGGAAAATGGGTGATGACGATGTTAAAAATCATTGTGTGAAAATGTCACTATGAATTCGGCAATGTGACGTGGCCTCTTTTCTGCTCTCGTGCCATAAATGGACATAAGGGCTAAAGATCTGGCTATTTTTGTAATTTTTAAAAGGTCAATCTATAAAGTAACTAAAGGGTAAAAGGTTGGGCCATAAAGTAACTATATCCCATATATTTATGTTATTTTTGCAGTAAAATAGTGCAAACTATTGGAGATGCCCTCAAGATCTCTTGCTAAAGAGAATCTTCTGGTGAAGCTTTATCATTTGAGCTATGTCTCGTTAATTAGCCTATAAACAAATGATACTGTAAGTTCATATTATAATTGATGTTTTGTCAAACTATTTCACAACTACAGACTACTTGATTTAAATCCATAGAAACAATGAAACCATCCTGATACTACATATTTTTTCAGTTCCCACAAAAAAAAAAAAAAAAAAAAAAAGTAAAGTAAAGTAAAGTATCAGAATATGTACGCTTATACATATGGCCATGCCAAATTGCAGTCCACCTAATGATTCTCCTTAATTGTAATTGTAATTGTATATTATATAGGTTTGATTTATTTGTGATACTATATTTATTCGTCCTTTCAAGAACCCGGGGATCAACTTAGGTTTATAGGGGTGATTTGTTGGAAAAACTAGTTGCCGCATCTGGATCCAGTATATGCAGTATAAACAACAATTCTTGGTATCCTCAAAAAACAACAATTCTAGTTTTCTCAGACATCATATTAAGAATATGCCCTACAACCAGAAATATATAGTCCAATGTCTGTCTAGCTTTGGAACCTCAGATTTGAGACAAGAAACCAAGTTTAATATTTGGGAAAAATATGTACATTACTAAGCGATATCGGAATAATCGGTCTGTCAACATCTTCCAACAAGTTAGCACTATTCATGCCGTTTGTTAAGTCAAATGAGGGATGATACATCTCTTTGGCTTTATTGCTAATCGATTAAATAATGCAGTTTCTCAACTTTTCGATTTTTAGTTAATTATTATTCTCCTCCAATTTTCTGCGACATGATCAGATTTAGACATCCATATTCATCAACAGTGTTATATATTTTCAATTTTTATTTAGTTGTTAGAAACTAGATCGAGTGTGCAATTAGAGATGTGTAATTTGTTTTATAATTGATCGACGATTTTAGAGACATGTATCTGATCCCTTGCTATGCTCAACTTTTCGAAAAGAATCTTGCAATAATTTTTGAAGCATGACAGTCACTATCTGTCTACCACGTGTAAATTGCACCATACCAACTTATATAATTATAATCTCACTTATATTTGCTGAAAGTTTCATCTTTGGCCTTATTCTAATACTTATATGCTTTTTCGTCCGTATTCATGACAACATAATTTCATCAAAATGTGGACATTTTCTTGTTTTTAACTTCTAATTGGTCCACGCTCCTTTTCTTGGCGATTTATATATTTTACAACAACTTTTATTTCATAGTTGGCAATTTTTGTCACCAGGGCTTATTCTGTTTTTTTGGCAAATTTGAAGGTGCCAATCTTTTGAGTTGGTAGTTTAGCATCAGTTTTATTTTAATTAGTTGTTTTTTTTTTTTTTTTTTTTTTTGTGTAGACCATTGATAAAGATGAACAATGGATCATCCACCATTTCATGTTTTGGACTGCAAAATCTGAATCTGGGATTTGCAGGTATATATCTTTATCAAGATTAAATCTTTTTTCTTTTACCTAATCTTTCTTTGTTAACAAATCTTTGATGTTACAGAATATGAGCAGCTTCTTGCTTGCAGCATTCCTTTGCACTCTCAAATATTAAAAGGCGTTGCTTTGGCAGAGAAGACTAATGGTGACAGTTTTCAGTCGACAGATACTTTGCAGTCACTCGTTCAATCTTGTTGCTGCGGTAATCGAAGCCACGAGAAGACTAGGATGATCCCATCTCGTGGGGACAACGATGACATCGAAGAATGTAAACTTCACCAGCCTCAACAGAGGTTGAAAAATCTGCTCATGACATATCAGAAAAATGTTGGTGTTAGTATACTTGCTGCAAACTCATTTGGTGGTCCTTATTTTCTGTTTTATTTCTTGTTAGTAATGAATTATCTGAGGATCATGTCCAAATTCATTTAGTTGGAGAATTATTATTACAAGAAGGCTGAGCAAGAAAATGAGCAGCCCTGTGGTTCAGGAAAAGAGGGCATGAAGCCAAGAAAACGCATTAGATGGACTGAGGATCTTCACAAGAAATTTATTGAGTGTGTAGATCGTCTTGGTGGCTCCAAAAGTAAGGAGAAATTAATTAATGTACAAATACAGATTCATGTCTTGAGCTTATGCATGAGTGATGATATGCAGAGGCCACGCCGAAGGGAGTTCTCAAGCTAATGAAATGTGAAGGATTGACAATTTTTCATGTTAAAAGCCACTTACAGGTTAACAAAAACTACCCTACCAAGTTTATACTAGCTGGTTAGAGAAATACGAGTAATAATTAATATTCTAACAAAAGTATCATTCTATTTCTAGTACTGCTCTTAATTAGTTTGTAATGTCCCGTCTGATCCTCCGGAATTGGATGGATTTTCTCCACTTGCCATCTTCAGCTTTACATATCTCATAAATTACACACTATTGGGATATTTTACTTACCATACTTATACTAAAATGACTATTTTTTAAACATCCATCTCGACAATAATATATATAGTATTCTTTTATTTTATTTTTTTTAAATAATGTTTTTTGAATAATTTTTTCCTTTCTCAGAAATACCGTGTCACCGAACTAACGTCCGAAGAAAAAGAAGGTACTACGTTTGCTTCGCCACTAGTACAACTGTACAAGTAGAACTAAATTTTTCTGAAATCTAGCACTCAGTGTGCACAAGGTAGGTCTAACTCCTAGAAATAAGAAATTATATGGACGCGGGAAATTAATTACATATTCTTTTTTGTTGCTCATTCATTTATTAGCTAAGCTACCTACCTCAATTTCAATATATTGAAAAAGTTTTTTGGTGTAATTAATGCAGGCAATAATGAGAAGCTCGGCTTAAATGCGTAAGTTATAACGTTATATAGCGAATGCAAAACTTATTTTAAGCGAAAGCCTTGCGTGAGACGATTCCAAGCTGAGACGGGTCAAAGATACGAATCCAAATTCATATCCAATGATATGCTACTATGTATTTGTTACAAATGTCATTGGATAAAAAGTTGGGGTCTGAATTTTTGACCCGTCAAGTGTGATTGTCTCACACAAATTTTTAGTTTCATCACACTACATTCTTGACAGAGGATTCATCTGTGACAGGGGGACACAACTTGTGGAAGCTCTAAGGCTACAGACAGATGTCCAGCGACGTTTGTATGAACAATTAGAGGTTTATTTATCACTACATTTTCACCTAATTCATATATACTCACTTGCATCAATCTATTGATATATATGTTGTTTTCACTTTTGCTTTTGTTTAGAGCCAAAAGAAGTTGCAGATGAGGATTGAAGAACAAGCAAAACAGCTTAAGACAATGATTGAATCTCAACTGATGAATACAGATATCAAGATTTCTACACATCATGATCATGAATGAAGTTAGGTTTTAGTAGAATCATAGGAATTCTTTCACAATTAGTTGTCAAATTTCCAAATGGTATGGAATTTCTTCTAATTATTGTCGTGATTTTGTGCAAATTGTGTGATAAAATCTTTACAATAATTCTATCTGAACATACTGTGGCTGGTCATGCGCTTAAAAAAAGAAAAGTTAACTACAAAAATTAAAATAATCGCATTTCTTCTTAAGATTTAGATTCCCCAACTAAAGTATATATCTTTTTTCAAAACTTATATTAAATTTTAAGATAATAAATAAGCAATCAGTACCAACGAATGTAACAGTTATGAGATCCCACATCATTAAAAATACATAAAAATAAGCCGAAGTACTCATGAGTTCATTTTGCGAGACAAGCAAATTAAATGATACAGTAAAATTGTTCAACTAGATTAATCCTAAGTTACACGCAAATTAACTTGTCGTTATAGATTAATTAAGTTAAACCCGAATATTGTATCTCTCGAGGAAGACTTAACAGGGAGACGTTTGTATTGCGAAAAGAAAAAGAAAATAAAAATAAAGCAGTAAAGATTGATTGGATTTGTTGTCTAATTCTAAGTAATTGAAAGACAGATTAATTTAGACAGAATTATAAACCCTGATTCTAAGAACATAATAAATCATAGACATAATTTAAGAATAAAATAAGAAACTCACAATAATTAAAACTAAATCAGTGGTGGAAGTCTGTCATAAATCCGTACGAATCACTAATCTATGAAAGCAATAATAAACTAAGAACAATCTCAAAGTGTTTTGGGTGCTGAAAACTAGAAATATCACACAAAAGTCGAAGAAGAACAAAAAGGAATTAAATATGTCCTATTTATAGTAGGTTTCACGTCGCCATACCGCCAGCGATCGCTTAGAGGGTCAAGCGATCGCTTGGCCCTGACATCTGTCCACTCATTCACTTCGTCAAACGATCGCTTAGAGGGTCAAGCGAACGCTTGGACCTGACCTTTGTCCGCTCCTTCACTTCGTCAAGCGATCGCTTGACCTCGCCTGCAGTCTCTTCGGTTTTCTCCTTCACACGATCGTCTCCAATGCGAGCGATCTCTTGCTTCATTCTTTCATCCCCGAGCGATCGCTTGCAAGCACTTCAACTCTTACTCGTTTCTTCTCTCCTTCTTGATCTAAAACCTACAACTCAACATCAAAACAACCAAATCCCACACAATAGTTGGTCCAAAAAATTAGTACATTTTCTATAACAAAACATAATCCTTTTGCAATAAAACCATCGAAAATGTACTACCTAGACTAGATAAATCACGACCAAATGAAGGTGAAACAAAAACCTCTATTAATTCATATTGTTGGGATTATAAAAAATTATTCCTAAATGGAGGTTATTCATAAGTAGAGGTGTAAGATGGTTTTTTGTTTTTCAATTTTTAAGTGTATGCGAAATACATAAGTACTATAATTATCAAATACATGTGTACCTAGAATAATTTTAACAAAAACAATATTGTACATGCATATATTTTGGGTGATAGCAAAAAGTTTCATGGAAGAAGCTTTAATATTGCTCAACAAATTGAAAATATTATGGGTTCAACAAGAAGGTGTCATGAAGACCAGCAATTATATACACAAAAAGTTAAAGAATGTGGTTACAAGACAAAAGATTAAGTCATTATCACATAAAACCTTAGACAAGTATATAAAATCAACTTAAATATAATTTAATAGGACGTAGTATAAATATATATTTATACTTATTTATTCATAAATTGATGTGTATTTCCTTAAGGCGTGACTCCAAAAATATATGAATTATGACAATGTAAAATTTATTTTTATTTATAATTGATCTCAAGTTGGGATCATAAATTCCTAAATAGAATTTATTTTTTAATAGAATATTTCTTTATAGAAGTTTTACGGTATATAAATTTTGAATTTTGCAAGTGTACCGCTTTATTCCATTTAATAATACTAATTATCTTAATATTTGATGGGTGTGGACAATAATTCCAAAGTATTTCATTATAAAGCCAAACTTAAATACTCCTTCCGTCCCGTTCATAATGTAACATTTCTTTTCAGCACGATTATTAACAGTAAAGATGGTGATTAGTGTAGTAATAAACTGATATAAAATGTTTTTAAATAAATAAAGTGTTGTTGATATAATATAAAATGATTTTAAATGAATAAAGTGTTACTGATGTGATATAAAGTTGTTTTAAATTGAATAAAGTAGATAAAGTGATTTTCTAATTATTTCCATAAAAAGGAAATGTTACAAGATAAATGAGACGCCCCTAAAAAGAATATGTTACTAGTTGAACGAGAAAGAGGGAGTATAATTTAATAGGACATATATATGATATATATTATTAATCTTTTTATTTTATTTATATTATTGATCTTGTTTTTAAAGATTGCTATGAATTACAGAAAATTATCTTTATTTTTTGTATTATAATTAACAGCTTAATAAGGTTAATAGGTCCAATTTTAAAATTATTATACAGTAATAGTGATTTTTTTTCTTTATTTTCACTCTTTTAGCTATTATTATTTATACATATCAAATGCATTTTATCCTAATACTTATCCTTAGTATTCGATTTTCTCTATATTTAAAGGTATACAAAATATTTTTTTTCACTTTATTACTATAATTCTCGCATCCCACAATTATTTTGTAGCACCATTTAATTTGGTTAATTAATTAATTGGCTGAATTAATAGTTATATTTTTATTATTTCATTGAAAAGGGACAATATCTATGTATAAATTCTAAAAAGTATGGTCGTTCCCCTTGGGCATCAATGGTGAAAATGTTAAGTTGTGTACCTCCGATAGTTACGAGAGCAATTATCTATTTAATAAAATCTAATTAACAAAACCTAAATCAAAATTAACAACAACCTTAAAATACTAAAAAAATCTGAAAAATCCAATTCACCTCATCGGACGCTAACCATATCTCCAACATGGTATCTTAGCACAAACTCAAAATATCAAGAAAAATTCACAAACCAAAAGTTGCAAGATTTCAATTGTTTCTCTCCTATGTGGCACCCCTCTATTCTCTTCAATCATATTTATCTAAGTTCTCCAATTTTTTTTTTAATTATTAAACATAAAATATCGTTTTAAATATTAATAATATTTATATCTTCCATCCCACATCGATTTTATATGAAACTTCACCGATATTGAAAAATCAATAAATAGTCATTGTATATTTTTCACATCCTTTGCACTACAGATTTAATTTGACAAATTTATTAGTTGGCCGAACAAAAGTCTATAAATTTTTCTAAATTATTATGTATATTTCTAACATTATTTGACTCTTAATAATACTCATTCAAACATTATTTGACTCTTAATAATACTCATTCATCCTTTAGGTTTTTCTTACTTCTTTTATTTATAAAAGTACCATTTAAAGAACTTAAATAAAATGACATATGTTGGAGTTTTTATTGGGATGAACAGCTAAGAGAAATACCCCAAATCTAGCCATTTTGAAGTTGTGTTTTCAAATTCTAGTCATTCCCCTTTTTTTTCAAATTATAGCCATTTGTTGAATTTTTTTACTATTATACTCTCCACTATCATATTCCCATATATTTTTTTTTTTACTTTACTTATCTCTTCTCTCTTCTTTCTTTTCTCTTGTGTTCATTTTTTTTCCGGCGACAACTCTCTCCCTCTCGCCGCCGCCATCTCCTTGCTGGAGCTGGTACCGCACCGACCCCTCCATACTCAAGCTCATCTTCCACCGTTGCATGTTCGAGTATCCCTGCCGACCCCGACCTCGCCGCCGCCATCTACTTCCCCTACTACGCCGCCATCGACGTCCTCCCCTACCTCTACGGCCTCAACCAGAACACCAACTTCCTCCACGACCTCAATCTGTTCAACTTCCATGCCCACTCTGATCGACTGTCGATCTGGAACCGCTACCACAGATCTGGAACCCGCGATTCACCCTCACCACCACCACAACGAATTCACCGCCGCCGCCACCACCACAAAGAAAAGCGAGACGATGAGACGAAGCGAACCGTGCAACCTCTGAACCTCGATTCACAGCGATGGCGCCGAAATTTCTAAAAAACCAGACGCGCCGCCACCAGCGCCACGAATCTGGAATTTCTTTTTGTTATT
Source organism: Schizonepeta tenuifolia (assembly GCA_029490685.1). Lineage (NCBI taxonomy): Eukaryota > Viridiplantae > Streptophyta > Magnoliopsida > Lamiales > Lamiaceae > Schizonepeta > Schizonepeta tenuifolia. The sequence continues at coordinate 79,748,164 of CM055958.1, forward strand.
TCACAATTAAGTTTTTGTTACTGATCAAATTTTTGTGTGTTACTGATAAAAAAATTGTGTGCTTTTTTTGTTCAGTCACAAAACATTTTGTGTTTTTTTTGTTCAGTCACAAAAAAAATCATTTTTCTTGTTCAGTCACAAATTTTTTTCTTGTTTAGTCACAATACGAGTCATTTTGTTCAGTCATAAAAAAATTTGTGACCTCTGGCGATAGCGGCGGTGCGCCGGCGGTGGCTGTGACTGAGACGAGTTTTTTTTTCAGTCAAAAAAGATTTTTGCGACCACCGGTGGCTGCGGTTATAGCAGCGGCGATGACGACTCCTTTTTTTATGAGTCACAAAAAAAAATGATGACCACCGGCGATGGCGGTGTCGGCGGTGACTGAGAGATGAAGAGTAGAAGAAATGATAGGGTAAAAACGGAAAAATAAAATAAAAAGGCACGGTAACATAAATAAATTTTGTGAATGGACTAAACATGTAATTTTCAATCTTAAAAAAGATTATAAAAGTCCAGAATGGCTAGAATTAAAAAAAATGAGAAGGGCTAAAATTTAAAAACACAAGCTAAGAATGACTACTCTTAAATTTCCCTCAATAACTAATATCATTACATATATTTGATTATTTAAATAATTTATGAATTTAAACAAGTTTTATACTCCTTTTGTCTACGAAATGGTTGCCACTTTTGTCATTTAAGTATGTCCACGAAATGGTTGTCACTTCCATTTATAGTAGTATGGCCCACATAATATATTTAACCTTATATTTTTCACTAATTCACTCACAATTATTGTGGGACTCTTACTCCACTTACTATTATTCACCGCCTACTATTTTCTTAAAACTCGTGTCGTTCACAATGTGACAACCATTTCGTGGACTGAGATTATACGATTTTGTACTTATACTTGAATGTTTTTTTTCTTACTTTTTATTATTTATACTAGAGGGGCTCATAGAAATGGTTGATAATGAGACGATTCTGATCCGAAACCTTAGGGGTAAACGGGTCGATTCCGAACTAGCAGTCTAACTAATATTTTTTTTTTAATTTTATGTTAATTTCATCATCTAGGACATTTAGCGCCACCTCCATCCTATAGACAATATTAAAAAAAAGGTAAAAACAAATATTCTTTAAATCAATATGGACAAAGAGATATTTGATGTGAAAAGAATCTACAGCAAATCTCATACAAAATCAACGTGAGACAATATCTTTCAGAATAAATATACTTTTGTCGCATCTTAATTTTGAGAAAAATTAAGAGAGATTTTAAAGTAATTAATAAAATTAGGGGTGAATTAGATTTATTTTTTAATCGGATGTATATGTAAATAATTTTTCTTTGAAAATTTTAAATAAAAAAATAATTAATAAACAACATTTTTCTTATGTTATTTCATATTAAATTTCATTTATTTTATTAAATAATAATTTTTCGTCGATTTTCGACGGCTTTACACTAATTATTTATATATATCAAATGGTTGTGTAACCAAAAATTTTGCACACTCTACAATATATTTTATTAGAAGCCTCAATCTCCCCATTCCAACTTAAAGAAAAAGAATACTTATATAGGGAAAATATGATACTCCCTCCATCCAAATATAAGTGTCTCATTTGGGTCTGAGCACGGGATTTAAGAAAAATTGATAAAGGTATTTTGAGTGAGTAAAAGTAGGATATAAGGGTATTGTTAATAAATCATTTAATATTGCTAATCCTTGTTTAGTTTTTGGGTGTTGGTGTTTGGATTCAATGTTGTTCATATTGCTTGCTGCTTTTATTTTATTTCTCGATTTCTTAGCTTCCAATTTTTTTTTATCAAAACATTTTACTGCTTGTCTTTTTGTTGTTCATTTTATTGTTTGGATTTAATGTTGTTTTTTATTGTTCTTCATTTTACTGCTTGTTTTTTTTCTCTTTATCGAAACATTTTGGTGTTGGTGTTTGGATTTTTTTTTTCATTGAACAATGATTAAATGAACAATTACAGAAATGCATTAGTTTATGCAATAAACTGAATAAACCGAAACTGTAAATAAAAGATGAAAATAAAAGAAAAAGAAAAACTGAAATGCAATCTTGGATACTGTAAATAGAATTGGAGGGAACCTGTAAATAAATTGGAGCCAAAACTCTGAAAATGTAAGTTTACACCCATTAATTTAATACAAACAGTACACTGATGTGATCAAATTCAGAGGAGGGAAATTCAAATCTAACCTACTTCCTAAAAACACAATAAATACAACAGTTGTGTTCTCATTCTTGCCAATCCAATCAAAATGCAATAAATACAGAGATAGGAAATAAAGATGGCAGAATCCAACAAGTGATCGAATAATGACCAGAAAAATAGAGTGGCACAGTAGTTACAACACATCATTGAAGGCAGGCTTTAACATGGAGCAAAGAAAGAGGCAGCAGAAATTTTCAAGGTGGATGTGAGGACCATCTTTTGAATCTGGAAGACAGTTGCTGCTCAGATTGCTCTTGGACAGCCTATTCATCTGCAAAGTTTGAAAAAAGGGTCAACAAGCAACAAAAAAAGTACTTGATGTAGAAAAGGTAAAGAGCTTAACTGTTTTAGAAAGGAGTTCATTAAGGTGCATGGCAGAGCATCTAGGAGTAAGTAAAAGTTTGCTTCACAACTGGATTAAACATGGGAAACTGAAGCCTCATATCAATGCCATTAAGCTTTTTTTAACACCTCAAAATATGATAAATAGGCTGACTTGGAGCCTTAGTCAGCTCAGTCCAATTGTTGCTGTTGGTAAAATCTCATTTCAGAATATGTATAACACCATACATATAAATGAAAAATGGTTTTATCTCACAAAGGTGGCAGACAGATACTATGTGCTACCAGATGAAATATACCCTTATAGGACATGCAAATCAATAAGATTTATAGAGAAGATAATGTTTCTATGTGCTATTTAAAGACCTATCATTGATAGTGATGGTCGTGTCATATTTGATGGCAAGATTGGGATTTTCCCTTTCATGAAGACTGAACCAGCACTAAGAAACTCAAAGAATAGAACAAAGGGAACCTTGGAAACCAATGGAATTCAAGCAATCACACAAATTGTTATGAGAGAGTGTTTCATCAATTGGGTAAGTATGATTGTGTATATCTATCAGAATTTACTGTATTTCAATTCTTCATTTAGATATTGTTTTAAAGTGACATTGTTATGCAGCTCATTCCAACAATCAAGGTAAAGTGGCCTCAGTATCTAAGCAAAACCATATTCATACAACAGGACAATGCTAAGCCCCACATCAAATGCAATAATCCTGATTTCCTAAAGGTTGCACAGAGTGATGGATTTAACATTCAATTGGTTTGCCAACCAGCTAATTCTCCTGACACAAATGTTCTTGATTTAGGTTTTTTCAGGGCCATTCAATCTCTCAAAAGATAAAAAGATGGCAAGAAATGTGGATAAATTGGTGAAAAATGTGATAGATGCATTTGAAGACTTTAAATCAGGAAGCTCAATAATGTTTTCCTGACTCTACAATGTTGCCACCAGGAGATAATGAAGAAGCAAAGCAATAACAACTATAGAATTCCACACATGAAGAAGGAAAGGCTTAAGAGGCTTGGAATACTACCACAATGCATTGAAGTAGAGGAGCAACTGGTAGTGGATAGTTTACAGTATTTGAGAATGCATGAACTTAAAGTAGAGAAGAGTTTCAATGTGGACAACCTAGTGGAAGGGCTCATGCAGGAAAACTAAGACATAATAGTGCAGAGATTCAACCAATTGAATATCATTGGTTAGAACAAAATTCTAGTTGATTTTTTGGGCAGTGTTTACATGAACAAACAAATAGAATCAGAGGTAGCACATAGTGGCATCACCAGCCCCCAACACCAACAAATTAGAAATAGAATCAGGGATAACACATAATGGCATCACCAGCCCCAACCACAATAGTGAAGGTAAGAACGAAATCACCTGAATCTATTAGAGATCTCGCAGAAGGATAGAGCATGTTTGCTAGAATCTCAAGGAATCGTTTTTTTTCCTCCTTCGTTTTCTCCCTTCTGACAGGTGAAGGTGGGAGAGGTACATCCACCAAAACCTCACCGTTGGCCACCCATTCATTGTAGCCGGAATTATCCACAAACTTCGATGCATACACATAATTCCGATAATTCCCCTCAGAGATCGGAGATCTCACTGTTGCATATTCCGGCAACAATGGTAGAGGCATTTCATCATAGAAGATGCCACAGTTAGCCTGCCAAACATCATATTCCGATTCTGTGACTAGGTTGCCGACGTCGGCACATTCGTTATCGAGTCAGAGAGCAAATTTCCATCATTCTCAGATTCAAATGTGTCGAAGACTGCCAAGATATCCATCGAATTAGCCCCCTAACTCCCATGAATTTTGTGGAATCGGGGAGAGAGGGGCCGCCGTCGAAGAGAGGGTGGTCGAAATCGGAGAGTGAGGCGTCTCCGTCGGAGGGAGTGAGGCATTTTCCATCGGAGATTTAGAGAGAGACGAAAGGGGAGACCGACGGTGAAAAGTGAGGGAGGACATTGGGGTTTGTAGAGATGAGAGAGACGTATCTATTATAGAGATGAGAGCAGCGTTGTGAATGAATTAGGATTTGTAGAGATAGATTTGGGGATTTTGGGTATTAAAATGGGGGCCTATAGATTTGGGCTGCCGAATTCTAAAATGGATTTGGGTTGAAATTAGTGAATTATAAGTGAATTGAATTAGAGAATTAATTGTGGATCCAGAATAGCAAGGAATAGTAAATATTGAAAAATAGGGAGGTACTTTTGTACAAAAGGTATTAGTAAGACATTTATTTTTGGACAAGAGAAAGTGATAAATATAACACTTATTTGTGGATAGAGGGAGTACGATGGAGGAGTTTTAAATATTTCAATAATTAGATATTGCAGTTGTAGTCAATGTTTATTCGTTTTTATTCTTTTTGACTAATTTATTATTCTTTTGAAGGAATCAATCAATTGAAGTTATTTGAAACCCTAAAACCTCTTTAAAACCTGTCTTTCTTCTCCGGCGGGAACCTTCTTCCTGCCTCTCGAAATGGGGGAGAAGCCAGAACAATCGGCAGCTAATTTATGCGAAGAGTGCAACATTAATAGCTCAAGGTACAAGTGCCCGGGGTGCTCACTCCGCACGTGCAGCCTCACTTGCGTCAATTCCCACAAGCAGCGCACCGCCTGCAGCGGCAAACGACTGCTCACTAATTTCGTACCGATTTCTCAGTTCGACGATAACCAGCTTGTTTCAGGTACTAATTATTATTTTGATGCGAACCTATTTTCTTTCTCAGCTGTTTATGCATCAATATGTGTTTCTAGTGCTGCCTGTTCGAAATTTTTAATTTGTCGTATCTTTTCATTCTAATTATCGCTTTGTTGTTGTTTTTTATTTCTTTGTTGATATATACGATCATAAAGTATTTGGTTGAGCTTATGAGCTCTCGTTGAAACCGCTTATAAGTTGTTCACTATTTAGGATTTAGGAGCTTATAAGCTCAGTCAAACTCGGTCTTAGTCTCTTCTCTTGCGGTGATGGTGGTGGTGTTGGTGGTGACTTTATGAAGAGTAACTTTTACGAGAAAAGATTTTCAATCAGTAGCAAATTTTGGTTGTAATTACTTTGTGAAATTGGTAGATTATAACATGCTTGAGGATGTGAAGCGAATTGCTGATTCTGCTAAGAGGATGAGAGTTACAGTGTGCGGGTATCCTCATTTTAAGCTTCCCTACCCCCTCAAGAATCTTCGGGGTGCTGCTTTTAATCGTAGGATAAAAATGATGTTTCTTGCCAATGGAATGTCGAAGAGAGAGAAGAACAAAACTTACTACAACTACAAGTAAATTTCCAACCTCATGAGCTTTGTTTTGTTGAGTGGTTGCGAGTTCTACTTGGCCTTTAGGTGATCAATACTTATGAGTGCTCAATTCTTTGACATTTGTTTCCAGGAAAAAATTCATATCTTGGACTGTTGAATGGCGTTTTCATTCAACTGACGTTGTGCTGCTTGATCATGGGTGAGGACTTTGGCCAGATGGAGAATATCTTTCTCCACATTATTTGTGATTTATTATGATATGCCCGTTTCACGGTTACATGTTCTCTGTTAAATTTGTGGATCCTCCACATATTTGTTTGCTGCAGAATCCACGAGGATTCAACTCTCTTGTCCGTGATTGAGAAACACTTAAAACCTGGTCCATGGAACCACCAGTTGAGACAATTCTGTGACCAGAGCATAGATTCGCTTAAATTATTCATCCGCAAATATCCAAAGGTTTCTCTTTGACCCTTTTCTTCCTGCGTATTTGATTGATCGTTAAAGATGATAGGTTTTACCGTTTTAGATTTGCATTCTGTATAACATGCTGCAAAACAGAATGAAGACTCTACAAATAATTGAACATTAGCTGAATAATTTTGGCTTTACATATTCAAGTAGAGTTTCTCGTTTAGAGATGGCTTGCCTTTCTCGATTTGGATGCGTTGTGATCACTACTCTAATCTTTCTTATTCAATGCACAGGGACCGAAATCACCTTTTTGCAAACTAGACATTAACGCACCGATTCGTGAACAGCTAGCTAATATAGTTATATTGGAATACCCGGTTATCCATGTTTTTCTTCCCTCACACAGTTGTGATTTTGATGTAATAAACAATACCTATCCGAGGAAAGTGGCGAATAAGGAGCCTACTCATGAAGATTACCAAAGTTCTAAAGGTGTAACTTTTAAAGAGGAAGAGATTGAAGACGGGGGTTCTTCAGATCCTCTTGTCTCGGATCTCGTGAGAAATGCTCATAAGAGGATGGTAAATGAGAATCAACCAGAACAGTCGGTACACTGCCCACGAGTTGCAAATTCAGGCAATCGAGTTTCTCATGGTGCCGTCACAACTGAAAATAAAACAACGGGCACATGTGCCTGCATTGAGGAGTTGGCTGAAATTCCAGATCTGGATTTTGATTTTGAGTCTGGTTTTATCGATGTGTACCCGGACCTTACTGGAGGTGGTAACTTTGATGACTTTCTTGATTTTGATGGGATATTATCGGCAGAAAAGGATATTGAGGGCAGAGAATGTGTCGTGGAGGACGAGCTAGAGGAGGGAGAGATTGCGTAACCTAAATCGTATTTCCTTTGCAGCTGTGTAGATAATGCAACGACTGAAGCTCGACCTCAAATCATGCGTGGTTCCAGGTCAGACTCTAGCATTGAAATGTGGAATTCATCTCCCTTCAACTCATGCAGAAAATGTGGCATGAAGAATATCTTGGTAAGTAGTAGTATGATATAAGCTCCATCTTTCTAGCAAGCTGCCCTCGTTGATTATCCAGATTCAATGCTATAATGAGTGACATAGTTCTCTTTTGATCCACTTTAATGTTGCATTCAAGTTTTACAGTAGCATGGATTGTGATGTTTTGTAGTTTGAAAATGTAAGATGAAACTTCCATTGGTAAACAGAATTTCAAAGTCCATTAAGACCAAATAGTAGAGTATAATGAGATTTTGTAAAGATTGGAGCAATTGAAATCAAAGTGAGTAGAAGAATGAATCGTAGTTGAGAAATACTAAAAAGAATTGATCGATCAGTTAATGACGAACACGATACAACAGATGAAGTAGCAATGGTGCAGAAGAGAAGTAACATGAGCCAAACCTTGTAGTAGTGACTACTTTCGAAACAACTCAACCCACGTGATAAGCAGATTTGTACACTCAAAAACCAACACCAATATAGACAGCAGTCATAGGACGGTGGGGTCAATACAATTTTTTCTTGTATAAATAAACTATCAAGCAGTATAGCACATATAAAAACTTTAAATTTACAAGTAGAAAAATTGCTAATGGCCTGACCAAAAATGCCCATTCTGTCCTCCTGAACCCAACTCCAACCACCCTATCCCCATCACAAATATCTGTCTTGGATATACTCAAAAAAAAAAAAAAAAAAAAACTAACTCCTACTCATTGATAATGTTTCTTACTTTTTAGATACGGTTGTTAAAAAGTAAGAGTAAAATAAAAAAATAGTAGCCCCATCATTTTTTAAGGATTAAATATTTTTATTTATAGAAAGATGACATTATCATAGAACGTTCAAAAAAGGAAAGTAGAATATTATCAATGGTTTATTATTGCTCATTTTCTATCTATATATATATGTGTGTGTGATGCTTCTTTTTATAGCGTTGACTCAAACTTCAATTTATATACAGAGCCATTAGACAGCCATTTTCTTTTAGTTTTCATGTTTCTGGTTTGTTTGATTTGCAAAGGTGTAGGGGTCTTTTCTGAACCAATCAATCATTCAAACCTTAATTCTGGCCTCGTCTATCAAGTAAGTAAGCTTTTCTTTTTTCGGTATATTTTAATTATAGCATCATCACAGAAACACGTACGTGCTCCATTTTCAATATTATAACTTACATTTTCAGTAATTTATTTAGAACGGCTCCTCGGATGGAGACGACGATGATGACAGAGAAAATGTATTGAATTCGCGGAGCATCTTGGACCAAAAGAATTCAGGTTTTACTAAGTTCATCAGAATTTTTACGATAAATAATACTATTATACTAGTACAATTCAGGTTTCAGTGTTATCTATTTATGTTGATTGACCAAATATATTATAATTAGAATATGAAAAAGGGTAAAATCCGTAATAGGATCATAATTTGAAGTGGTAATTTGATAGGTGTATGTCAATAATTACAACATTAAGTAATTAAATGTAATTACAAAATTTAGGGGTTACTTAACTAATAAGAGAACTTTAGATGAGTATTTGATTTGATCTTTCACCGTAAAATATGTAAATTGAGAATTTAATGTTTTATTTTGATGAAGCAGATAAGGATAATTCGTGACTCGTCAACTACTCTCAAACGTACTAGTTTTCCACCTGATTTCATATTTGGAGCTGCCTCGTCTGCCTATCAAGTACGCATTAATTTCTGCCATTATTTTAATATTCTTATTAAAAATACTCGTTTGTTTTCTCCCCGCCTTTTTCATTCGAACAATTATTATTGATTATACTCATATTCTTTGGCATTTGGCCCATCGCGTGACAAGTTAAGGATAATATATTTTTTGTATTTATATATATATACTATTCCCATCTCTAAATAACTTCTTATATGTTCTTTTTGGGACGGTTCTTAAATAACTTTCTACCTATTTTTGTCATATCTACTCAATAAAATATTTTCCTTTACCTTTACTTTTTCTCTACTTACAACCATTTTTTCTTTAATTCTCGTGTCAATTTTTCCTAGGAACTTATATTAGGACCGGATGTAGTATGTTTATATTAGTTGAGTGGATAATAATTGTGGCCTTTTACTTTATTACAAGTATGAGGGTGCTGCATTTGAAGGTGGAAGAGGACAAAGTATATGGGACACTTTCAGCCACACGCCAGGTCTTGCTTGTTCTATTTATTAATTATTCCACGTTTTTTTTTTTTTTGCTACATAGACATGATAATATGATGAGTGATGCTATTTAGCCATAATATGGCTAGCCATAATTCAGTCAACTATGTGAAAATAAATCAATTTAGATAATTTTTTGATTTATTTTAAGAAGTATAAACATATATTTTATGTTATTATCATATTATTTACTTAAATTTTGTCATAAGTGGTGTAAATATATAATTCTTTCATTCTTTCAACTGAATATTTAAACTATTAAAAGTCATTTAGAACTTAAAATTATAAATAAATTAATTTTTTATTTTATTTGAACAAAATTATGGGTAGCCATAATATGGCTACATAGATTTATTCTAATATGATATGCCCTCAACTTGATGATAAAAAATATAATAAGAGTTTGTGTCAATGTGTGTGTGGGGTTATTTTTTCCTCCATTGTTTTTATTTTTTATTTTTATTTTATTAGGGGAAGAGTTCAATGTTTCTGAATGTATTATATAATTAGGAGTACTGCAAATTAAATGTAGAGTCCAACTCAAAAGAAGTTAAATGTATCGTTTTGAGGCATAAATTGATAAAATAATCTTCATTAGGGTGGAAGAAGTATTTTGTTTGTTGGAAGATGCTCAATTAAATTAACATCCAAGAAGACAAGTGAAAATAAGTAGATGATTAATACATTAAATGTATTTTGATTGTTTGATTTATAAGCCCTTGTTGATCATAAACAATATACATAACAATAAGTTTACCAAATTTTAAGTTTATGTATTTCTAAAAGCTGCACGAAAATGTTACTACCAAAAATCTCAATTGTTTTAGTTTTCAGGGAGAAAAAGTAAAATCCAAGGACAAAAACATTTGACAGTTAAAAGTAAAATTATAAGAACTGAAACCAAGGGCATTCACAACGGTGGGCTCCGAAGCCTTAGGGCTATGAGTATTTTGGTGGGGTCCTGATTGATAGTCATAGGGTGAAATTTTTACTATGGTAAAGCCCTACCCCTAGGACTATTCAATGATTGATTTTTTTTTAATTTTATTTTTCTATTTTAAAATAGCAATAAGAATAATAAAATACGAAATTGTATTGAAATATTGGAAAATTACAATACAATTGATACAAATTAAAAACTAAAAATTAAATACTGATAATTAAAAACTAAAAAGTAATAAAAATTACATAACAATATCCGGAAACCCGTATTTTTGCTTGAGAAATGCGCACACTTCACGGTGGCGCCTCAATTGTTCCGGCTCCATTTCGCTTGTTTTCCTCGTGTAGATGTTGTAGGCCTGTTTAAAATCTTGAGTAGCCACAATTTGGCCTATATGTTGCTCGATGCCGCCGATTTTTTGCGCGACCTCCACCTTAGGATTGACTTTTCCCTTTCCCTTCTTCGCCGCCTTTATGCCGGTCGGGCGGGTGAGCATCGACGAGGCCTCGTTTGCAGATGTGGAGTTGCTGGAATGACTTGTGTAGCCACCATCTCAACTAGTTTTGGAGCGCTTCGATTGAGTCTTGGCATTCGGATTGCAGAAAGTGGGAATATCCTTCACGACCTCCCACGCCTTCCGATGGATGAAGTGTTTCTCACGGGTTGTATGATAAGCATCGGAGGCTAGCTTGTAGAGGTCGAGGTCGCTCCGCCCACTAGCATTTTCTCTCTCAAAGTTGATGTATTCCGCGTTGAATTTAGTAATTTCAGTCTTGGCGCATTTCCACGCTGACCGAATGGCTTCTACACCACGAGGTTGTTGAGGAGCTATGAATTCGTTGAATTTCTCGGCAATTCTCTCCCAAAATTTATCGAGCTTTTGATAGTTTGAATTTACCGCATCAAGTCCGATATCAATATAGCACTTGGCAATCTACTCAACTTCATCCGACATGTAGTTGCCGCTTCGAACTCCGTGGTTCATTGCCGAGGCCTTTCCCTTACCCTTGGCCGGTGCCTTTCCCTTTCTGCGACGTGGTTCCGGCTCCTCCTCAGCTTCCTCATTTTCCTCGCCCTCTTCTTCATCCTCAGGGATTCATCCTCAGGGACATCGTCGTCGTCGCCATTGAGGTTGAATCCTCTAAACTGGCGATATGCAAACGGCGGTGTCTGGAAAGATTGGTAGCCATGAGGCGGCGACGAGAATTGCTGGAATGGACCCGACAATGGCGGCGAATGACTGAAGTGGCTGAAGTCCGGTGATCGCGAGTACTGCCCAAATCCATAAGGCGAGGAGTGCTGCTGATATCCAGTACCTTGCTGGGATGAAAACGACGGACTATTACCGGTGAAAAATTGTCGTGAGGGAATTGGATTGGGCGATTGGAAAGAGGGACGAGGGTTTTATATGTAATTTTGGTTGTACCACTGATTGAATTCATCATCTCCCATTTTTTAAAGAACAACTAAAATTACAAGACAATTTTTTGGAATGTAGAAATGAGAATGAAGAAATAGAGAAGGTGTGGATGTTTGAGGGATGAATGAGATATATTTATAGGTAAAAAAAAGAGTCGTTTCAAAATACCGTTACTGCATTTTTTATTTTTTTTTATTTCAGATTTTAAGAAAAATTTACAGAAAATGGGAGGAGGCGACACGTGTCCCTCCTCCCCTCCACCACAGCTGCTCGCCCCCGGGCTTCACAGCGCCAAGGCGCCTGTCGCCACACCCGCCGCCGCTCCTCCAACGCCGATCGCCCTCGTCGCGGGCGGAGCCTCCTCCTTCGCCCTTGCCGTTGTGAATGGCCTAATGATCCGAATAATTGGGGAGCAAAACATTGAACTTTACCTTAACAATTGTAAAGTCATTGCAATCTCAACAGAAATGGCGCTGCTACTTTCTTTAATACTGGAAAGAAAAAGAAAAAAAAAAGATATGAAATGGTAAACGCTTTGCAAATAGTTAATTTTCTAGACTTCTCTCGATCAATAGATTCAATACAGATATCAATTTTTAGAATTTTCTTTTGTTGCGCAACACAATCAATCAACATTTCAACGGTTTACTTGGGTAAAATTGTGGAATATCATAATTATTATATCAGGAATTTAAATTTTGAAGGTAAAATATCCGACGGGAGCAACGGGGACGTGGCCATAGACTTCTACCATCTATATAAGGTTTGTTACCCCTACTGTTTTTTTATTTTTTTGAAATACATATATCTAATACTAGTAGTTTAAACTCTAAATTTTCCTCAAATAAAAAATATACTGGAGTATTATCTAACACATGTATTAATTTTAGTCAAGAATTGGGTGCGGTCCACAGTGTACTGAGAGGATTAGGGGAAAATTGATTCGTAATTGTTGTTCAAAATATATGTCATCAAATTATTCATCTTTCTTCTTCCCTCTCTACTTGTACACTACCTACCTCTCATTCTCTCCCACCTAATTTTCTTCTGCTTACCCGATACTGTCCTCTCCCCAATTCCCCATCACTCGTCTTCTCCAATTCTTGATTTTTTCTTTATAAATATTTTCTTGTCCTCCCCCCTCTATGCGAATTCGAACCATAAATTTTTATCATCATTTAACCCAACTTATTCCTTTCAATTTCGATTTCTCTCTTTCTCAATTCCTAATTGGATTTTGTTAAACTACTTAATTACCTTGGATTTTAACGGAAATTTTATGTAAAGAGAAGACATTCAATTTCGATTTCTCTCTTTCTCAATCACCTAATTGGATGTTGTTAAACGGGAAAAAAATCCAAAGAATTGCAGAAGTGAACTGCATGTCACCGGGAAAGAAGAAAATAACTGAGGCCAAGAAGGAAAAGAATACAGGAAAAGTAAAGGAGAAAGAAATCGAGACTGAAAAAGAAAGTGGAGAGAAGAATTTTGAAAAAAGTTAGAATAGGAAAAAGGTGAAAAAGTTCCATTCGATCTCGATGAAAGAATTGATGTCGTGCACAGTCGCTCTCAATCAATCGCCCACGATTTCATACCGTGACATTTATAATGAAACGTTTCTTTCGGCAGGAGTATAAGAGTAAAGATAGTGATTAGTGGTGTATTAATAAATTGATATAAAATATTTTAAAGTAAATAAAGTGTTGTTGATGTAATATAAAGTGGTTTTAAAGTAAAGAAAATATTAATGATATGATATAAAGTGGTTTTAAAATCAATAAAGTAGATAAAATGATTTTCAAATTATTTCTATAAAAAGAAACGTTATAAAATGAATGAGACACCCCGAAAAGGAATATGTTGCATTATGAACAGGACGGAGGGAGTATATATTACTTCTTCCATATCATTTGTTTAAGGGGTTTTGGCGAATTAAGCCACGTACTTTAGGTGTTTTGTAATTTTAACCCGAACTTTTAATTTTGTCAAATTAAATCACAAACTTTTCAATTTTTACAATTTTATCCCGAACTTTCAACTTTGGCAAATTAAATCACGAACTTTTTGAAAAGTTCGTGATTTAATTTGCCAAAATTGAAAGTTTGATTTAAATTGCAAAACACCCCAAAATTTGTGTTTTAATTCGTCAAAACCCCTTTGTTTAAATATCATTTAATCGGACATTCATGTTAAAAATAATGAGTTATTATACTCCCTCCGTTCATAATATGGTTGTCACTTTGTGGATGACACCAATTTTAAAAAATTAGTGGATAATAGGGATGGTTGCAATGGTTAGATAGAAAAACCAGCTTTCAACTAGCCACATTGTTGTTACATCAGATTTTAAAACCCACCAGCTTTTAGATATATTTTTCCTACAACAATAAACCTATTTTCTATTGTTCTAAAAAAAACCTATTTTCTAACTTTCAGAAGGGTCCCACTACAATATACAATATTCTCTCTATACCTTTTCATTAAGGTCATTTAATCGGACACGCATATTAAGAAAATGCATTATTCATTATAAAGTTGGAAAGATAAAATAATTTTATAGGGTATTTTTATCACATCAAGTAGGAGAGAGAATGAAGTCAGTAAATTTTTAGTAACATATATGGTAATTTATGATTTAAGTATAATTTATTGTGCATTTTCCATTTTAAGAAATGGACTTAATGAAATTATAAGTTCAAATAAGGTAAAATTGACTTAATGAAAAGATATGGAGGGAGTATCATATCAATACCTATATTTTTAATTAATTTTATTTACATAATTATTCATATATTATTATTAATTAACATGTTCTTTATTATTTATTTAATTCAAAACTATAAATTATCATGACTTGTTTGTTTGAAATCGAAATTTAACGTATTTTATGTCGAACGAAAGCTCTGGTTGTGCTCTTAAAAATAAGATATATATTCAATATATTCTGATGTTATAAACATAGTAATCGCAAAAAATGAAATCAATAAATTAAATGAAAAAATGAAGAATGATATATTTTGATTGATTTAAAATTTTGGATTATCATAAGTTTGCCCGTTCGAAATCGGAAGTTAACAATTTTTACGTTGAATAAAAGTTTTTATCGTATTCTTCAAAATAAGTTATATATTCAATATGTTTTGATGGACTTATGAACGTCGTGATTGTAAAAATTGAAATAAGAAAATTAAATGAAAAAAGGAAAGAAAGGAAAGAAAAAAGATTGGCCTTCTAGCCCTAACACAGTAACACCTCCACGGCTCCACGCGCGCGTGATTACATGCTCCAATCGGGAGCACCCACACAAAAATATCCCCTTGTCTTTGGATGGAATTATTTTAATAATATAAAATAAATTATTAAAATAATACCATGTGAGGAGTGAGTGTATTACATGTACACCCATTTAAGAATTTCTCGTCTTGATGATAGATGCGCTTCACCCCGACAAAAAATTGGCTATCAGTATCACCGTTGATACTTATTTTTTAACTTTCAACTTTTTTTTTTTCTTTTTCCTACAGTGGTTGAAAGTTACTGCTACTAGTTTTAAGCTGAATAAATCTATCTAACTATATTATGGCTAGTCATAATGTAGTTCAAATAAAAAAAAAATTTATTTATAATTTTAAGTTCTAAATGACTTCTAATAGTTGAAATATTCAACAAATTTGTGTTGATAGTATTTGAATTTTGAGGCAACAAAAATCTCGATATACATAATAGAGTGAATACAAATTTTTTGTTGAAAGAATAAAAGAGTTATATATTTACACCACTTATGACAAAATTTAAGTCAAGAATATGATAATAACATAAAATATATGTTTATATATACTTCTTAAAATAGATAAAAAAAATTATCTAAATCGGTTTATTTTCACATATAGTTGACTAAATTATGGCTAGCCATATTGTGGCTAAATAGCATCATGATGATGACAAAAAGTTGTCATTGTGACCACCCTAATGGATAGTAATGAGTATTATTATAACTGGAGTAAAAATATCATTATAAATATTTGGATCGTACTACTATAAATAGAAGTGAATTATATCGTAGACAGAGAGAATAATAAAGTGACTTTTTGGAGTATTTTAGTCACATTATGTAGGACAGAGAAGAGAGTTAATAATTTTTTAGTGACATATATGAGTTATCGTGGGATATTTGTCATACGGTGCATTTTCATTTTAATAAATGGACTTAATGAAATGATATGTCAAAATAATACAAAATTAACTTAATGAAATGATACGGAGGGAGTACTAATAAAGTACATTAATTATTAATTATTTCTTATTTTTCAGACTAATTGTATGATAATTAATTGGATTGTTGGTATGGAAATTTAATTTGGCAGGATGATGTCAAGCATATAGAGGATTATTGCTCATTCACACAACTAATAAATATTCTTAAGTTTTAAATTTTGCATAGATATACTGTATGAAAATATAACAAAAAGAATCAACGGGAACCATGTTTTCAAACTACATTTAAAAAATAAAATAAAAAATTCATCTAACAAAATGCAATCACTTGAACTTAATTAGGTTGTTATTGAAGCTGGAATTTGAGGTTCATAAGGCAAATTGCTTTTTTTAGGGATAACGCAAATTAAATAACTTTAAAAGGATGTGTTCACTTGGAGGTAAAAAGAGATAAAAGGAGGTATAATATTATTTTACTTCCTTATATCTTGTTTGGTTGCGATTTAAGAAATACCCGGGCAGGAGGTATAAATTTTCGGGCAACCCCTTTTACATTGCCCGGAGTATAAATTTATACTTCCAAAATAGAGGTATAATATTATAGCTCTCATGTGTTTTAGATATTTCCTTCTTTATCCATCAATTTCATCCCAAGTGAACAAGATATAAACATTGTGGTCCCCCTTGAGAGTATAAATAAGTATATTATCCCTCCAACCAAACAAGATATAAAACTTGCGGTCCTCACAATGAAGTATAAATTTATACCTCATAATATTATTCCTCCATTTAGAGGTATAAATTTATACTCCCAAATAAACACACCCTAATAGTAGTACTCCATCCGTTCGCGGAAACAAGTCCCATTGTGTGCTGGGCACGGAGATTAAGAAAGCTGATAAAGTTGTTGTGGGTAGAGTTAAGGTCTCACTTATTGAGAGTGAAAGAAGTGGATTGGAAGTTAAAATTGTTGTGAGTGGAATAAGGGTTCCACTTGTTGTGAGTGAAAAAGATAAAATAGAGTTAAAATTATTATGAGTGGAATAAGGGTCCCACATATTGTGAGTGAAAAATGTTAAATGAGAGTTGAAGTTGTTGTAGGTCCCACTTGATGTGAGTGGAAAAAGGTAAGTTAGATTTGTTTTGGTGAACAAAAAAAAGAGAGCAAGTAGGATTTGTTTTCGCGAACGGATGGAGTATTAATTAGCTAGCTAGGGACAAGTATGATCTGATAGAATGTGAAAGAAAAGTATGAGGATTTTCAATTCTTTTACGTTGTAAAGGAGAAAAGAGTATTTGCATATAAGATGTTGCAATGTGAAATCTAATCATGATAAAATTAGCATAACTACGTAAGTGCTTTACTAAATAAAAACTCTTCTCAGGTGGGAAGCTAAGTGAAGGTGTCAATAAAGAAGGAATAGCCTTTTACAACAATGTCTTCAATGAGCTCCTAGCAAATGGTAAGCATTTTTTTAATATCTAAATCTCTAGGAATTTCAGTTTCATAACTTTTTGCAAAACAGCAATATTTTTATTTATTATTTGTAGGCGACCGCCTTGGGCCCCAAAATTTATGGAGTCCTAAATTTTTATATATTAATATTATTAAATTGTACAAAAAATAAATAAATTTATAATTAGTAAGCTCATAAAATATAAAGGAAAATATTTAGTTAGAGCATGGGGGTGGGGGGTTCGATCCCCGGAGTCGAGCGGAGTCGATCGACTCTCACTTCGACCTCCACGGGGTTGATCCCCATTGGAGATGGAGTCGATGGATAGAGTCGAGCGGGAGGGGGTGAGAAGAAGAGGAAGAAGAAGTGGAGAAGAAGAAGATGGGTGTGGTGGGCAGGGTGGTAGAGAAGAGGTAGGGTAGATGTGGACGTTTTATTGGATTTAATAGGGTAGTGGGCTTGTAATTTTTAAATAATTAATCTATACTTAATTATTAATAAAATATTATAATTATGTATTAATTTATAGTTATTTTTATTTCTAACTAAAATTAAAATTAACAAAATAAAATTAAAAAATTAAAATAAATTAAAATCAATCATTATTAATCATTCGATCTAACCTAGGTCTAGTATTTGGGCCCATAATTGTGAGGCTGTCCGAATTTTTTTTAGTTAAATATTAAATTCATATTTTTTTTTCTGCATTCAGTCACATCGACTGTTTCTCTCTGAAACAAAACTTTTCATTCTTTTTTTCTAGCCGTTTTTACTGGATTTCCAAAAAAACAGTTCCAGAATTCATTTTCTTTGTCGTTATATCATGATTATAATATTTCCTATACCAATCAGCCTAAATTGATCCAAATATTAAGTGTTTTAGTTTTAGTATTATACATGATGCTTAGAAAACAAGTAGCTGGAAGTGAAAAAAAGAAAGGGAAAGGGGAAAGGGGAAAAAAGAATATATGAACTCACTAAATCACAAAAAGGTTATACAAATAATTTTTGTGTTGTAATTACAAGTTCGAGTGAAAAAGTTGAAAATTGGAATGTGAATGATGGTTGATGTGCCTTCTAATATTGAATAATTTTTATATGCATTGCATTTTTGTGTTGGTAGTTTGAGTCTTTGAGGGCCCATTTTTATTGTTTGACGCTGAGTCTCATTTTTATGAGCACCAACCTTATTTGTATCTTATCATATCACTTGGTTTCATGCATAATTTGAAGTTTAAATCATGTACATATGGAGCATTTTTACAGTGCATGCAAGATTAAATTTGATCGATTTACTCTTTGATATAGGAATAGGAGTAACTAAAATGATGAAAATCTTATATGATAAAATGTACTTACAAGGTATAACTCCCCAAGCACTAGAGGATGAGTATGGGGGCTTCCTAAGTCCGCTCATTATGTAAGTAATTAAACTTCACAACCTCACAAACAAACCTGTCTTTTTATATATTTTTTTTAATTTTAATTTTTGCAGCGATGATTTTAGAGATTTTGCAGAAGTTTGTTTTAAGGAATTTGGTGATCGAATTAGGCATTGGATTACAATTAACGAGGCTTATATGTTTGTGAGTGGTGGGTATGATGGATTGATGTTTGGCAATTATGCCCCTGGGAGATGCTCCTCTTGGCTCAATTGCTCTCACGGTGACTCTGCAATTCAACCTTATATTGTGGCTCATCATTTACTTCTTTCTCATGCAACTATTGTCCGATTATACAGAAATAAATATCAGGTTTACTCAATAATTGCATCTTCAATAATATTCCTTAATCAATTATTACTCTCAATTCCTTTCTTGATCATTCATTTATAGGCAAGTCAAAAGGGCGAAATTGGCATAATACTAATTTCTCATTGGTTTGTACCCTATTCCGGCAGCGAACAACGAGCCCTTGATTTTATGTATGGATGGTGTGAGTAAGAGTAAACATATATTCACAATACTAGTATTAAATATCGACAACTATTAGTGTTTGACTATCTAATTAACGACATTATTTATTTGAACTATTGATAAATTACAACGAAATATCCAAACTCTAACACCGCCTAATTGATATGACAATGGATTAAAATAAATATAATGTTGTTCTGATCCCAAAAAAGAAAAGAATAATGCCATCAGATGCATTCTGGAGTCATTTTGATCCACGTCTGTTTTTCAAATTTGGGGTATTTTTGTATTAATTAAATAGTTAATAGTTGGGTTATTTTATTGATAATTAGATAGTGAATTGTTGGGGTACCAAAATCATTATACTTGCATGTTATCATATATATTTGTAATTTGAAAGTGTATACTAGGAGTAAGTATTTGTGAATTGTGATGTGCTAATTTTCAAATTGTATTTGTTTATATTGTAGGTATATGGAGAATATCCATCAACAATGCGTTCCCTTGTGGGGAATCGTTTGCCAGAATTTTGGGATGACGAAATGTCAATGCTCAAAGGCTCTTTTTGTAAACACTTTGACAGCGGATATAGAAGATGTTCAGATTGGTGATCCGGTAAGAATTAAAGAATTAACGCCTACCTATATATTTTCTTCATTTATTAAATGATATTCTCAAAGGAAAATTTTAAGACCATGAACTAAATTAATTTGATTGTCAACATTACTTCTCAACTTCAATCTTTGAATGAAATTACTCACCTTTATATATAATCTTAATTAATTAATTAGCAGCTCCATTCATATTTGTGAAGAATGAGAATATATGAAGGGAAACATAGATATTAAATTAAAATTGATTTTTTCGTAATTAAAAAGTAAAAATCAGAAAATATCCCCTAGACGGGCCGGGCCTCATTCATTCCCTATTTTTAATTCCAACAAGATCCATTTCCTATATACTCTTAAGATGAGTTTGTAGGAACCAAGGTAAATAACTAAATAGTATCACTTACGTAATACACAAAATACAGTACGTTAACGCACAAATTACACTAAACTTAATGCACAAATTATTTAACACACTTTTAATGCACAAACAACGGTAATCTAATGCATCAATTAATCACGACCGTAAATTAAAAAAAATCAACGGTCCAGATTAGTTCTTAGTTCCTACCTAAAGATGAGTTCATATATGATCCTCTCCCTATATAGATTTTCCTTTGCGAATGGCTTAGTGGTAAAAAGTAGGTTGCCTGAGACCGAAAGATCAAGGGTTCAAACTCCACTAATGTCTCTATAGGTCGAGCCTGTCATTTCTGTACTTGGAGAATGTAGTTTACCTTCCTTGTATGGTTTGCAAGCTACTGCACAATTTCATAACTATACTGGATATTTGTCGAGATTTTTTTATTAAAACAACTTTAATCTTGAAATAATAGAATCATGCATGCAATTATTATTAATTTACTGTTTATTTTAATTATTATTTATTACAGGGAAGGTGTAAACGTTAAAGGTCTCTTTGGATGGTCATTTTTGGACAATTTTGAATGGATATCGGGCTACACAATTCGGTTTGGACTTTACTATGTGGATTACGACAATGGATTACAAAGAATTGCTAAACGTTCTGCTACGTGGTTTATGAATTTCCTCAACTACAACCAAAAGGGTACATTTATTTGATTTCTTGTTCTTTGGTGCAAAATTTGAATTACTATTGACAACTTTTGCTTTGTCCAATTTCAATCTGGGTAAAATAGGATTTTATTTAGTTTTTTGAAATGGTGAAAGATAAACTGAAAGCTATTTTGGATTGATCAATTTTTCACGATCGAGTAAGACGGTCTTGCAGATTCCTAGACTAGGTAAGGATTTTAGCACTAAGCGCTTTCTTTTTGTCTTGGGTGTGAAGCAGTTGCAAACCAAAATACTCATCAAGCAATTACAGTAAAACCTCTATAAATTAATAACCTAGGAACAATAAAATTTTACTTAATTTAGAGAGATATTAATTTATCGATAAATTAATAATTTATTAACTAAAAGAGTGATTTTTCAATTTCAGTAAATATACTTTTATACAATTAAAGACCATGAGTAAAAATAAATTGTACGTAATTCTTTAAATATATAAATAATAAATAAATTTATGTATTTTTAATTGAATATATTCATGCATCGATCAATTTTTAACCCGAACGAAAGTATTGAATGCGGCGATCATGCTTAATTTTTTATTTCAGTAAAAGAACTCGGCATCTAAATTTTCAGATACAATAAGAAAAGTTAGAGATATATTCTAGTTATCATTTAATTTCAAAGGAGAACTAGACACCCATTATTTTGGATGTAATTAAAAAAGTTAAAAATGAAATCCACTTAAATTTGAATTTCAAGAAAAACAAATAACAATAGATTCATAATTTTAACAAATTGTAATTAAGAATTATTAATTTACAATATTGATGAGACCTATATACTTATAAAGGGAATATGTAAAAAAAATATTATATTATTATCTTATAAAATTTAATAATTTTTTACAATGACCTAAACTGGGACCGGAGAAATTTATTAGTAGTATATTAGAAAATTTATTAGAGCTAGGCTTTACTGTATTGCACATTATTTATTTTATTTTTCCCTAAAAAAAGATGCTTAATTTTTTTTTTGTTAAATTAAACTTTATTAATCAACCAAGTAAGCAATACAATTCCAAACTTACAACCCTTCTCAACTCAAAAACACTTCACAACTACTGTGAGCTCTCACATTAGCTTCTTAGTAGGCGACGCATGGAATGATCCTTAGCACAACAAATTGTTAGCTGAACTTGGCACATACGAATCACTTCCTCCTTTCCTCTTCTTTTGTTTTGAAATCTTTGAAGGTTTCTTTCCATCCAAATCTGATAAACCACCACTGCAAGAATAGCTCTACATAGC
This sequence comes from Schizonepeta tenuifolia, assembly GCA_029490685.1. Taxonomy (NCBI): domain Eukaryota; kingdom Viridiplantae; phylum Streptophyta; class Magnoliopsida; order Lamiales; family Lamiaceae; genus Schizonepeta; species Schizonepeta tenuifolia. Next base: position 79,770,578 of record CM055958.1, read on the forward strand.
TTCTGTTTCCCTGTTTTAGATCGGCATTGGGATATCAAATAGCTCACCTCATTGCTCCATGCAGACAAAATTCTCTCCATGCTCATCCATCTTGTGACTTTAATCCATATCTTAGCTGAGAATTCACACCGGAAGAACATATGATCTCTATCTTCAACTTCTCTCTCATGCCAACTATATACCTTATCCACCTCAATTCCAAGCCGCTGTAATTGATCACATGTTGGCAATCTCCCCAAGAGAGTTAGCCAAGTAATGAACACAGTTTTTAGGGGTGCTACATTATTGCGAATTAGTTTACTCCAAGCTACTCTTTGAAACTCCCCTCGCATTTTCTGATATAATCTCTTGATGGAGAAGTGCTCACTTTCTACATAGTCCCATCCCCCATTAATTGGCCCCATCTATTTCCTCATACCAAAAATCTTCTTAACAACCCATGATGCCTTGGGGGGGGGGGGGGGTGTTCATGGTTCTCAAATCTTGTCTTTTTACATAATACCCATGCACCCATTGTACCCAATACTCATCCTTCTTCAACACAATATTCCACATCAGTTTAAAAATAGCAGCGCGATTCCACAGTTCTCGATTAATCACATTCCATCCCCCTATACTGGCCAGAGCACAGATTTGTTCCCATGCAACGAGAGCTCTCCTTGAGATTCATGTTTTGCTTGTCCATAAGAATACTCTACACGCAGTTTGAATTGCATGAATGATTTTCTGAGGTAACAGGAAAACATGGCACCAAGGTTTGGACATTGAATAGCACAAATTTTATGAGCTGCATTCAGCCAGCATATTAGAGGAGTTTTGAAGTCCAACTTTCAATGCGGTCAAGAATTTTCATTAGCAAAGGTTGACACTGCATAAGCGTGATTTTTAGAACTCAAAGGAACCCCCAAATACTTAAACGGCAGCCCTCCCTTCTCATTCCAAATTCCTGCAACACCATTTCTTGAGTTTCTTCATTTACTCCACCGAAGTAGATACTACTTTTTGCTTAATTTGCTTTCAGTCCTGAAGCTGCTGAAAACTTCTCAAAGTCTTCCATTAGCTTCCTCAAGCTGGGCAGATCCCCTCTTGTAAACAAAAAGAGGTCATCCGCAAAACAAGCATGAATCAAACCAAGCTTTTTGCATCTTGGATGGAAGTGGAATTGCTTGTCTGTTTTGAGCTCTAACAAGCACATGTTTAAATACTCCATACACACCACAAACAAGTAAGGAGATATGGGGTCTCCCTGTCTCAATCCTCTGCGTGCTTCAAAAGGTTGAGTGAATTCACCATTCACATTGATGATATAGGAAACAGAGGTTAAACATGCCCAAATCCACTCCACAAACATATGCAGGAATCCCAGTTCCAATAAGAGGTATTTCATGAATGGCCATTCCACCGAGTCGTATGCCTCCTGGATATCTATTTTGATCATGCAACGTGGTGAAAGATGTTTCCTCCCATAACCTTTCACTAGTTCATGGATAAGAAGAATATTGTCAAAAATCACTCTTCTTTTAACAAAAGCCGACTAATTTTCTCCAATAATCATGCTCAAAATTCCTTGCATGCGATTTGCTAATGCCTTTGATATGATTTTATATAGGATTGTACAGCAGGCTATAGGGCGAAAGTCTTTGATCGCATCAGCTGCCTCAGTCTTGGGAATAAGAGTGACCAAGGTTTTATTGAGTGCTTTTGGCAAAAACCTGTGCTGAAGAAACTTTGGACAACTGATACAATCTCTCCTCCAATGATATCCCAACTCTTTTGAAAAAAACAAGCATTAAATCCATCAATACTTGGAGATTTTAGTGGATTCATATCAAAGAGGGCATTCTTGTTCTCCTGTGGAGTGAACTCACTGCATGGATGTAGTCGTTGCTCATGTTGTAAGAGTGGACCTCTTCTTATGATATTTCTGTCCACCATTGGGAGTGAGGGAGCTGCACTCCCCATTAAATTCATATAGAACTCTCTTACTTCTTCCTTTATCATAGCTTGATTACTGCATCTTGTTCCATCAGCTTTTATGAGAAGCTTTATGGCTTTACTCCCTTGTCTGGCCTTAGCATATGTATGAAAGAATGTAGTATTTGAGTCTCCTAATTTGATCCAATCTACTTGTGACTTCTGTTGCCATATCTGTTCCTCAATATTACTCCATTTCTCCAAGTCAATGAGAACTTTCTTTTCCTCAGCAATCAGATTTGCATTATGATAATCATGTTGCAAAGATTCCTGAATATTTCTCAAAGTCTCTTAACACATTCACTATCTCTGAGGTTTTCTTGAAGTGTGTGGTGTTCAGACTCTTGAAGGGGGTTTTTAGAGCTTTACACTTATTCCAAATATTCATCAACCTATTATTGTGACAAGTGTTCCTCTAAATCTTTTCTACAATGCTTCTGAAATTCTTATGCTGAGCTAGTACATTCAAGAACTTGAAATGTGCAGCTCTGACATGATTACTAGCTTCAAAATTTATCACTTGAGGGCTATGATCTGAAATCCCTCTAGCTAGAAGCTCCACAACACAGGAAGGGTATAATTGGAGCCATTCCACATTTGCAATGCATCGATCAATTAAGGAGAGAATTCTATCTTCTCCTTCTTGACTATTACACCAAGAATATTCTCCTCCTATAGTTCTCAGAGGGCCAAATCCAGTATGAGCTAGAAACTCCTTAAAATCTCTCAGTTCATGTCAGTTACTGGATTGCCATTCACTCTATCTTCTAGACCCAACACAGAATCAAAGTCTCCTCCCATAAGAATAGGGCCGGTGCAATTCTAATTCACTCTACATAGAAAATTCCATAATTCCTTCCTTTTCTCAATAGTGTTTAAAGCTTACACATCTACAAACTGCTGCAAACAACTAGTCTCCAAATCCCTCATTTTACAGTGTACTCCTTGTTCATGACTCTCCATAATCTGAATATCAGCTCTTCTTTGTTTCCATCCAAGCCATACTCTCCCATTCCTTGCACTTGTATAGTTATTTATAAGCTTCCACTCTTTGCATATCTTACTTGATATCCTTAGAAACTTCTTCTCTTTAACCCTTGTTTCTAGTAAAGCTATAACATCTATTTTCTGTTTTTTCAGAAAGAGTCTTATCTCCTTCTTTTTGAAGGGCTTATTACTTCCCCTCACGTTCCAAATCATCAATTTCATCTAGAAACAAAGGGGAAGAGTTCCCCGCCCTGCATATGCTGTAGTTTCTTGCTTGATTCCTGTAAGACTTCATATATATTCCCCAGATTTATATTACTATCTTCTTAACTCTTACTAGTAGTTCCTGCAGTTCGTTTTGGGATCGCCCAAACCTCAATTTTCCTCAAATTGATTCTCTCTTTATCCAAAGTGAGAGGTAGGCTAGTCACCACCACCTCTTATGTTTTCTCTTCCTCATCTCTAGCCACCACTTGTGGTTTTGGCACCCATTTCTTCCTATGGTTCTGTGGTTGTGGTTTCTTAGTCTTCTCTACTTCATTACAGTTATGTCCCACCATCTGACATTCTTTGCAGAACGGTGAAATCCAATCGTATAGGACCCTCTGCTCAATCCTTTTCCCATCTCCATCTTCAATCATTATTGCATGTAGGATAGGTTGTGTGATATCAACTTCCACAAGCATACGAGCAAAAGATATTCTACTCTGTGTAGAGGTGCATTCATCAGTGCATATAGGTGTTCCAATCAAACTGCCAATGCGGCTGAGAGATTGAACACCCCAGCAATTCAAGGGAAGGTTGGGAAATTGTATCCATAGAGGTATAACCTTCAAAATTCATTCTCAAAATTGAAATTCGCATCCCATGCTTTGACAATAACTGGTCTATTGGCAATTGTGTGTGGCCCTGCACAAAGAAATCCATCTCTCTAGTCCATATAGCTAAATTTAACTACAAAGTAACTCTCATTATGATAATATACCTCCAGCTTTGCTTTTAGCACACAATTCTTCACCAGATAAGTGTTTAGATAAGTAATAGTAGGAGAATTCCTGATTACATAGAGGATTACTGCAGTTTTTTACTTCTCATTCTCAATTTCTAGTTCTTACTTCTGAAGACAAGCAACAGGGATTAGGGATGTCAATCGGGTACGGCGGACACGGATATTGGATATCCATGCCCGTACCCACGAGCAAAACCCATACCCGCCACCCGTGACGGTTTCTTTCCTCCACTCATGCCCGCCACGAGCGGATACCCGCCACCCATCGGGTATCCGCTAACCTGCGGGTATCCATCTTTGTTGAAAGAGTAGGCGAGAGACAACTTCTATTTTCATTGTTGTCAATCCTTTATTTAATGATTTATCTCTGGCAACATTATATAAAAGCTGTATCAACAAGACATAAGATGGAGAAGATTAAAGACAAAAAATAGGAATAAGAAACTTTAGTTAACATTACACTTTAATTTGATGTTTGTTACAGGAAGTTGGAGTTGGATTATGTGGATTTATATCTGATACATTGGCCACTAAGCATGAAGAAAGATGGTAATAATTCAATAAAATCAAGATGAGACTAACCCAAATTAGAATAAATAGTTCGTGATTTCGAGGGGGCGTGTTAGGGTTTTCTTAGGCCCAAAAACATGGAGAAAATGGATAGAGCCACATAACTCAATTATAGCTATACAGTAAGAATAAAAACTTAAATTAAGATTAAGAATTACCCTGCTTAAGAATCCTGAGAACTCGTAACCAAGGATTCGATGGACTGCTAGCGATGCTGCGGCAAAAACGACAGAGGAAATGGAGTTACTGCTTCTCTCAGGGAGAGGGCGACGTCGGCGATATGGGGAGAGACGCGACTCAGGCGAGGAAACGAGAGAGAGCAGCGACGAAGAGAGAGCAACGACTGAGAGACAACAAGAGGGAGGAGAATCAGGAGATGAAAATATGAGAGGGGGAAACGCAGGAGCCGAATAAATCACGTAGAGTTTTCAGTTTTCACTCAATAATTTTGAGTAATAATTTTTAAGGGGTGGTGGGTTGGGCTTCGAGTTGGGCCAAATAACATTAAAGATACTAAATGATATTTGGGCCAAACAGATTTGGATTGAGAGTTAGAAATAAAAATAATATAGTCGGGTATTTCGCAGATATTTCACGGGTATTTTTTGCGGGTAAACGGATTTCGCGGGTACAGATAGTAACTATCCATATCCATACCCGCGAACTAAATGGGTAGTGAATTCTAACCACGAAGTTGTCCGTGGATATCAAATGCCCTTAAACCCGCACCTATTAGGATCGGGTACCCACGGATAAATTGCCATCCCTAACAGGGACACCATCTCAGTCTGATACTCAATTTCAGCTCGATTCACTATTATATTTATTTTCTCCTTCCCCTTGTTGCTTCCTTGCTGTGTAAACGATTCTCCTTGTTCTCTGCTGCTTAAACTCATAGATCTAGGTGGCGTTCTCATGTGTGATGCAGGGACTAGCTGAATCTTCCTAGGTCGACCTCTTGGTCGGCAGTTCTTCGCCATGACGGCGCACATTAACAGGAATCCTCTAACTTACGCCGAGAGCTACGTCCGTACATGCACTCTCGTATTAGCTGACAATCATAAGATGCTTAAGTTTAATCCCCCTAAAGATGAGAAACTAAGGAGCGCTCATATTCTTGCATTGCTTAATTAATATTCGAAAGGGGTGCATCATGAATGTGATGTAAAATGAGATTTTAATGACCAATTAATACGATTTAACTCTTCTTTGTGGCTTGCTATGTATTTGCATGCATACCTCGAATAGCAACGGCAGGTTACGTACCCTCGTGGTAAAGATATTGCCAGAAGTTACGAGGGGTTGAAAAAAGATTGCAAGCACGTAAAAAGTAATTATAATATTACTGATATTTAGAGAAATATTAATCATTATGCACCAATTTAATAACCGTATATGACAACAATACATATATATATATATATATATATATAATAATAATCATATAAAGGGAGCTAGCTAGGTAGATTCAAACTTAGGTGGCAAGCAACTCCTGAAGTTTGCGGGCAACAATCTAATGGTATAGTTACTTATTAGAAAAAAAGAGTACAAGATTCTTGAACCCAGAGTCTATGTTGTTGTACTTATGTAGTCTATACTGAATTGAATAATTATGAGCTCTCCATTCATGTTATATTGGAGACCTACATATTTTGTAATGGATTATATTATTATTTATTGTGTAGGATATACTCTTTGTTCATGTCGTGAAAATTGTTTTATTTTTCCTATTGTATGCACTTCTCACAACTATGTGTGTATTGTATAACGCTAATTTATTAATTTATGAAATAAATATAAACTAATTATGAAAAAAAATAAAATTGATTCCAGTAGAAAATTGTCAAGCTATCATTGTATTCACTACCCTATGCAGGGGCGTTTCTTTAAAGTATGATAGGGCGTTTCTTCTTTAGTTTATAAATAAGTTGTGTTTTAAAATTCCATATTTTTATATAAATCCGGATCCGGTGCTACTAATACTAATCAATAACTTATAGTATCAATTAATTAATTTTGGCCGTTACAAAAGTATAGTCAAAATATTAATTGTAATAATAATTTTTCCATATTTATACTATTATTCTATATATAAATTCCAGAATTTTTAACTATGTTCTTTTCAATTATACTATTATTCAATTTTCAACTGGGAGTAGTAGCATCAATATTAGTTTGAAACATATCTTTCATTTGCGGTGGAAAAACTGGATTCGGGGAAATTGTATGTAAATCCAATAATCTACTCGAAATACGGAGAGAAAGCTTTCATGACTTGCTCATAAAATAAAGACAAAAACTTGGGTGCAACTGTTCCACCTTAGAACACCCGTCCATTTGACTCTACCCGCCCCTGACCCGACCCGTTTGACCCGGTCAAACTCCCCTTTGACCAGTTTTTTTTTTTTTTTTTTTTTTTTTAATTTCCAGTTTTTTTTTTTAATTTATTTTTGTTTGCTGCTTCTTCTATGGTCAAGACGCGAGCGAGAGGAGCCGAAGGCCTCGGAGCGAGCCGTAAAAGTCCAAAATGTTGCCCGCCGATTATCCTTATTTTAGTAATCGGAGCGAAAGCGGAGCCGTAAAATCGGAGCCGAAGGCTCCGACGGGGACAAAAAATCTGGAAAAAAAAAAAAAAAAAAAAAACCTGGCGCGTGGGGCCCACGCGCGGGGTTTGGTCGGCGCGTGTCGGGTCGAGTCGGGCCATGTGGTTATTTCCACGGTATGTACCGGAGTCCAACTCTAAAATAAATTCTAGAATTTTAATTGGAGTTTAAGAGCAAGAAATCTTCATGACTTGGTATTGATGAGAATTACTACACAGTGCGAGACTCATAATAAATAATCATTTTGTAATATATTTTTGTTTTTTTCCCCAATTGCTGCCGGTGGTTGATTTTCTTACATTATCAATTTACTATGATTTGAATATCGTAGAAATATGTGAAAAAAAGGAAATACGATTAAAATAATAAGAAATATGATGGTTTCACAATATTAGCGATAAGTATATAAGTATATGTACACACATTCAATATATGGAATTTTTTAAGCCAATGTTATCCAAGTATAAGCTGAGAGTCAGTTAATAATTTTTTCTTTTCTAATTTTACAGTGGGATCCTTCCCGTTCCCCTCCTTCAAACTCCGATTCGTATTTTCATTGAGAAATCTGATCGGAAATAGAATAAGGATATTTCACTATAAATTTAGAAACTTATAATCAAAGTCACTTGCACAATTACTTGCATCTCTAAGCTTTAAAAGTCTCAGATATTAGGAATAGACACAAAAAATAATTACAAGCAGCGGCCAAAAGACAAATTTTTCTTGGCCAAAGACAAAGTTCTTTGACATAGAAAAAAAACTTTAGAACTAGCGCATGAAGACAAGCAACAATATGTATTGGTTACCAAATCTTTTTCAGCTAGATTAGACTTACCTAATCTTCTATTTCAATAAAATGTAAAGTTATTGTACTAAATAGTTGAAATTTTATATTACTAATTGTTGTTCTCTTATTTTGTTGTCATGCTTCAAAAAATGAATGTATTTATTTGATAAATACTAATATATCCTTAGTAATCATGATTTCCAGTAACAAATTTTATCATTTGATTTTATATAAACAAAAATAATACTCCCTTCGTCTCGATAAGTGTGACCCGACGGGAGTGACATATGTTTTAAGAAATAAAGGAGAGTGGGAAAGGTAAGTGATTTAATTTTAGTAGAATGAATGAGACTGAGGGAGAGTGAGAAAATAAAAAGGTAACATATTAAGCGAGGTCATTTCCATTTATAAAAAAGTCACTCTTATTGTGAACAGTCAAGAAAGAAGAAAATAAGAATATACTTATCGTGTACGGAGTATTTTTTTATATATATAGTAGTTATACTACCCCTCCTATTAAAATACCCACAACACGAAATTCTGTTAAAATCATGCATGTAAAGTGTGCGTGAAATTGTGAGTGGCTAAAAAGTCTTACATTGAGTGGAGAAAGTGAAAAACAAAATACATATTTTTGTGGGATGGTTAAAAAAATTGTGCATATTTTTATAGTGGAGAGAGTATAATATAGAATAACAAATTATTGAAGCAAAATATTTTAATAATATCAAATTTTCTGCATATAGATGTCGGGAAATATCAAAGAAATTTCTTTTACCAATTTTATTACTTTTAATTATCTTCCATGCATCACTTTTTTAATGGATTAATTAGTAAATTAGTTAATTATTAATTTATTTTTAAACTCATGACAGACAATTTTTCATCTATTCTTTTCAACAATAACAATACTTTATGTTAAATTTTTCTAATCCAAACAATGGGGCGTTGATGATGTTTATGTTATTATTGATTTTCAAAAATACTACTTAGATATCAATGTCCTTTAAAAAAAATTATAAAAAAATTATATATTTGGATCTTAGCTGTTAAATTTGCACATCTTATTAGTATAATAATATCAAATTTTGCACATATATTTGATTCTATGACGTGTGCTTTCAGATTGTGAACTCGTCAATCTGCACAGGGATAACATAGTTTAAGATTGTGGAAAGCCCCGTGATAGAAAATAAAAGCCATGAGTTTTGGGTGTATTTTTTTATTTTATTTTTTGTAATACATTTATATATTGAATCTTAATAACAAAATTTGCTCACATTTTAGCTAATTGATATCACTCAGTACTCAAGAAGATATGAAAGTTAAAATGATTCCATTGTTGTGTAAAAATAGTAAAGTCTTTGTTTTAATTGGATTTGAGATGAGTACAGATAAAGAAATTTTCATTTATGATAACAAATATTAAATGGAGCGCACCCGTCCCATCCCATTATAATTCCTAAATGAGCCCCAATAGATATGAACGTGAGTTTAGCCATGAAACTGACGGGTCGTTCAAAATTGATCGATAAAAAAGTATGGTTAGAACAAAAAAATTCTAATTCCAAAAAAATAGAATTGGTAATTAGCATATATTATCCAACAAGTTTGAGATGAGCACACACGGCAAAGTTTAATTCTAAATTAGAATTAAGATATAAACATGTAAGAAAATTTTGATTCGTGTTGAAAAATTATTTAATAGGTGGGTACCCGATCCATTGATATTCATTATTGAGCCCGTTAGGTAGAATAACAATTTAGTCATTATTGACAAGCCACTCTAAATAGACCGAAAAAGATGGTCAAGACCGAAAACTAAATTTACCTAATTTGATATTATTATCTTCTTAATTATTTTAAAAAATCAACATTAAGTATACTGGAAATTATTATTATTATTATTATTATTATTATTATTATTATTATTATTATTATTATTATTATTATTATTATAATGTTCGGCTTTTAATGAGACAGATAATCATATATCAATTATTGTAATAACTTACATTTAATTATTTAATTTTTTTAATAATTTTTTATAATAAACGAGTATTTCTATACGAGTTTGGATGGGCGAGTGATGAAATTCTATTTTAGCAGAGGAGACGACGAGGACTGCTACGAGAGTGAAAACTAAGAGAATGAGCGAGAGCCGTGTTTCTTCAACATCATGATAAAATTGCAGTGCGGCAAGGGACTGAGTTGGTTAGCAAGGACGATGATTTTTTTATTTTATTTTTCTGGGTTTAGGGAACCATTTCGAAATAGACAATAACTATTCAAAATGTGAGCGACGAAAATTCTAAGTCGAAGGATTTGAAATGTTTATTTAAGTTTATGAGTAGTTCGATTTCTTTTATAGATGAGTATGAATAAAGAAAATCGAAACGGGTTCAAGTTTGAGACATGTTTGATGGGTGGATCCCAACCCGCCTATTGATATTCCTATATTTGGGATGGGTACCGATATAAAAATTGTGATTTAAGTTTGGTATAAATTTGGTGATTTTAGTAGGAAAAAAAGGTACAATCAATCGAGTAACATTATTCCTTCTTAATTTATTTATATTATAATTTGATTAGTCGTGTAACACTATTTAATGAATTGTCGCAATACTGTCACTTCAATATAAAATTATTTATTAAAATATATACTTCTAAAATTATAATGAAAAGTGATTCTCTATCGATGCTCGACGGGTCGCACACTATCAAGTGTGCAGGGTTGCCCAATCACAAAATAAAATTGAAGAAGGGATGTATCATCATCCTTATTAGAAATATCGGTCCGTCGAATGAGCTTGCAATGGCACCAGAATGATAGTAAACTTGGGGACCACGTAATTCAAGCCAAATTAATTTCAGGAAAGGATGCGAACAAAAAGTTTTCAAAGTTTCCAATAGAAAGAATGATCATGACCCCCTCGAATTTTACTCACAGTCAATCTCTTTCCAACGTGGAACTAACTGTACTTGGTGAAACTTGTGTTTTGTTATGGTTAGTTGTACGTTGCTATCTCATGATTCAATAGCAAAAAAGGCTCTTAAAATTTTTTTATTTGTGATGACGACAGTAAGACATATGACACAACAACTAATGTGGTTTACGATTAAATTTTCGATTGATTGTAAGGTATTTACAATATTAATTATTTTAAAAAGTGATTATTATTTTTTTATGCATGAGTTTACTTTGATTTCTTTTGGTTTCCTTGCAGCTGAAAAAAGTTGAGAGAAATTGAGTATACCTCTTCTTTTCAGTTGAATTTTTATCATGGTATGTAATATAACAATTATCTTAGTGATTTGTCGTTGTACTACGACTTCAAACAAATTATTTAGTTGTATTTTGAAAATAAATATTGTAATGTTAAGTGATCCCGTCGAATTTCGACGGGTTACACACTAGTTACTTATATAGTAATTTGTAAGTAATTAGTTAGTGGTTGGCATTGGCGGCAAGTAAGTCCATGAACCAAAATACGGATTGTTTGGGAAGTCGTTGAAGCCCATTGTATTTGTTGCGATCCACGTAATATAATCCAAATAGACTGGTGTAACCAGAAACCCACTCGAAATCATCCTGAAACGTCCATGCAAAATACCCCTTCACCTTCACACCTTTCCTGCATGTTCATGTTCATGTTCATGTCACCACAATTATATATAAATATTAATATTAATTAATTATAATTTAATTGCAAGATAAAATCAAAAGGCCAGGTCTGCTCCACTCATAATAAAGTTTAATTCATTGCACGGAAATAATGTATATCGCTCGCTTCATTAAGTAAACTATGAATGAAAACTAGTAGTGATACTTTATCAATCAATATGAATTTGAAAGGATGGTTTTTTGATTAGGAAGTTGGTACCAACAAAACTAGAATTATGAAATTTTTGGACAAGCTAGTATATATGCATACCCAATTGCTTTTCGAAGAGCTTTTAAATGGCTAATGTAAAAGTTAATTCGTTGTGAGTCTTCAATACTTTGTTTGATGGTAGCATTATTGCTATCCGGCGTTCCTGAACAATAAAAACATTCAAATATTCAAACTAAATGATGAATTAATAATTAATGGACAATATTTCAAATCCAAAAAAGTCCAATGAGAAAAAAATTAGTACATATATGTATATCAATCAACTGTGGCTTGAGGAGTTACTAAAACTAAATACTGTAAATACAAAATGATTACTGAAATAAAAATTAAGTAATTTAACGTACAATAGTACCATTTTCTGTGATATAAATGGTAGGGCTCTTGTAATTTTCCTTGGTATAGACTAAAAGCTTATAAAATCCTTTAGGATACACATAAAATCCGCTCGATCCAGACTGAAATAGAAATTAAGATCTTATTATATTCGTTAAATAAAATTAAAATCACTGAAAGAAAAATTAAGATTTCCGGGTGCATCAAAACTTACCGGACGACCAATAGGCACTCCGTTTCTGGAAGCTGCAAAAATTAATAATAAATACTAGTATAAATTATTTAATTATTTGGTAAGAATTAATTATTCTAATGAATGAGTGTCTATGTTGCGTCTGTATTTTATTTTTATCTTACTCATTGTCTGCATAATGCATTGGCATTGTTTATTTATTTAATAACTTATACTCCCTCCGTCCTTTTTATTTGTTCCCTGACCATATTTATTTTATCCCTTTTATTTGTACCCATTTGAACACATTTACAAATATACCCTATAAATGGCGCATTATTGTGTGAAACTTTCTCATAGCAAGACTGGTAAAATTCATATTCAAACTCATACTTAATAATATAGTAGTATGTCATTAGATATTTGACCATATCTTTTTCCATGTGCATATAAATAAAAGCTAAAATAATTACGTTAATTGGGAATTAAAAGAGAGATATTTAAAAAAGAAAAACTTACATGAAAGGAGAGCCATCATATCTGATGTGTAGCTAATATTTCCACTGCGAGATAACTCATGGGCTGCATAATTCGCAGTATAATAATTCAATCCCAAAAAATCAAAGGATCCTTTCAACATAGCCTTTTGCTCCTCACTGAATTTCGGCAATCGATTCCCCACAATTACTGACATAATTTTCGGATAATCTCCATAAACTATAGGATCTATAAACCTAATTAAGAAAAAAAAGTATTATAATCAAATTAAGCGATAAATTAACATAAACAAAAGAAAATAGTACAATTCCACAAACGCCTTAAATCGGCGGAATCTATTACACCTGTTTTTTCAAGTGTAATTTGTAGACTATTCCACAAGAGTGCAAGATTTCCAGTTCACGTTGAAAGTAGCTGGATGCAGTTTCCCACGATATAAATTAAAAAAAAGTACCCAAATCTTAGTTTTACTTACCACCCATACACAAAATCAAGAGCTCGTTGTGCTGCTTCAGCATCAAGCCTGCTATTTGAATATGGCACCATCCATTGAGTCACTAATGTTATCCCTATTTCTCCTTTTTGATCTCCCTATAACATCACAAAACAAGTGTAATAAGTATATTCTCCTCATAACAATAAGTCCAAATTAATATACTAGTATATGATAATTAATTGACCTGATATTTATCCTTGTATAATTTGACCGTTACTGCATGACTAAGAAGTAGATTATGTGCAGCAATGTAAGGCTCTGTTGCAGAATTGCCTCGAGGGCATTTCTGTCTATTCGAGCACCTTCCCGGTGCTGTGCTTCCAATAAAACCTTCTCCGTCGTAACCGCCGTCAATGAAAGTTAATGGCTCATTAAATGTAATCCAATACTTAATACGATCTCCAAATTCTTTGAAACATAGCTCCGCAAAATCTTTGAAATCGTCGCTGCCAACAAGATATGTCATTTTTTTTTTCATTTTAATTTCTTTTACTTATACATATATCTTACTTATTTGATTTATCTTATGAGAAATGGATAATTGCCCAAAACACATAAATTTGGATAATTTTTTATTATATTATTCAAATGAAATTAAGAACATTACACTAATAAAATAGACTTTACATTTTATTTTTTTTTCACATTTTTTTTTTCACACTTTTTTTTAACCAAATTAGTGACAATGTGGTGGTTGTACTGCTTCCACATTGACATGAATTTGGTTAGAATGAAAATCGTGCCAAAATTGTATAAAATATAAACTTTATTTTATTGATTTCACGTTTTTAAATTCACGTGCAATATTGGAATAACATATATTTTACAACAGTTATCCTTATAAGAAAAAATGTCTTGTAAATTAACTCACATAATTAGAGGACTTAGAAACCCTTCATACTCATCCTCTAGTGCTTGAGGAACATCCCAATGGAATAATGTCACAAATGGAATTATACCTTCACATTTGTCCCAAAAAATAACTAATAAACAATAGCTAGAATAAAAGTTGTACAATTATTAGTAACATATTTAGTGGTAAGAAATTGAAATTCATTAACCTCTTGCAAGAAGTTCATTGAAGACATTGTTATAGAAGGCAATCCCCTTTTTATTCACTCCCGCACTTAGCTTCCCACCTTATTAAAATTTATGTTGACTCGTAAAAGAGTTAGAATCAAGAAAAAATTAAACAAAAATTTTGTTATAAGAAAAGAATTAGCTTTTAATTATACTCTTACGAGGTAATATTCGTGGCCATGAAATAGACATTCTGAAAGAATCCACCCCAACATATTTCAGTGACTTCACATCGTCCTGTCAAATAAAATTATATCGGCAAAGTATTTCAATAAATTATTTAACTCACATAGGTCGAATGAATTCGAAGTAAACAAAAAAGTGCAGTTTAATTTAATGGAAGCGTGAGCAAAAATATTTTATCTATATTAATTTTACAAACAATCAATATTAAGAAAAATTCTTAGTAGAAATCCTTTTATTATTAATGTATTATACCTCGTCCTCGTGTTTCTTGTTTTTTTTTTTTTTTTTTTTTTTTCCCTATGAAAGCGTGAATAGTAGACCGCTTCATACAAAATAACAAAGCACATCTCAATTGGTAGTAGTTTAAGTAAAGTGAACATTGTGAAATTCAAGAAAAAAAAAATCTCTATTTTATTTTTGCTCACAGTATTCTTGGCCCAAATATTTTGGTCCGGCCTGAATTTTCTATGCATAACTTGTTTTGTGTTATGGTTTGGGCTAGCATATTTGCAGTCAAACTGAACCGACCCGATTTTACCATTTGACCCAGTGGGCTAGATAACTAGCTTAGCTATTTTTTTTTAATAAGTTAGCAATTAATTAAATTTAAAGACCGCAACACGGTGGACTCGAACTTAAAACTTTTAGCTTCAGATATTAATCATTCTACTATTAGATCAACTTATGCACACCTAGCTTAGCTCTTTTGCCAACTGCACCATGGCATTCAATATTAGATGGAGTATTTTATGGCGATGAATATATCTTTTAACTTTATTTTAATTTCCGATTAAAGTTAGGTTTACTAATAATATTATTTTGATTAAACTAATTTAAATATCATAAGTTTGATATCCAATTACGGCAAACAATCAATAGATGAATCATATTAATTGTTGTTCGTAATAATAATATGATAATCAATAAATAACAAAACGAAGGTACACACAGTCACAATCTGGTTGCTTTGTTCTGCTTGTGCCATTAGAAAAATAAAAATATTATTGCTATCATAGAGTTTCGTTTGTATAATAATAAAATTCCTCAAAGACAAAGGTATGATTAGTCATCTTAAATACCTTATATAGATGGTAGAAATCATTGGCCACGTCCCCGTTGCTCCTATCAGTTATTTTTTCTACAAACATATCATCGCACCAATTTTAAATCATAAGGAAATAAAAAAGCGTTCAACTCGTGCGATGGTAAACATAGTTTATGATGCATAGATTCTCCAAAACATATTATTCTCTCTGTCCCGAATTAGTATGTAGTTTCCAATATTTTATATTTGATAAAATAATAAAATTTTGTATATATTAGCTCAAAAAGGAAGGAGTACAACATTGCAAAATCTGATTCGCCTATAGTACATGTGTGATTGAGATTTGTATCAGATTCGCACGTCATTTGACACCCTACTAAAAAAATTGTGGACCCGGTGCATGGGAACACAAATCATGTGTGTTAGTGCATGTGTAGCGTAGTGCATACATGCCTTTATTATTATTCTGAAATGTAATTAATTAATTTATACTTTATACGCAAGATATCGACGAATTTACAAGGACTTAATTTTCG
Source organism: Schizonepeta tenuifolia (assembly GCA_029490685.1). Classification (NCBI taxonomy): domain Eukaryota; kingdom Viridiplantae; phylum Streptophyta; class Magnoliopsida; order Lamiales; family Lamiaceae; genus Schizonepeta; species Schizonepeta tenuifolia. Next base: position 79,786,750 of record CM055958.1, read on the forward strand.
TCGTTTCAACAATACTTGTAAAAGGGCTGATATTGCTCTATACAAAAAAGAAAAAAACTACTATAAGAATGGATAATCCTTTCATGTGAAATTTAACTTAACAAAAATTGTTTTATTGTAGCTCGTGTAGTCTAAAATTTGAAGAGATGAGATGTTTGATGCATGAGTAAATGCAATAATTGGGTTGTATAATTGCGGGTGAAAAGATTCTATAAGGTGGACTATGTTGTATAGTCGGTGCGGTCCAAAATTAATTTAATATTTAAGTAAATGCAAAATATATTAATTTTCAATTAAATTAATCAATTATGATTAGAACTTTTTAACATTACTTTTAAAAAAATTAATTAATTACAAATATAAATAACTATATAAAAATTTAACTGGGTGATGGCACCGGATGCTTGGTGAGGTCAACCGCACCAGACTTTGATAAGGACAACTCTCAACACTTCCCCCATAATCGGGACAACCCAAAATAAACTAGTTTGGCCAAATATTTGAAATGAAGGGATCGAAGTAATTTAATTAAGATATAGATGTGAGAGGGGGACTCTTGGCCGAATAATCTAAATCAACACATAAAATTAAATGCATAGTACGTAAGACCATAATTGCCTTGAAATAATGCATTCAAATTAAATTGATATAAATCGACTTTTTTCCGACGAAGCTGTATGTTGTCTTAATTAGACCTCTAATTACTAGTATTATTCCATGCCACTGACGAAGTTTCTAACGATATTTTTAAAGGAAAAGATCGACAAAAGTATCGACCTCCAAATTGTTACACCCAAATGCTCAAAAGCATACTGAGTTTGAAAGAAAATTATAATTAATCTATTTGAATTATGTTATTTTTGTATTTTTAAATGGGACAATTAAATAACAAAACAAGTTTTTATAATCTTGAGCAAAAAAGAAAAACAGCTTTTTGATTATAAAAAATGAGAATTCACAATAAATTCATCCTAATCGCTTAAAATGACTAATTAATGAAAAAGTATGAATACCTGGATACTTGTGGGTGAAAGTGTCCCATATGCTTGGTCCTTTCCCATCTTCAAATGCAGCTCCTTCATACTTATCATTAAATAAGAAAATCAAGATTACAAAATTGTAAAACAGAAAGTAGAAAAGTATTCAATCCATTCGAGAAGTATGATTATAAATAATTCATAACAAGAAGTATCTTTGAGCAATTAAAGATTAAAAATAAATAAATTACATGTATGCTATACTAATGTTGCTCTTCTGTATTAAATTTACAAACTATTCAACACTAGATAGATTGCTCTAATCAAAATTGTACCTCAAATTAATATTATAGTAATTCATAAAGTCATAGCTTTTTTTGACAAGCACATCAAATTTCAGAAACATGTAGAGCTTCTGCAATTTTCTAATTAAACTTGTAATAAATTAATAGAAGTATATATGTTGTAAGCGATTAATGGTATATAAATACTTGATAGGCAGCCGAAGCAGTTCCGAAAATGAAACCAGGCGGGAAACTGCTGCGAGTGAGATTGCGATTGAGATGCGACGTCGTATCAGCGTAATTAGCTGTTCCTGCAAAAGATGAAGAAACCAAAAGTAGCAGAAATGATAAAGCAGTGAGGAGGGAGGTAGGAAGAGAAGGCATGGTTGTTTCTCATGTGAAAATTGACTTCATCTTTTTCATGCACTATTAAATACTAGTAGAACTAGAAAGTAGGGAGGAAGTCTACCTGCTAAATTATTTGGAAATAATTATCACTCTTTAAATCCTAAACTATCATAAATTTTAATACAAACATCTTTAATCATTGATAATTACAATTCAATGCACGGACTATCGAAAATTAAGAAAATGTCACAGAGATCAATTTTCAGCATCACAGAATCAATGTGCCTTGCTAGCTTTGATTGTAATTTTGTGGATCAAAATGACACTGTTTGTTTGTATCCCTTCATATATATTTTATTTTATTTAATACTATATAAGCTGGCAGTAAACGAGTTATGTTAGTTTTTCGATACTTTATGCATTTACTTGTAAACTTCAATAGTTCATAACATTTCTGCTAAAACGTTAAAAGTTTAGGATTTAAATGTAATTTCTCCAATTATTAGTTAAGATGTATTCAACGCTAAATCACCAATATATATATGTGTGTTTTTTTGAAACGCGTTTAAATGTTCAAGAACTTAAGATATCTAAAGTGTTTGGTGATTTTTCTTTTTCTAATTTTGTAACAAATTTCACGTGGTGTCTCAAAGGTGATTAAATGTTTGAGATTGATAATCAATGAGAACAGTAAGTTTTAATCATAGTATTTCCGAATGCATAAATTTCACATTTTTACATAGGGCGTCTAAATTGCAATACAAATAATAAGATAGCTAAGAGTACTCCCACCATAACTATTAAAGTTTTGCTCATAAATTTACTTTTAAAGTTCTCCGCCCCTAATTCTAACTCTTACTTTACAAACGCATACAATCATTTTCCTATTTTTTAAAATAATTATTTTATAAAAATAGCCCAATTCAGATTGTGCAATAGAAGAACATTTAGGCAAGTGTAAATTTAAAGAGAGATATAATTAAGTATGTGAAGCCTACTAATAGAAAAATAAAAAATAATAAAATTTGAATAATAAATCTCACTGTTTACAAACTGAAACTTGTACAAGTAAGTATTGGGTGAATTCCTTTTCGAAAACTATAAATTTCTCAAAATTAGGAGGGTGTTTGGCGAAGCTTATAAGCTCAAACACCCTCTAAACTTTGGGTCTCGTATGTAGAACTATAGAAGGCAATAGTTTTGTTTCTTTACTAGCTTTAAGTAAAAATATACCACTAATATTCTAAAACGGTAAAAGCTATACATTCTGTTTTCCTAGAAAAATAAAAGAAAGAATCAAATATATATTCTGGAAAATTCCAGCACACCACATGAAATGTCCGGAGGGGAAGTAAAGGGATTCACCTTTCACGTCAATAAATGAGCTTTATAGGGGATTTTAGTAGCATAAGACTACCCCGCAGCAGCAATCATTTGGCCGCGATCTCCATGTGTGATCTCGGCATGGTGATTACATATACGATCTTTTGCATGCCGCAATCGCTTGCTTTATTTGTATACGTGGCGATCACCCATTGATGATCGTTACGATCATTGGAGATCGTGTCATTAATATTTTTTTTAATTCAATTTCAACCCTATGAATATCCTATAAATACACTTATTTTCATTCATTTTTTTCACACTAATTCCAAATCCCTCTCATTCTCTCACAAATTTCTCTTATTCTCTCTATAACCTCTCTCAATTCTTCCTACTCTCCAAGCAAATGGCTCCACACACATACTCCGAAATGGAGACAGAAGCTTTGGCTCGAACCTGGCTATATGTTACCCGCAACCTAGGCAACGACACATTATGGCCCCAGGTGAAGGATCACTACAACGTGAATCGGCCCGATGTAATCGTGTCGAGGAACGATACCAGTTGCGTCACCACTAGGTCCGAGTGAAGAATGGATGCAGTATTTTTCACGGTATCTGGAAGAGAACCGTCGAGGGTGCTCTGACCACTCCCCAGAGATGATCATTGCATTGTTGAACAACGAATATATATCTGTTTGGGGTGAGCCATTTAAGCACTTGGACACATGGAGAATCATTAAGGACCAACCTAACGTCTTCCAGTAGGAATTTGAAAGTGCATTTTTTAAACCACGATAAGTTAGAGATTTGAATTAGGTATCACTACTTGCCAACGTTATTCCTACTTAATTAATTTCTCCTAGTCACACTATCATAAATCAGCACTGAAAATGGGTGAAATTAAAATATGGTTATCTTTTTCCGTCAGAATAGTTTTTCCTAAATCCTAATTAACTTAGGCCAGAATCGATTATTAAGTCGTAAAGACAATCCTTAACATAAGTTAACGTAGGCCTAAAATTTTCACAACTTCATCCGATGTTTGTTAAATATTAATTAATCAATATATATAAACGGATATAATCTTACTCTCAATATCATAAATTCTCATCGCGAATTTGTTAGGATTCTTTTACTGTCAGTGTCAGATATATGATCGATCGACAGGCATTAATTAGGTTAGATAACGAGTTAATGAAGAATGTAGTTAAATAGTATGAAATTGAAATTTGTTCAAAATTGTTGTGTTTTGTGTTAATAAAAACCATGATATCGCTTTCAGAAGGCCAAATTTCCAAAAGTGATGGAAAAGAATGAAACGCAAGTGTATAGTTTAAACCTAATTATGAAGAGGCCATGGATACGTCATTTGAGAGTGGAGAAAACTTTAACTGGAATGCCTAAATTATATAGCGTCACAATATTTTAATTGCATATATTAATAAAACTAATTGAGATTATTAAAATTTAAGTGGAGTAATTAATTATTTTTTAATGATTATAAAAACTTAACAGACTGATCTCACCAACCGTATGGGTCGGGGCATTTAGTCATAATATAATTAGTGTTGTATGGCGATGTGAATCAGTTAATTCACTCAATTTGAATTTGTATTTGTATTTGTAGGCAAATTATATGAGATTGAGGGTGCTGGCGGCAACGTAGGGAAACTCGACGTGTGAAGCAAGCGCGCATATTCTTCTACATGAGATTTGGGCAATCAAATTAAATCAATAATAACTAGTATTAATTCCGTCATTAGTTATTTGCCAACTAACAACAGAAGATCACTGTGACACTGCCAGCTGAGCTGATGCATGCACTCTATGGGAACACAAAATACTATGCGACTTCATTGCGTGCATGGCCATCATTTGATTACATTTAAATTTTCAATTTGCCAATAATACTCTCCCTTAACCATATATTTTGGGTTCAATTCCACCTGCCTGCACTCTACTCACACATATGTTTCTCACCTTGTTTATCAAGTAATCGTCTCATCTTTGTATATGAGATGTAGTTGTCCTACCTATATTGTGATGTAGTGATTAATATATTTGGTTATATATACATACATATATAGGGGTTGGTTCACGTGTAAAATACTTTGTAGATATCGAAATTTTATAGAGATTTTTATTAATTTTAATATCTTATTTCATGACGGAGCTCAAAAGCCCACCAAGTCCACCATATTTTTCTCTATAAATAGAGGTTTCCACACAACTTCAAATCACACCTAAAAATCATCTTCAAGAGCTCAAGAACTGAAGAAAGAAATTCTCTAAGATTTCTCTCTCAATATTCAAGGTGTCCGGGAGATTCAAGGCGTTCTTCGTGGGAAGCAACGTGTACTTCGGCGGAAATATCTCAAGTGGCGTTTGTTCCGGAAACAAGACAAAAGCCCTCCAAGTTAACGTTATAAAGCTTGACGCTCAACGTTACTTCGAAAACAAGGCGAACGTCCTCCGTGTCAACGCTATCAAGTCCAAAGCTCAAGTAAAAGGTCAATACAAAGCTCAACGTTTACTTCGGAAGCAAGGCGAAAGTCATCCGCGTCAACGTTATAAAGCTTGAATATAAAGTCCAAAGAGATCAAGGAGGAGAGGGTCAAAGTGAAGAGAAGAATCGAAGGATCAAATAGAGATTGAACTCGCCTATATTAGAAATTCTTATATATGTATACAATCTTATATTTATTTGAATAAATACATATTTTGAGTTTACACACTTTTCCCGTAAAAAATAAAAATAATGCATTTTGTGTATTATTACAATGCATCCTCATAATAATGCATTTTTGGATTACTACGATGCATTATTATGATAATGCATTTCGTGTTCAATTATAATGCATCGATCAATCTCTACCATAGATCTACAAAGATCAATAGTCCAGATCACTTCTCATTTCTTTTGGAAAAATGGATTTACATATGATCTCCTCCCCCACCACACACACACATATATATATATATATATATCTTGTGTAATTCATAAAAAAAAATCTATTCGATCTAACATTAGAAATTCTATATTTACATGTACGTGTAGTACATCATCACTCGTATGATAATAATTTATTGATATAATTTATATTTATAAAATATTATCGTGTGTTGTGTGTGGTGGTATACTATGAATACTCTTAATAGAATTTTTCAGTCGAACACATGCTTCATATGATATTTAAGATAATCTTCATCTGAAAAACAAAATATTTAAGATATATTACATTTTTTCAGTATAGTTCCAGTTATGTGATTATATGTAGGTTGCTAGAATTATATTTCCACATAAAAATAGAGTGTAATTAAATGAGTCAAGTCGAGCATGAAAAAATTAATACTACTATATTAGCTCAAGTCAAATACGCCCAATATAAAATAGTCAAGAATTCGCTAATATAAAATACTCAAGAATTCGCTAACATAACCTAGCTTAATAGAGCTTGAAATATTTGCCAAATATGGTTAAAAGAGTAAAATTTGCTATTTTAATAATAATATATTGTGGATATTTTAATAAATATTATAAACAATTGGTGAAATTCATATGAATTCAATAAAATAAATTGATTTTTATTAATAAAATACGAAAGACCACACATAGATACAATAATTTTGAATTCGTGGGAACCCGCAGCCGCTACTTTTGATGAACACTGGGTAAACCCCCGTCCTGAGCACTGGAGAAACCCCCGCCCTTATACAGTAGCCTGTAAACTACATAAAGCAGGTAAACCACATACTTTCCAAGTAAAAGAGACGTTAGTGGGAATTGAACCTGAAACCTATTAGTTCCAGACAACTCACTCTACCACTAGATCATCCCTAAAGTACGTACGTAAGTTAAATTACAGGTTTATATCAAGCTAATTAATTCACGAGTTTTCTAGCCCAGAAAAAACGCTACATTGTTGTTTAACGACTCACAAGCTGAGTCGGGCTCCAGTCGAACCTTATCAAGCCTTTTGCAAGTCAAAGTTGAGTGTCAAAAAGACACTCACTCCGTTCACAAGTGAATGTCCAATTTGCTACAATAACAGTGTTTGCAAGTAAATGTCCAGTTATCTTTTCGTACAACATTACCCTCTTTACTTTCCAAATATTACTACCCTTTGCCACTCAATTATCCACCATCTTTTAATTAGGCCCAAATTAACAGTACTAATTAAACCCAAAAATTAAACCCACTCACTCACCAACCCATCCCAACTTATGATGTCGATCCATCTCTCTCTCTCTCTCTCAACTTCTGCCCAAACCCTCGATCCATATCTCATTCTTCTCGATCCATCTCTCTCTCTCCTCCTCAATTTCTGCCTAACCCTAGATGTATCGTAACCACTCTCCATCATCTCTCTCAGTTTCTCTGTATAATCTCTGAAATCGATCTTCAACCAAACCCTAGATCTATTGCAGCATCTTCTCCTTCACCCGTCAATCTCGCTTCTGATGAATTCGGCTAATATGCCTCCACCGGAGGAATCACTGATCACCTAATTCTCTAAGCAATTTATCCGCACTTTGATCGGGTTATTGTAGGTAATAGGGATCGAGTATCGTATCCACAAGGACTATTGATGCGAATTTATGCGAAAACGAAATTCATGCATCTTCCTATTATTCAAGCTCTTCAAACAACATGATTGGTCATTCATTCAAACATTTAAAAACAAGATCAAAGCAAATAAGCAAATGAACAAGCAAATTCAACTAAGGAAACGATTAAAAACGAATAAGGAACAAATTGGAACAAAGGTTGGTTCTAGGGATTCAATTCGATTCTAGATAGCTTGATCACAACTTCCTAATTCATGCAAACCAATTAAATCCTCTAATTAAGAAGCAATCACCGAATTATTCACTAATCTCTCTCGACAATTAGCAAAAGGGGATCATTCTATCGACTCTCTCGGCTAATACTCGAGACGATACAACAACTCCAAAAAGCACAAGGATCATAAGTTTCCATGCATTAGATCATCACCTACTAAGTCTTAAATCAATACATGAAGTGCAATTTGAATTCCATGCAAGTAAAAACCTATCAAGAATTTCTAAAAGCACTTGGCATGCAAGAAAGGTGATCAACAATTCCCACATGAAAATAAGCACCAAATCCACAATTAATTAGAAGAAGGCAAGAGAAATTAACAAGATTAAATCATCATAAATCCCCAAAACCAACAAGAAAAATTTGCTAGACATGAAAGAAATCAAAGTAAAACAAGGGAGAAATGATTGCATAATAGAAAAATTAGGAACCCAATGCTGAAATCTTCAAATACTCTTCAAATCCAACCTTAATCCACTAATACAATGATGAAAAGTGTTTAGAACCCTAATTGGAAACTATTTGAATAAGAATCTAAGCTAGGGATGGATCCATACACGTTTTGGGGCTGATCCCTCATATATATAGGAAGGAAAAAGTGCTAGAATGTGTTAAAATCGCGAAAAAGGCAAAATTGTCCATTTTCGAACAAAAGTGCAAAATCGGCGGTCCGGAGGGTGAAAACCGGCGGTCCAGGGCCCGAAATCGGTGGTCCGGGCCCCAGGCGCCGGTTCACCCGCCGATTCTTCTTTTCTTCTTGATTTCGAATGCCGAGACTTCCAGCGGTTTGGCCTGTGGTTCACCCCTGAACCGCCGGTTTTGAAGCCCAAACCGCCGATTTTTGACTTTGGGGCGTGGTTCTGAATTTTCTCTCCTCTTCGCTCGGTTTTCCAATTTTCGGTCTCGTTTCTTCAACTTCGCTCTTTTACGGCCCTTTCATTACAGCTTAGCATCCCTTGCTTGACCTACACACATGCACAAACTCCACCAAACGTGAAACCAATCCAAAATATCGAAATCCATCCAAAACATATCACATTTAGAGGCAAAGCAATGCAATTAGTGATATAAAAATACGTTTAGTTGCTACAAATTGGATGTTTATCAATCTCCCTTTAATTGGTGTGATTCCTCATTCCCCATTGCCACCCATTCATCGGAATTTGACTCTGAATCGATGAAATGTGTTGAGGAGACTCAATTCACCGTCGAAGAATCTGATGCACCGTCGGAGAATCCATTGATGGTGGTCGTCGCTTCGATGCCACCTTCTGGATCCAATGCTTTGATGTAGTCCTCTAGATCTGAGGCGGCGGCGACTCCATTAACGGCAACCGGAGGTAGGCGGCAACCATCTCGTGATTGGGAATCTGAGAATAAATCTGAGGTGCCAAAAAGTCCACCGTCAGATTTTGACGATGAAGTTGATGTGTATCTCACCAAAGCAGAATGGAGGGCCAAGTACTTTCATCTTCTGGTGGCTGGGAAACGCTAAGGCTTTTCTATCCAGGCTCTATTGTTTCTATTTTACTGTCTAATCTGGTGTTGGGGGCTGGTGTTGCCATTTGATGATTTCTGTGATGCCTATGATGATTTCTGTGATGCCATTTGATGATTTTTGTGATGCGATTTGATCATGAAACTGATACTACTACTTGCTCTATGCCCTGCAATTTGATGATTTCTGTGAAATCTAAGGCTTTGTCAAGATGTTTCTATGATTAGGGTTGAGTGCTTTGTTAAGGCTTTGTTAAGATATTTCTGTGAAATCTATGATGGCTTGAGTGCATGTTGATGATGAAACTGATACGACTACTTGATCTATGCCCTGCCTATGATAATTTCTGTGAAATCTGAGGCTTTGTTATGATGTTTTTATGATTACATGATGGCTTGAGTGAATGTTGATGATGAAACTGATACTACTACTTGATCTATGCCCAGCCTATGATGATTTCTGTGAAATCTGAGGCTTTGTTATGATGTTTGTATGATTATATCATGCATTGATCATATGGATACCACCACTAGGTAAACAGAAACCTAGTTTAGGAGGTTAAAATCTGATCATTAGGTAGTCAATCATGCAATACTTCATTGAAACAGCTAAGACTACAAAACTCCAAAAACTAGCTCAAAAGGGATATTTACATTCCAAACATGAAAAACCAACTTTTTATGTTTGTTCCTGTAAACATGCTGCAAAAAATACTGCATACATACTATTCTGCTAGATTGACATGGTCAATGCCATTAACAAGTGATAATGGCAACTACTGGGACATTTCCTTCACTCCCCTGCATATTTCTATATTCTAAGCTTGATGCTACTAACTGCTCATCCACCTCAATACATGTTGGTAGTTTTCCCTCCCTTCTAAGCCTACCTTTGCCAATGTGTCGAATTGTGTAGTTGTTCCCTCCCTTCACTTTGATGATTTCCTCATAGCATTGTTGTAAAGTCAAGAAAATATCATTAAGTTTGTAGCTTGGATAATCCTCAAATGCTTCAGTAACATTGTTGATCAAATCTTTCACTGTGATTGCATTCTTATGATCTTTTAATGACTATATTGATCTGAAAAAACTGAAGTCATTGACATTAGTGTTAGGGGAATCAGGTGGCTGACAGACAAACTTGATATTGAATCCATCAGTGTGTGCTATTGCTTGAAAATCTAGATCTTTGTCAGTGATATGTGGCTTTGCATTGTCTTGCTGAATTATAATATTCTTGTTTACACCTTCTGGTCACTTTTGTTTAATGCATGGTAATACCTTGATGATGTTCTTGTGAGATTAAATCATTTCTCATCTATATGTATGATATTAAACATGAACTGAAAGGTAATTTTCCTATTTTAACTGATCACTATTTTAATTAGCAACTATTCCGCAACTTTAATAGGTAATTGTAGTAGTAGCAATCGAGTATCGATCCTCGAAGACTATTGGATGAAAATAAGGTGAAAATGAAATTTATGCACTCTCACACTATTCAAACTCTAAGATTGTCATGATCCATAAGATTTTCAAACTAAAAGAAATAAGAAATAGACAAGGAAGAGCAAACAAAGAGAAATTAAACAATTGACAAACAAATAGGACAATTTAAGAAAGGGTTGGTTCTCGGGATCCTTCTCAACTCACATCAATGAGAAAAATTAACTAATGATTCATTCAACCAATTCAATCTAATTCTAGTGAAGGAATCACTAACATATGCACACTCTCTCTCTCTCTCTCTCTCGACAAGAACATGCAAAATGATCAACTACTTGTCTATCTCGATTAAGACTCAAGACAAGGCGTTGACTCCCAAAAGCGCTCGAGATTCATAACCTTCTATGAAATGATTAACTTCCACTAAGACACTTAATCAATCACACCATGCAAACTTGAATTCAATGATCATAAAAACCGATTAAGTATTTTTACGAATACTAAGCATGCTAAAATAGAGGCCACCTATTTTATCAAGAAAAACAAACACCAAGAAGCATGGACTATGGATTAGAAGGCAAAACAACATCAATAATCAAATTCCACCATCAAATGAGCCACACAAGTCCCCTAAAACCAACCAAGAGAATTTAGCTAGACATAAGAAGAGAAATGTCAATAGAAAATATTATTGAATGCATAATTAAAGAAACTAATAATCCAAATAGAGAGATCTTCAATTAAAGCTTCAAAGCAATCCAAATCCAACCTCCAAACTTGATTACAATGATTAAACCCTAAAACAAACTTGAAAAGAAAACTTTGGGAAGGGGAAACTAAGCTATAGTGGTAATTGGTGCGTTTTTTTGGCTAATTTCCCCTTTTATAGGGTAGAAAAAGTGATAATGGATGTTAAAAATGTAAAAAGGGCAAAATCGTCACTTTTGGTGCGAAAATCGCCAAATCGGAGGTCCGAAGGCCCGAACCGGCGGTCCGGCCTCCAGGCGCCGATTGGACCGTCGATTTAGATTATAACTCCAGTTCTTCTCCAGCTTTTCGGCGATTCACCCCTGAATCGCCGGTTTAGCTATGTGAACAGCCGGTTTGGGGTCTTGGGACACCGGTTTACATTTTTGCTCATTTTCCATCCGATTTTTCACCTCTTCGTTCCGATTCTTCGATTCCGCACTTCTTTGACCCTTTTATTCCGACCTAATGGACCTTGATTTACCTACACACATGCACAAACTCCACCAAACGTGATACAAATCCAAAATGTTGAAATCAATGCAAAACACAACACGTTTAAGGGGTAAAGTTAGGCAAAAAGTGAAGATAAACACGTTTAGCTGCTACGAAAATGAGTGTTTATCATTGACTGATGCTAGATAGCATACTAAGAGACGATTTCAATCTTTGCAGCTTATTTGCCTCTGTGAGAAGAGGTTTAATAGCATTTGAATGTGCATAAATTTTCTTTTGCTTGACCCACCTATGAGCTAACCCAACATTGACTTTAAGATTACCTGCTAACTTTTTAATGTTGCTTCTCTCCACAAATGACAGGTTTTTCATTTTTTCTTCATCCAGCTCCTTCTTATTTTTCTGTAATTTTCCTTTCTTCATGCCAACAACATTGATAGCTAATCTCAAACTCTGCTGTGTGGCTACAGATTTCCAAATGTAGTTGATTGTGCGGTTGGATTTCTGGAAAAGTTTAGAAGCTTCAACTTGAGCTCCATGTCGAAGAATCCCACAATGGCGGCTTTGGAGGAGCCATTGTGCAAGAAGTTTCCTATCATCATCAGTCAAATTTACTCCATTTGGAGCCATTTTCGATATTCAAAGTATTTAAGGCTCCAAAATTTTTTGTTTGTAATGAATGTTGAACTGAAAATGAGTGTAATGAATGCTATTTATGCTTTTTGTTGTGTGTTAGATGTAGTTTTAAGTTCCCACCATAACTATTTTTGGTGGAAAGTTTGAATTAATGTACACTTATGCTCATTAAGGCTCCCCGCAGCAGCGCGCTCGAGCGCGCGCCCACTGCTTTTGCGAGCTTCGTGTGGAGCTCGCTAACCATTGTAGAGCTTGGAGCTCGTAAGGAGAAAGCGAGCTCGAGCTCGCAAGAGAGAAAATGAGTACTAATGGTAGGTCCACTCACATTTTAGAGGGAGAAAATGAGAGTTAATGGTACCCACATTTTTAGAGCTCATTAAATTTTAGCTCGCCATTGCAGATAAAAATTAGAGAGCATGGAGGGCCCACCCACATGGGCTGCAAGCTCCTACATGGAGCTAGCTGTTGTTGGTAGCCTAATGTAGTTTTCACTCCATCCTATTTTGATCAAATCAATGTCAGTGTTTGGTGGCAAGTTTCATTTATAGATTTGATTTCTCTCATTTACAGGTTTCATTTACTGTTTTAATTAAGCATGGAATGAACAGAATAAATGGAATGAACAGAAAAAATATGAAAATTGAATGAACAGAAAAAATGGAAAACAGGAAAAAAAACGGAAGGAAAAGAAATGAAAAAAAAATTGAAAAAAAGGAAGGATTAAGTACTCAAATGAAAAATAAAATCGAATGGAAAAAAAATGGAAAAGAAAACAGTAAAAGAATGATTAAGAATATAAACATTTTAATTAACAATACAACTACATTCTAATTTTTACCTCACTAACTTTTACTTTACTAACTTTCTTAAACCTTGTGCCCAACACAAAATGAACATTTATTTGTGAAGGGAGAGGGAGTGTATCCGTCCAATTTCTTCATGCTTATCTTTCTTGTTTGAACGTGTTCTTTTATTATATACTCCTAGTTTGCTAAAATGCAAGTTACACCAAAATAAATATTTTATTATATATTGTTTCTATCCCATTATTCTTGGCCTATATTACTTTTTGGTTGTTCTGTTATTTTTGTCTTGTTTTTATTTTTGGAAATAATTAGGAGATGATTATGGTCTAATTAATTTATTAATCAACTCACTTTACACTTTTCATTCTACTTTTTCACCACATTTTATATGTCATTCACTATTCCCCTATCTCTATCCACTTTATATTATTATTCACTCTCTCTATACCCACTTAATTTCATTTTAAAAATTCTATTAAATCTATCGTCTACTCTTAATTATTTTCTTCTAAATTGAGTGCCCAAAAGAAAAAGTCAAATTTGATGGGACCGAGGGAATATAATTATACTTATGTATCACAAAAAAAAAGTTTTTCTCACTTCTCTTGTATTAATTTGACAAATTTCAAAGAGCTAGTATTTTATTTATATAACTTTATTATAAATAATTTAATTTTTTAATATTCGTGTTCGGTCAAATGAATAAATGAATGTCATTTTGATGGATAATAATCTAGGTGCGAATGTTTTTCTTTAGAAATATTTAGATGCGAATGTCAGAAGCTAATAAATAAGTATATAAATGCCAACTCAATTCAGGAGTTAGAATTAACAATCAAGAATGTCAGCTGAAGGAGACACCTAATAACATGTTAAGGCACCTGCACTGCAATAATCAAGAATTTGAGATGCACACAATTACGTAAAGAATTTCTTTCTTTTTCATCACTATATAAATAAATTAAAATTATTATTCATAAAATAGCGCATCAAAATTATTAGTGCTAACAACCTGATAATACTAAGTATTTAGTGGTGGAGGTTGTTTGGGTCAATTAAAGAAGAAGCAAAATAGAGAGAGCATGTGCTGTCAATAATGTGATAGAGCTGGCTTCTTCTAATAGGACAATTCCTCAAGTCCAACATTGTTCCCATCAATCCCTACTTACCTATCACCCGGTTAAAATTACAGAAATACCCTCCCTCTAATTATTTTCTCCTATCCACCTTGACTAAATTAATTCTCAGCTATTACCCCGCTGTGACTCTGTCCATCATAATGTACTTAACCTGGGTCTCACGTGAGTTTTAAGAAAAATTGATAATTATGTTGCGAGATTGTGAGTGAAATAAAGGTAAAATTTATTAATTAATAAAATAATGAATGGTATGATAATATATAAAGTTGAATAGAATACATTTTCATAGATAAAAGAAAAATGATAAGTAAGGCAATTTTTGTGGATATAATGAATAGGTGTTTAATCAAATTATATTTAATTAAAAGAAAGGACATGGGATTGCAAATATGAGTAACTTTCTTAGGTTGTATATGAGTAACTTTCTTAGGTTGCGGGCAGCGGCGCGCTCGCTGCCCCAGCGAGCGCATTAAAGCTCGATAGAGCGAGCCTGCGCTCTCCCTCGCTCGAGGACACGTGGTGGCCGTTGGTTGGTCACCGGCATAGCCGTTGCGATCGCCAACGGTCACCATTCAATTTTTTGTTATTCCAATTAAAACACTATATATATTCCCTCTCCACCCACAAATCACACACTACACTCTCTATTCTCTCTTCTTCACACTCTTTTCTCTCAAATTTGCTCCAAAAACTAGCGGTCACCTTCTCCGGCCAAGCCCTCCGGCGATCACCTCCTCTGTAGCTGTTCGGCGATCACCACCTCAAGGCAAAGGCGGCGGCAAGAGGGAATGGGAAGGCCGGATCGAGCTCGGGTAGCTGTTCGGCATCGAGAAGTATACGAGAGGAATTTGTTCAAGCGGCTACGAGAATGTCGCAGCAAATGGAAGAATTTACGAGGCAACAAGACTATCATATCATCACGAGGAGCACCGTCGGTTATGGAACCGGCCCAGAAGGAGTTCCACGATCGATGGTTCAGGGACCTTAAAATAAAATATGGGTGACCCGTTGATGATGAGTAGTTTTTTTATTTTAAGCTCTTCTTTAATGTAGTAGTAGAAATTTAATAATGTAGTTTAATATCATATTCTAATATTAAGTGGAATTAAATGATTTTTTTTTAATTTCATTTTGTTCGAATAAAAAAAAGAAGAAGATAAAATGACTAGTTTGGCGAGCTCGCCACTGCACTTCATTTGGTGCGTGCACAGGGGCGAAACCAGAAAGTTTCCTTCGGGGGGCCTTACTTTGTATGCAATGTGAAGCTTTTTTTTTTATATAGACTTATTGGCTCAAACTCGATTTTTTTGTATATAATCCTTCAGAAACGAAGTCGTTTTCCTTAAAATACTTCTCCATACACTAAATGCAACGGGGTCGATAGTATAAATTTTACGACGAATCACGAATTTTACTAATAAAAAAAAGTTTTGGAGAGTGCCGAAGCACCCCCTTCAATGGTTGTGGTTTCGCCACTGTGCGCGCACTATGGGCCACCAAAAAGGCAAGCGAGCAAGCTCGCCAAGCTCGCCGCTGCTAATGGTCTTAGGGCAGAAAGCTCATAGTATTGCAATATCAGTAACGTTTTGCATTATTAGGTTTAAACTCTAAAAAAAGTACCTACTCTCTGTCCGCAAAGATAATCTTGTAACCAATTCCCACATAGTTAGCACATGAATAATAAATAAAGTCTTACTCCCTCCGTCTACGAATCAAATTCTTACTTACCCACATTTTTTTGTCCATAAATCAAATCCCTACTTATCTTTTTATACAATCATATCCTCCTACTTTTCATTTATTTACTATCCTTTGCTATTGGTGGTCTCACCTCACAATAACTTTATTTCTACTTTTTGATCATCACAATAACTTTATTCTCACTTTTTAATCAATACCACCTCTTTTTGTTATTACCACTGTTTTTTGTTATTATTCTACTATTCTTATATTTTAACTTTTATCCTATTTAAAATAATTTTATCAACTTTCTTATTTTTCGTGTCGGAACTCAAATAAAGATATGATTCAGAGACGGAGGAAGTATTACGATATTGAATACCTCCAACTCCAAGGCACCAAATCTTGAGAGAGAGATTCCCCAAAACAAAGCAGAGGCCAAACGCGTATCCAACAGGTTTTTGGCTTCCCGCCGCCCACATTTTCTCTCTCTTCCAACTTTTCAATTCTTTTTTTGGTTTGGAGAGTTGGTCTCCGTTCCAACATAAATATTTCCTAGAAAGATCAGAGAAAGCCCCCTCCAACTACACAACACTTAAAAACACTCATTACTACAAGCACATATAAATCTGCTCCAACCATTTCCCGTCTTAAAAACAACACGTTTTTGTTCCTAAATCTCCGATTCTCAGGGATGGCCGTGTCGAAGAGCAACAAGAAAAGCTACATCTCCGTTCCATCACAGATCATCAACTCTATCTCCCAATCATCGCTCGATTCTTTGCTGCACCCTCCCAAAACCAAGCAGTCTTCATCATCTTCAAGGCTGAGGGTTTTCTTCAAGAGCTCAAGATTCTTCATTTCCTTGATTTTTTTTCTGGGTTTCCTCTGGATGTTGAAGATGCTAATCAACTTCGACCCCTCGATAACCTTTCCGCAATACCCCTGTTCTGTATCCGAAGAGAATGCAGTAATCTCAAACGGGGTTTCGATTTCTGAGCTAAACAATGATGCAAAACCTGCAGAAATTAATGGTGATGATAGTGAGTTCTGGAAGCAGCCTGATGGGATGGGGTACAGGCCTTGTTTGGATTTCAGCGACAGATATCGAAGAGAAAGCGGTGAGATTGTGAAGGATAGGGCTAAGTATTTGATGGTGGTGGTTGCTGGAGGCATGAATCAGCAGAGGAATCAGATTGTTGATGCTGTTGTGATTGCAAGAATTCTTGGTGCAGCTCTGGTTGTGCCCATTTTACAGAAAAATGTCATCTGGGGAGACGAAAGGTTTGTTTTTTGACCGACCAATTCGTGAATCCTTTTCATGTTTTATGCAATACTTTTGTGTTGATTGTTTTGGTTATTGTATTGCAGTGAATTTGGTGATATATTTGATTTGGATCACTTCAAGAGTGCTTTAGCTAATGATGTGAGAATAGTTTCATCTCTGCCGTCGACACATTTGATGACGAGGCCGGTGGAGGAGAAGAGGACTCCCCTTCACGCATCGCCTGAGTGGATTCGCTCTCATTATCATAGAAAGGTAATTTCATTGATTGGTTGTGTTTCTCTGCGTCAATGTGATTTTTCTTCACTTCCATTTTGTTTCTTCATCTTGCTATAACTATAACTATCGCTAGAAGAGTTACAAAAGATTTTAACTCAAGGCATATGCTTCATGTAGCTTTTTATATCAGTAGGTCAGTAAATTTTGTGGGATAAAGACAAGAAGTAGGTTTGTAGTATTATTGTTTGAAATTCTCAGCGTTGAACCTTCTTTTGAGCTGCAAAGTTGTTGATATGACTGTTAAGTATAAATTTTTCAAACAAGACAACTTGGAAGAATCTACTGCCATTAAATGATATACACACACCTTCCTATTTTTGGAGATTCCAGTTTAAAATTTTGATTCCTTCATTATCGTGAAACTCATATTAGAATGTCAGGAATGGTAACGATGAAAAGGAGGCAAAACCTATTTCTTGCTTTGCATAGTAAACAATTATTAAAGGAAGGGGGATTTTTTTTCTGAAACCTTTGTGTCTTGCAGCTTAGGAGGGAAGGTGTGTTACTTTTACGCGGACTGGATTCGAGGCTCTCTAAGGATCTTCCTTCGGATCTCCAAAAGCTTCGTTGCAAGGTATCTTTCGTCTTCTACTTCCATGATATTGTTGTGTATTTTGTGAATGGAACTTACATTTATAGCTTCTATTATTCTGTATTGCACGTTCTCATCCTATTCAATACGTAGGTGGCTTTTGATGCATTGCGGTTCGCCCCGCGTATCATGGAACTCGGGAACAAGCTTACAGAGAGAATGAGAAGCAAGGGACCTTATCTTGCACTTCATTTGAGAATGGAGAAGGATGTGTGGGTGAGGACTGGTTGTCTTCCCAGCCTAAGTCACGACTATGATGAAATGATAAACAATGAACGAAAGGCACGTCCCGAGCTCTTGACTTCAAGATCAAACATGACCTATCATGACAGAAAACTCAAGGGCCTCTGTCCCTTAAACGCATTGGAAGTTGCAAGGTAAATCTTGCTCAAGCACTAGGATTCACAGATGAAGTTTCTTGTGATTTGTTGTTTTGTTCTAAATATATTGTTTCATATGGTTAGGCTGCTTAAGGCTTTGGGAGCTCCGAAGAGCGCAAAAATCTACTGGGCAGGAGGCGTTCCATTGGGTGGCAAAGAAGCTCTACTGCCACTGACCACTGAATTCCCTCATTTGTACAACAAGGAAGACCTTGCGTTGCCCGGAGAACTCGAGCCAGTAGCAGCGAAGGCGTCCCTTCTGGCTGCTGTCGACTACATAGTCTCCGAGAAGAGTGATGTGTTCATGGCATCGCATGGTGGGAATATGGGTCATGCTATTCAGGGGCATAGAGCGTATGCAGGGCACAAGAAGACTATAATCCCGAATAAAAGACAAATGATTCCTTACTTCTTGAACTCTTGGGTTCCTGAAGGCGAGTTCAACAGAGTGATTCTGGAGTTGCACCAGGATTCCATGGGACAGCCAGAGCTCAGGACTAGTAAAGTTGGGAGGGATGTCACCAAGTACCCTATCCCAGAGTGCATGTGCAATGGTACAACGACCGTCTAAATTTCTACGGATGAATCAAGTTCTTGCAACGCATCACATTTGATCAGATCAGTTATGCCAACTGCCGAGCAATCTGAGTTGTAGGAATCCAATAGGACCTACAGTGCTTTGAAGGTCACGTTTGGAAGTAGGGCGGGGCAGCGGCATGGAGTCCGTTGAAGCCTAAAATGAAGCTAGAGAAGTTTTCCCCGAAAGAAAATGTAGTAAGGTAATGAGGAGGAGATTGTGCACAAGGATAACATGGCAAAGTTGGTGTTATAATTATTTCTATCTCCACGGAAGGAAGATCAAGGGTTTAGTTTACAGTAGAGAGGTGTACAGATTGATAGTATTCAATTTATTTATTTATTAAAAATTCTTTATTGTAGTATCTAGACTAGAAGCCACACTCTATACGTGTACAGATTACAGAAATGAAATGAAAATTTGGTTTACATTTTTCTCTGACTTCAATCTGTTTTAGTCTATACATGAGCCGAATTAATTCGGGTTCGTCAACTCTTCGCAAGCTCGGCCTTGAGAAAAGCTCTTTCAAGTCTGAGCGTGTGTTCCCTTTATGAACCGAACTTCGACATTAATTTTCAAGATGACCTCCTATCTATATTTGGCTCCAGAAGTTCCAAATTCGATACTAAGGCTACAACAAATTCAGGGACCGAGCCAGGAATTTCGTATAGGTGGGGCGAACCTTTTCAAAATCCAAAGTATAGAAACTTGATTTAATATTTAATATTAACCTATCAATAATATTTTTCGCAATATATATATATATATATATATATGAATATTCAAAATAAAAATTTATAAAGATGAATTACCTAGTTATAATTAATAAGAGCAACTAATTCAAATTTGACCTTTCCAAAAAAAAAAATATCAAATTTGACCAATTACATAGAAATGGCGGGATAAATACATAAGTTTAATATTCTAGATTAGAGAGTATTGCTACTAATTTCAAATTTGACAATATAATTTTATTAATCACGCATTTCTCGCTTAATCAATTCAACACCATCGCCGCCCTCCGCCATATTTAATCACACAAAGTTCCAAACAACATCAGTTTTCCTCCTACAAATGAAACCTCATTGTTGATTCTATCTATCCCATGATATAGTAGGTTATTTAATTAAATAGATCCCAATATATAATTAAAATCTAATAATTAGTCTTATAATGTGTATATATGCAAGACTAATTGTGCAATCCCTACAAAAACACACAGAATAATCAAAAAGGCTAATAAAGATGAGCCTTATAATGTATGTATAATTTTAACTACATAAATTTATAATATTTATAATAAATAAATACATATATATAAAGAATTTAGAAAATTTGAGAGGGGCGGCTGCCACTACCTGTCACCCCCTAGCTCCGTCTCTAACAACAATGACGATCACCAACACGGTGATCGCAACATTATTTTAATAATATTAGTGGGTCCATGGTGCTACTTTCATTTTTCTCACACTAGCGATCACCAAATATGGTAATCTCTCCCTTTTATTTTTCTTTTAGAGTTTACATTTTTTTTGGGTAGTGCTATTTGGACATACTATATCCACACATACGATGGTAAAAAATATGGATTTGACGGAATTTTTTAACTAATAATTTAATTTAATAGTTTCGACAGATTTGTTATTAATAAACTTACACTTTTTAAATTTTAATTATAAAGTTTCATCCCAATTTAAATTCACAAGTTTAGGACTTGGGTGTGGATGAGAGTAAAATTTGGAATCGGGTGAGCGTGAGATCGATATTTCGAAAGGAGGTTTGAGTAGGCAAGAAATTTGAAGAAAATCGGACAATGTTTTTCATATTTCAAGCACGTATGTCCAAATATAGTATATCAGAATAGATTTTTTTTTTTTCATAATATAAATAACAATTTTTTTAAATGCAAATTTTAATAATTTCAAATAAAAAAATTACATTAGTTAAAATCTCATAAATTAAAAAATAATGATAACCTAAACTACAATTATTTTGATGTAATAATTTGAATAACAATATTTTTTAAAATACAAATTTTATTAGTATCATTTTAATTAAATTCAAATTCAATTTTATTTAACTACACTAATCTAATAACTGATTTATATAAATAAATTAATTAAAATTAAAAAAATAATTAAACTACGATAATTTTATTTAAAGCCCACCCACACCCATCCACTAAAAAAAGTCCACTCACCTTGATAGAAACCCTAGCCAAAAGACAAAAAAAAAGAATAAAATTGTCTTCTTCGTTCTTTGTCCTCAAATTTGAATCTTCTCATTCCAATAATAATAATTAATAAATAAATAAAACACACACACACACACACCAATTAGACGGCTTGCAGCGGTCGTCTCGTTTCCTCGGCTCAAGATGCTGCTGCAAGCCTCCGCGTCTCGAGCTCGTCCCGCCACGACGAGACCGTTTCGATCCGGCGCGTGCATTGCACGCGCTGGACTTTTTTTTTTTAAATAAGACATGTGCATTACACGCGCCTGACAAAAAAAAAATAAAAAATAGGCAACAGCTTGATTTTGTCCAACGGCTATTTTAGCCGATTTTTTTTTTATTTATTCACACCTATAAATAACCCACTTCATCACACAATTTTTTCCACACCAAATTTATCTTCTTCCTTTAGTTTTCTCTTTATTTTTCTCTCAATTTTTTCGCAAAAAAATGTCTTTGTCGTCGGACTCCTCAACCGGCTACTCTTCTCATAACACCGACGACGAGATTATGTCGATGGTGACGAACCACCAAGCTGCTACCGCTCGACTCTTCGCCTCCAAGAAAAAAAAGAAGATAAAGAGGACGGTTGCACACTGCGATCGGGAGGCGGCCCTGCAGCAGTTGATGGCCGACTACTTCAGCGACAACCTGACGTACGGCCCAACATTTTTCCGCCGACGTTTTCTGATGGACAAGCATGTGTTCTTAAAGATTTGCATGATGTTGGAGCAGTTTGTGCGGTACTTCCACCAGAAACAAGATGCAACCGGCAAATGGGGCCTCACGTCGGTGCAAAAATGCAAAAATTCCATTCACCAATTAGCCACCGGTGGAGCGCCGGATACATTCGATGAATACTTGAAGATCGGCGATAGCACCGGCCGTCTTTGCCTCCGAAAGTTCTGCAAATGTGTCATCGAGCTATTCGGTGACGTGTATTTGAGGAGGCTAAATGCTCAAGACACCGCTCGGCTGCTGCGGATGCACGAGGAGAGGCACGACTTTCTGGGGATGCTCGGTAGCGTGGACTGCATGCACTGGGCGTGGAGGAATTGCCCGAAGGCATGGGCGGTTGCCTACACACGAGGAGATATTGGCGTGCCTTCCTTGATTCTTGAGGCCGTAGCGTCTCAAGATTTATAGATCTGGCACACCTTTTTTTGAGTAGTCGGCTCCAACAACGATATCAACGTCCTCAATCAGTCGCCCTTATTTGAGGACGAGCTTGAAGAACGGGCTCCGCCGTGTCAATTCGTGGTGAATGGAAAGCCCTATGACGGGGGTCATTACTTAACCGATGGGATCTATCCGGATTGGGCAGCTCTGATCAAGGCTCATCCGCTTGCAACGGACGAGAAGGAGGCGCGGTTCAAGAAGATGCAGGAAGCGGCGAGGAAGGATATCGAACGAGCATTCGGTGTTCTTCAAGCCCAATGGAGAATTATCCGAAAACCGACGCGGAACTGGTACACACAGCACCTCCGCAACATCATGTTTACGTGCATTATTTTGCACAACATGATCAATGAAGACGAGAGAGAGGATGCTGAGAACTAGAGAGAGGACACAGAAACAACGTCGGGTAGTAATGTAGTTCGAGCCCCCACTCCGCTCTTCTGGAAGAATTTTCTCAAACGGGACGCCGCATTGAGAGATACAAGAAAGCACCATCGGCTCACCAATGATTTGATCGGACATATTTGAAACCGATTTGGGCCGGTTGAGGAATAGGATGTTTTTATTTTTTAAATTTCAATTAATGTAATATTTTGATTTGTTTTATTTCAATTAATGTATTGTACTAGTTATTTGTTTAAATTAATGAAAATTTCAAATTTTCTTATTAAAATTAATGCAAAATACAAATTCAAAAATTAGATTGAGACACCACTTAGAGACAGCTCCACTGCAGCTCAGTGTCTCTATCTCCAAAAAACTCTTAGAGACACTACCACTGCAGATAGTCTTAAGCCATCGGCCAATCAAAATCGGCCACATCACCGCAATTCCAAGCGATCTTCACCCTGGTATTCATTTAGATACTGCCCAAACAGCATTTAACATTCTCTGAATTCATTTTGAAGTACAAAAACACCCCTACACTTTGTGAAATTACAACTCTGGTAGGAATTATAACCATTATTTGAACAAAGGACAAGTACAAAACTGTCCATCTACTCCTAGAAAAAGAATCAACTTCGGGAAGTACACGATGGTCGGAACTTAATCATTCTATTTCTGAAATTAAATAAAAGCTACGATGCATGTCGCATGAGACAGCTTACGCTTACTCAATCTCGCACCGAGGCCTGATGCAGGGATGCAGCGTGAGCCCCCGTATCACGAGCAGCACAAGCATGCACGCAATCAGTTAAAACGCTCCTTCAAAGACGAGCGTCATTGTCTCACACCTTGGTAAAGCTCGTTATCTAGATTCGACCAGAGTGGATGTTTCTTTCATGGCATGGGGCCATAATGGCGAGAGAGCAACAACTTTCCCAATGATGATCAAAGAAGGTGATACGAGCTGGTTAGTAGCAATTTCATCAGCAAGGTCTTTCAGTTCAGCAAACACCTAATTGTAGCAGATGAGGTTAGAATTTGACGTTCACTAGAATGAACAAAACGAGGAAAGGATAATATTGACATTTGTTATAATCCGTCGTATGAATCTGCAATCCATAACTTAATGCCAAAAATATAAGAATTTAAGGTTTTATGAGATCGCAGACATGATCAAGATTAAACGTTGGATCAAGTTTGGCTTACTATGCGCTGTTGAGGAGTAGTTCCTCGCTCAATTGCAGCAGCAGGTGTGTCGTCTGGCAAACCATAATACATCAGTTTGGAGGCAAGGGAAGGGAGCGTTGACAAGCCCATATAGACAACAAGTGTAGAATCGGGATCAGCGGCATTCTCTGCCACAAATAGAGGATCCGTTCCTCCGTTTCTTGAGTGTCCTGTCAAAAATCTAACACTATTTGCAACGCCACGGTGAGTCAATGGAATTCCTAATTCAGCAGCTATTCCGGAAGCAGCTGTTATGCCTGTAAATTGACATCAACTTTTACAAAACGAGTCTAGTCTATACTTTTCGTCAAAATTCCCATTCAGTGAGTATTATCGATAACACGAAAGAATATACATATAACTTTCAAACATTTATGCAAATTTTACATGCAAGTAATGGAACAATATTCATTGTTTAAAATAGTTAAACCATTACTGTTCTCTAGAAAGGAGTTTATAAATTACAATCAGTTATCAAAGTTTCATAGCAATACACATGTAGGTATTAACAAACACGAAAAAGAAAAACACACAAAAAGATACGCACAAGACTGAAAAAATATTCCAAAATCACCTACCTGGAATGACTTTCACCTCGATCCCTTGTTGCTGTAGAAAGTCCATCTCCTCTCCACCCCTTCCAAATACCTGCAACCACAAGTTAGCACCTAATTTTCATCAACTTGAGGCGATTGCCAATGGAATTATTCCATGAATATTCTCTACAGTTATGGTAATTTTCATGGTACTTACCAACGGATCGCCACCTTTAAGCCTTACAACATTTGCCCCAGCTTCGGCAAAACTTAACAGCAATTCATGAATCTCCTCCTGCTAAAACCATCAACAATAAGTACTTTTTTTCTCGGGAACAAGACAACAATGCATTTTCAAATTTCAAGCATACAAAGGGATGCAACTGAAATAGAGAGCCATTTTCTCATAAGAACTTCACCATTGACTCAAACTTCTTTCAATCAATCGAACATCTACACGAAACATTCTACTAGCCCGGGGGAATTATGTCTTATCATTTCATTTCAATCACTACAAAGGATAACAATTATAAGTATTATACTTTCAGAATTCACATAACATTCAAAACAAAAACATAATACATAAGTACAGCAATTCAATATTCACAATAAAAAAAATCAGGAACCAAAAATGCAATAAACTTAGCAATCCAAAAGAAAAAAGAAATACAAACCTGAGTTCTGCTATGGTAACCAGCAGTTTTACCAACATATAGAAGATTAGCATTGGGGCCAACCAAATTGAGAACATCGTTCGACACCAATCTATCATACAACAACAAATCAGCAGTCTCGATGGCTCTCAACGCCTTAATCGTCAAAAGCTCAGGATCACCAGGCCCTGTTCCCACCAAGAACACATTCCCAGGCCCCTTTCTCTCACACCCATTTTCATTTTGCCTCTTCTCTCTCAAAACCTCAAGCAACTTCTTCAGCTCCGGGAGCTGCAGAGCTATATCATAATCCCTAACAGATTCTTGATCAGATGGGAGCTGGCAGGAACACGAGGGCTGCGGCAACTGCCTCTTGTACACCCAGCTATCCCTCTGGTACCTCTCGATTGAATGCTTCTCAGTGAAAGGTGACGCCTTTTGCGAATTGGACGAACAGTTGATGGTAAAAATAACCTGTCTTTGGAGAGAAGAGTTGGGATTTCTTGATTGGATTGGTGTTGAGGAAGAAGATGGGAGTCTGCATAAAAGGGCCATCTGGGTAAATGGAAATGCAAACAAGTTTAAATTTTTATTGAAATGGCTAGATTTGTTGAGCATAAAATTTTGGTCATGGAGAGAGAGAATGGGAGAGCGAGGGTGGGTTTATAAGTTCAGTGTAGGGGACCGCCATGAGGGGAAAATACAGAGCGAGAGGGAGGAGAGGGCAAATCTGAGTTGGATTATTGGGGGAGACACTTTTTAAAGCTTTTGAGGAGATGAGAAGGCAAATTTGAGTTAGCTTTTGACAAATGGACATAGACACTACTTATTAGTGTCAATTCTTGGATGACCCCTCTAATATTATTTTTTGTTCTTTTTTGGCCTTTCATTTATTTAATGTATTTATTAACCGCGTACTAAACAAAGTGACGGAAAACTAGACTTGGAAAATGTTACACATTAGAGTAGTAGTAATTATTATAAAAATTGGAAGGGGAGAGAAAGAGATTGAGGATGCGGAGGAGAAATTCTTGTAGGTATGCACCTACACCCTTAGAAGAATTTCTCGATGCGGAGACAGAAGCAAGAATTTGGATTCCCCAAATACGTCGGCGCAAGGAAAGGGGTGGAGAAGAGAAGAGAAGCGAAGGTTGCAATCCACCATGTTTCTCTCTTTCTCCACCAGTCGAATCCAATGAGAGTGAAGGGATGAGAGATGAATGGGAGAAGGGAAGGGAGACAATAAGATGAATTATTGAAATAGTAATTCAATGAAAAATTAGATACAGTACATAGGACGATGTCGATTTTAACTTCTAAGGCAAGTATATCTTGCCTCCTCTCATTGTAACTATGGTTTTTTTTTTTTTTTTTATATCGTGGGAACCCGCAGCCGCTACTTTTGGTGTGCACTGGATAAATCCCCATTCCTTGTGCAGTAAAAAAATCGAGTGGTACGAACAGTTGATCGAGTTCAATTAAAACGTTTTCTATTTTGTAGTACTAGTATATAGTTTTTGCGCCTGTTCTAGCATTCCCAATATATTTGGAATTTGTTACCGCTGTCGATTATCTCAAAGCTATCCGAGGTATTTAAAACTAATTTTAATTTTCAGATATAAAAGATTTTCCACAAGTGTTTCCAAGTAATGATAAATGGACAATTGTTGTCCGGACAACTAATCGGTTTTAAATTTGAAAATTGGTCCAACCAATATTATTTAAAATCGCTTCTTTTTTTTATTTTCTTATTTTATTATTGTATCCCTTAATTAAATTCGAACAAAATATTATGCTAAAATTGATTAAAATATAATTTATAATCAATTAATAAAATTATTTACAAAAAATAAAATGATGGGTATAAGGAATTAATTAGACCGATTTTCAAGAAAAAAAAAACTGACGGTTTTAAATAATATTAGTTAGATCGATTTTCAAGCATTGTCCGTTTGTCATTATTGTTTCTGCAATTGAACTCGAGTTATTTACCCAAAAGATTTTCAAATTTCGATATCGACTTCTTACACCTAGACAAGTAATTCAAAAGTAATCATCCTATGCTAGCAAGTGGATGTAAGTTAGAAGGCAAACCAAAATGTAAATAATAATTACAATTCCAAGAACTGACAATCTAAAAATACTACTAGTATTATTCTAGAAAGAATAAATATTTCCAATTCTACACATCCTTATGAGGTGAGATGAGATTATATCAATTGGCCTGCATTACAAAACAGATTAAGCTATGAGATTCAAGAGGAGAGCCAAAAGAACATGCCAGATTATTACTTCTCTATAGATAAATGCCAAAAATGAAGTAAGAAACACTATTAAATAAATAAACAGCAACTCTTACCTATTTCTATTTACATGCAAAACTGATGTGCCTCTCTTGTCAGCCCGAGAATGGCTCCTTTGACATCTTAGGAGTCAGTTTTAGAAAAATATCACCGCACGGTTTCTCTTGACGAACATCTACAAGTCCATGACTTTTCAGAACCTGCACAATTTTTATCATATCGTCAACAGACTCAACTGAAATCTCCGACAGTGTACCAAATAAAGGTCATCACTCGAGAAACAAAATACAGATAAATCCATTGTTATGAGCTGTTCACTACTATCATTTTGATGATAATATTCACACTTTCAACTCTAAAGGCATTGCACACAAGGTTGCATAGAATCCAACACATACCAACGTCTCATAAAACAATCGTGCACATGTTTTTCTCGGTTTGTCCTTCAGAATCGTATTCAAACTGAGATCTTCAGATGATTCTTCCGAGTTGCCTGCGATAGGGGTTTCTAACTTCTTTTTCAAGTACTGAGCCACAGCCCTGCATTAATCAATCAAATGCAATTTCAACACAGCAAAATCCATCACCAATTAGATTAAATCCCTAAATGCCAAAGCTTGTCAATAAGCTTAAAATGCAATAAAGGGCAGAGGACACGACGTTTCTATATCTACCTTGTTCGTGGAGAAAATGCATTAGGCTCTGCGGTGCTTTGGTTCTCTTGGGAGATACCGGTTTCTGGTGTCCCTCGTGATCCTATTCAAATACAGGTAAGAATACATAATACAAAAAAGAAGCTCAACATGTCACATAAGAAAATTCATGAATATGCAAACTTACCAGCTGAAGGATTATCATCTTGCTCTAGAAACCCAAGATCCTGCCAGAAGAGTAGAGGAAGCTTGTCAAATACAATATCCATGAAGTTGAAGCCTAGAACTTAGGACAAGTCATCCAGAAACTCGAATGTGACAAATTATTTCTACGGAAGAATTCTGTCAAACTTTAAAAGCTAACAAGACACCTTGGCTCTCTATGGAGGAACACCCATCACCTAAACTTTAGACCTGCTTTTTTGCTAATGAAATAACTAAAACACAATTTGGTTCAGAATTGTGATTGACAATGTTGTAAAGCAAACAGAATCAATGAAATTTGCACTTACACTTACACAAGAAATAAATAGTCAACTATCGTCCATTAGATTGTGAGATAACAAATTTGATCTTTGCCTAACACCAAATAGTGATAGTCACAAACCTTCACAAGTAGTAACATTGCCATTTTAGAATCATGTGTGTGAAATTTAGGGATGTTAAGGATTTCAGACCAAAATAGAGACTATGCCAGACCCTAGTTGGAATCCATATAAAGGGTTTAAAAGTGGAGAGTGACAGATTGCGTTGTGAATAAATAGTTTAGACCCAAGGGAGAAGAAGAGGAAGAAAGAAGGAAAGAATATGAGACAGTATAAGCAAGTTAGATCAAACATGTATAAATATAATATAAGCAAGAAAAATTGGCATACTCCGCCTGAAGACACCAGCTCAGGTATATCAGAACGGCCTGTGTTATTAAACTGCATATCGTTATCAAAGAACGCATCCGGGGTTCTTATTTCTGAATCAAGATTTCCTGATGCTCCCACATTAGACTTCGGTAATGTTACATTCTCAGTCATTTCCAATCGTTCAGATTCCAAAGCCAAATTGGCATTTTCAGGAGTGAAATGGTTTCTTCTGCTTGGAGAAGGCACAGGAGTAGAAAAGGTAGGTATAAATCCCTCAGGTGAAGCATGATCATTATTGCGAAGAACTTCGATCTCAATATCATTGCCATGCCTAGATGAAGAGGGATCTCCAATGTTTGCCTCTTGATGTGTTTCTTGGATAGTAATTAGATGATTTTTAGCACAGTCTTCTCTGTATAAATCTTGCAGATCAGCACAATACCCTGTGGATGAACATACCATGATTCAGATGAGAAATGGCCCAGGCTGAAAATTAAGTAATAAAAATGACTGACCTGTTACATAGGGTTCAGCAAAGAAACCTTCCTTTCCTAACCGTCTCCTGTTGTTTCGCTTCCAAATGGAAAGAGAAGATTTTGGACATGTCCCTCTCACGCGGAGGATATCACTGGTATCATCAAGTGTGTTTCGAATATACCTGAATATTTCCTAACATTAGTGGGGGAAACAGATAGATATTTCAAACTGGCAGCATAAATCATATGGTAAATCATACTCATTGCTAAGAACAGTTTCTGTATCGTAATGTTGTGTTCTCTTCCTTCTAACTTTTGGCCTTGGCACTGGAGGAGTTGGTTGAATTTCCATTTCGGGAGTCGGTTGGAGTTCCAATTCAGGTGAATGGTGGGCTGCAAAACAAGAAACACATTAGTGATGGACCCCACATATAAGTAAATTAGACAATCACAACTTGCACCCACCTCGAGAATCCAAGTGCCCAGGTGAGTGTTGTTCTTCATGGTGATGGGATGAAGAAAAACGTGCGTCAGGCAACACTACTTCTTCTCTAACTGGAGTATGCATCTCCTTATCTCTGTTGATTTGATCCTCCAGAAATTTGTCAGGATCAGCACGATCAGGAAGTATCGGTGAGTTATTGAAATCAAAACCACCACGCTGAGCGTCACGCATGACTTCTATACTAGGTATATCTTGTGGGCTTCTATTTCCATCGGATCTTATGTTATTAGTGGGAGAGGGACTCTTAAAACCAGTAGCAGACGCAACCAATTCCACATGAGGATGATCACTGTAATAACAAAGGAGTTTAATTTTTAGCTTTTGAACAAGAGATACAATGAAGTCAAACTTTCAAAGTTATGCAAGCCTTACTCTTCTTCCATTGGCACGAATCCTGATCCTGAAGTATCTCCTACCAATGACGAGGTCCTCAAATCGTGCTGCAAATTAGAAAAAATGTATTTAGTGAGGCATTCAATAATTGAATTTGTCAAATGCCTGAGAAAAAAGGATGAAAAGGGATGTCACACCTCATCAAAACTGATTATAATATATGGATCTTTTCCAGTAGGAATTTGCTCTACAGCATCGAACACAATGAAATTAGGTTCAAGACAACGAATTAGAAGATAAGAAACAACGCAGTTAAAAGTCAAGCTTCATGTATTAAACCTGTTAAAGTTATCTCATCCAGGCTTTTGAGATGAGAATCTTCCTGCCTGAAATTGCAAATACATGAATTAATTAGTATACATATGGCTCGCACCCAAAAACTCTAAATAGTTTCACAACATACCAGTCCATATTATAATCATCCAAATCCATGGTATCAAGATCAAATTTTTCTGGTAAAGTGACGGAATGAAATGGGGCTTGAGTGGCATCATTGGGAAGATCGACATTCACAGTTGTAAAAACCCGGTTAATCGTGATCCTTATTTCATTGCAGTCTTCAAAAAAATAGTCAACTTGTTTCGAATATATCCGCACAACTCCAAGAAGAAGATGGCCTGACATTCTCAGTGCAATCGGCACTTCCGGATTCATGATTTTTTCTGCATTTGAAGTTCCCCAACAGTTTTTAACTTTTAGAAAAAAAAACATCCAAAACATCATAATCAAGTTTGAAAACATCTTTACAGAAATTAAAAACTAATATAGAGATAGTAGCATCACTATAGCTAAAAAGAGAAAATGAGGAAGCAACATACACAAAATTCTTATTATGAATATAGAACAGTAACAAGTAAGTAAGTCATTATATGATCAAAAGTCTGCTTTATATCACAAACTATTAAAAAATGTCTCAAGTGGAAAAGGAGCAATCCGAACACATACAATAACCGTGGTCTGCAAATTGATAAACATCATTAGCTAAAGCCATAATCATCCCATATTGCAGAAGATACACATTAAAATTTAGTAAAGATTCAATCTTCATCACAAATTCACATCTTCTCTTCTTAATTTGCGGACTGAAATTAAAAAGAATTTTGTAAATTGGCCATCTGTTTCAATAATTATAATAATAAAAAAAATGTATCTTACAGAAGGGGAAAATACAAACACGCGCATGGACCCAAAATCAAGAATTGATTTCTCTTCAAAATTGGAGGTTTTCAATAATTTGGCATCAAACATAGAATGAAGAACACAATGTTACCGCTGGTTTCTTGATTCCCAATCCCTCTACAACAGTGAATTAAAAAAAAAAAAAGAAATGAAATCAAGAAGGCAAGAAGGAATACGCACCGACAGTGGTAGAGACGTTTGTGGAGACGTAGTGAGACTTTTTGAGCTTGTGCTGCAGATGGGCCGCGCACCAAACAGTCCCCAACGGCCCCTTCCTTGCCAAAAATGTATGCGAGTAGAACATCTCTTTCTTCGATTCCTCTTTCTTTCTCTGTAAACGTCAATGTTGGTTGTGTGTGTGCGCGCGCGTGCGCGAGTGACGTATAGAGAGAGAGAGAGAGAGAGAGAGAGAACGAGGGATAGAGAGAGGGGAAATTCATAGAAGGGGTTTGAGGGGGGAGCGGGAAGGGAAAGAGGCGCGAAGAATAAGAAATTTAGTAATTTGCTGAATTAGTTCGTCTAATTGGGCCTCTAGGTTCGGAGATTTACGGGAATGCCACTAGTCAATGGGCCACGTATGTTGTCCGTGTGACGTGGACGAAGAGAAGGTGACCGTTTGGGTTCAACTTTAAAAGGAAATTAAAATAAAATTTTCCTTTGTTGGGTTAAATCTATAATATCGCGATAATGATGTGTAGGGGTGAAAGTATGGAAAGCGGGTTTCCGGATTACTCATATCTTATTCGTATCCGGCTGGGTATTGGATATTCAGTACCTATAATTTGCAGGTATTGAATAGGTATGGGTATAAGATTTTTAGAAAATATTCTAATGGGTATACCCGGTAAGGTATTGGGTACCTAGTCAAACACACAGTCAACAATATACACTTATTTATTATATATAATTACTAATTTTATATTATAAATTACCCGTTAGGCTATTGGGTACCCGATCAACAATGTACAATTATTTATTATATATAATTATTAATTTTATACTATAAATTATAAATATATTCATAATATATATTAATTTTTAAGCTAAACCTAAACCTAAACATAACTCTAAATATAACCAATGAATCATATATATTCATAGTATTTTATTTATTGAACTTAAATGTTTAAACTACGTTTAGTATTGATTTGTTGTTGCCGTCTAGTTGTTGCTACATAGTTGGTGATTAATTTGTCGTTGAAAATTCTCGAAACATTGAGCGGGTGAAAAATTACTATATTTTTGTCTTTTTTTAATTTATTTTCTAAACGGATACTCCGGGTACCTATATTCGGGTTGGGTATATCCGGCCGGGTATTGGGTACCCGTTCGATTAAAATGGAAAGAGTATGAGTATTCTTTTTTGCTTATATGGATATGAGTACGCGCAAATATGGATATGAATATCCATAAATACTCGTTTATTCACCCCTAATGATTTGTTATAGATTCCAAGTCCCAAAATAAATAATTAGTGATTTGAGATGGATTCGGTTCATGGTAACAACGCCTTAAGTTGGAATACTTTTCAAATTGAAGGTAACGAAATATATACTCCAAAAAATAGGGATCAAATTCAAAATCATTCTCAATTTCTTCCGGATCAGATTTTCTAAAATAAGAAGATCTTCTATTTGTCTATTTTATTGTCTATTGGTATGACATCTTTTATCATATTTTTAAATTAATTAGTGTATAACCCGTAAAATGACGGAAAATTATAAAAATTAATAAAATTATTAAATAGTACTAATATGTAATAGATTAAAATAAATATTATTTGTTAATTATTTTAACGTTAAATATTTCGATTATGCAATTTACTAAACCCGCTTATAATTTATATTCTTTGAACACATCTCAAATTCAATTAAAAAGTAATTTTACCACATGTTTACGTCTCAAACCCATATAGTTATGTTTTTTAAAAATTATAACTAATATATTCTCATTACTTTCGATAATTCTTAAAGTTCTATTCTTCTACAAAACTGATGTGGGCAAAAATATATTTTTCTCTCAAAGGAAAGCGACTCTTAAGTTGAATTTTTTAGCTTTTTATTAAGAAAAATAGACAAGAGAAGGAGCGGGTAGTGAGAGAGAGATAAGAGATATATAGATAGCGAATAATACTATAGATGTTAAAATTGTCTATAAGATGAAAGTGACCCTAAATACCCCACATTATGAATTCAACACAAGATTAAGATAAAAAAAAAATAAGTTAAACCACCGCTTCACAATCATCCCGTCTACCCCGACGGTTCCGACCTGCAACCGGCCTATTGACTACAATACTGATTTTAAATTATATAAATAATCATCTTCCAAATATATTCACAAAAAAGTTAATGATAACATTTGTTTTCTTTTTACCTGAAATTAATATATAATTATATACATAACTATATTTCAAAAATATTCACACAATACTTAATAAATAAAAATTTAATTATAAATTGTAGTATTATATAAATAATCATCTTCCAAATATATTCATAGAAAAATAAATGATATCCGTTTTCTTTTTTACCATTTTCGAGAATAACTTTTTTAACTGAGAATAAAACTTCAAGAATTGTTTCATTATGTACTTGTTAGTTTTTCCTTTTTACAAAACTTTATGTGGAATGATTGTGATTCATAAAATTATTTAGTCAATGATATAAGATAAAAGTTGACCATGAATATCCTTAATTTTATGAGTTCAAAATTATATATATTAAAAAAATAAGTTGTTCCGCAAGTACTGAATTAGCCCGCGCACGATTATTGATTCTTGGTCGGAATTGACTCGTTGATAAATCATTAGTAATTTTTCTGTCAATTTTTCTACATATTCTACGTTTTCCAACGAAGACGATTAATAAAACAATTTGAGATGATGTGTTTAGCATTATTCAAACTTGTTTGAAATTTATATACTCGTACTTGTTTCAAATCCGATTAAAAAATTAGTCATTTGTGTTCCTTTCTGAAAAAATTCGTATATTAGTCTACCGCCACAATTCTACATCGGAACTGGCCCGTTGACCACGACTCTGATTTATAAGTGCGTAATTTATAAAATTTATTTAGAATTTATATAGATCCAAAAATTTAATAAAAATAATGATTGTACTATTCGTTAATCGTCCTTAATCGTATAGTAATATTCGTTAATTAAAATTATAAATTATGCAAAGTTGGAAACCCAACTACAAATAACGTACAAATTATTTCATGGATGACGATTATAGATTTTAGAAAATTCATGGGAAAAAAAAACAAAAAAATGAAAAATTTCTCGAGTGTCGGTTGGGAATTGGCTCGTCTACCGCCACGGTTTCAGGTCAGAATTGACCCGTTGACCACGATTTTGATTTATAAATGCACAATTTATGACGATTCTAGATTTTAGAAAATACATGAAAAATGAATAAAATGAAAATTTTAAAATTAATAAGAATAAAGAATGAAAATGTGTCACGTGGGATCCCGAGTTGAGGTACTCATCAGTTGAAAATTGGCCCATCTACCTAATTAATTGACAAATTAGAAATTAATTATTTTTTTATCAAATTAAATAAAAAAATATTAGACTATTTTCAAATTTAATTCGGTCAACCAATAAATTATCCAAACTATTTTGAAACCATTTATTCTGTCAACTAATAAATTGGTTCCCTAATAAAAATAATTATCTATTCGGCCAACTAATAAATTGACTAAAATAAAATAACTTAAATTATAAAAAATATAGCAGTTATTTATTCGGCCGATTAATAAATAAATTGGCCAAATAAAACCCCTATAAAAAATAATTATCTATTCGGCCAATTAATAAATTAATTAAATTAAATTAAATTAAACTATAAAATATAGTTATTTATTCGGCCGATTAATAAATAAATTGGCCAAATAAAACCCCTACAAAAAATAATTATCTATTCGGCCAATTAATAAATTAATTAAATTAAATTAAATTAAACTATAAAATATAGTTATTTATTCGGCCGATTAATAAATAAATTGGCCAAATAAAACTGGTGAAGCAAAAGATGAGAAAATACACATTGATTCTAGGTATTTATAGGTTTTTCAATAGGTGAAGTTTCATTGAGAAACCGATGCGGGACACAAGATTTTAATATAAATATTTAAAATTTATTATTTTACATTTAGAAATTCAAAATTTTGAGAATTTAGATAAATATGAATGAAGGAATATAAGGGGTGCCACGTCGGATTTTCTCAAAGTAAGAATCGTTTTCCTTTTAGTAATATAATGATGAGGGTGTGTGTAGCAGGTAGAACAAGCCAGATAAATAATATATAATATAGACTAATGAAAGTGTTTACTTTTAAGGATTAAATTCAAATGATATGTCATAGCGTGCGATTATTGCCCTTTAAGATAGAGATACGGATAGTCAATCTCATTCTATTTACTAAACATTTTTTTATGGAATAAACCTTAATTACCAATTTTAATTTCTCCTTAGAATAAGGATGAGGATAGTTAATCTCATACTATTTACTAAATCAATAAAGCTAACCGGACATAATATGTCCGGATATAACCGGTTCGATCAAGTAAAAAACTAATTTTACACAAACTTTTAATTAATATTTTTTTTCATTAATTTCGGTAATTTATGAATGTACAACAATACCCTTTTCGAATTTTTATTACAGAGAAGAGAAGATGTTTATGTCGATGAAATATGGTCTTAATTAATACAGTTTTAATTAGGAAGAGATTTATTTGGGAGATGGGAGAATTTTTTTTGAAGGGGAGTGAATGTGGGGGAATACCGCCAGTTTTTTTCTTGGTCGAACCGATTATGTCCGAACATACTATGTGCGAATAGCATCGCCCTAACTAAATATGCCGGATGGAATAAACCTTAATTACCAATCTTAATTTTCAACCTAAACAATAGAACATAAGCAAAAAGTTATGTCTATTTTGGGGGCGTGGGCTGTGTGGCTCAATCTATCCAAGAGGAAAATTTAAATGAGTTTGGCATGGTAAAAGGTGATCTTTCTTTCAGATACCTCGGAGTCCCCCTCCCTCCCAGAAAGCTTACAGTCCTTCAATGTGAAAACCCTTATACAAAAAAGTCTTGCACAAATTGATAGCTAGCATTCCAAGCTTTTATCATATGCTGGCAGATTCCAGCTTATTAAATCAGTTTTATTTAGAATGCAATCTTTTTGGTGTCAAATCTTTCTGCTCCCTCAAAAGGTCGTCCAAATTATTCAAACAACATGCAGAGTTTTCTTATGGTCTGGGAAATCATGAGTTTCTAAAAGGGCTTTGGTGGCTTGGGATCACATGCAAATGCCAAAAACAACAGGTGGCTCGAACATCATGAATATCAATGTGTGGAATCAAGCTGCCCTTTGTAAACTGTGATGGGCTTTAAATCAGAAAAAAGGACATGATGTGTGTGAGATGGATCCATGACTACTACATCAAAAACCAAGATCTCAATTCTATGCCCATCCCTCAGTCAGCATCATGGGTGGTACAAAAGATTTTTTTAGCAAGGAAATTTGTGGCATCAAATAGAGAAGGCCAAAACCTGACCATACAATCTTCCTTCTCTATCAGAAAGATGTATTGTTGTCTCAGAAGTAATATACAAAAGGTGGGATGGAATAAACTTATATGTTGTAATTTTGCTCCCCCCAAATGCATTTTCATTGTTTGGTTGGCTATGTTAGGCAAGCTAGTTACCTGTGATAACTTAGCTAAGATAGACACAGAAGTGGATCCTACTTGTTTTCTTTGTGGCATTGAAAATGAGAATATAGCACATCTATTCTTCCACTGCGACTTCTCCTCAAGAGTGTGGGATGCAGCTAAGATGTGGTGTCATATAAGTAGAACTTCATTGCATGGGACGATGAGAAACTGTTCTTCACTCAAAATTGTAACTCAAAAACCCTTTCTCAGCAGTTCTACCGTTTAGTTTTCACTGTGGTGATATATCACATATGGAAGTAGCGAAATGTGAGGAAATTTCAAGCTCAAGCAAATAGTGTTGATCATGTCTTGAGAGTTTGCCAAGTAACCATTGCACTGAGATGTAGATTGCATGCTAAGTTATCCAAAATTTTCACTGCTTTGAATAGCTAAAGTTTTCTCGAGTTTCTTGTTTTGTGAGGATTGTAATCTATGTTTATAGCCTCCGCCGGCTCTTGGTAACAAAAGGAAAATTTACCAAAAAAAAAAAAAAAAAAAAAAAAAGGGGAACCAATTCCAATAGATCCGTGTGAATTCCTCCCGGTAATTTTAATCCAATTTCTTTTATTGATCTTGAATTTATGTGGATCTCTATACAATTTAAGGTTTCTTAGTTACACCAAATTCTCAAACGTAGTTAACATTTCCTGTGTAGTTTATAGAATAATGCCAAAAATAAAAATAAAAGAAAATGATTGACGTTTGAATTATAAACGTGGTTCGTAATCTAAGGTATCAAAACATGGTCTGGCTCTGGCCTGATCCGGCCCAATTTCTAGAGGTCGAGGATGGACAACGTTTTAGCATGTCCGAAAAGTTTAGGCAAGTCTGTCTGTCCATTCATCCGATGGGCTCGGGCCGTACTCACACAGTTTGAAACAAAGTACTATTCGGCTCGACTTTGCTCGGCCCGTTTTGACACCTCGTGAGTAATGCACCATTTTCCATTTCAAATTGCAAATTTAATGGAACTACATTAGAACTCATGCACCAATACAAAATTCTACTAGTGCTGAACAAATAAGCTTTAAACATAAGCACCTCAGAAACTTCGACCTCTACCAAGTTTTGAGCACAGAGCAACAACGGTAAATCTCAAACATCGATCAAAGAAAGCCGTGCATTCTAATTGTCAAGGCAAAGCATTACCATTTAGTTCCTATTCATCATGATTTCAACTTCATACCAGGTCGTCTTTTTCAGGACGATGCCCCAAACAGTACCACTCGTTCCTTGTAGGTCAAACGAACAATGCTCTGTCTCTGCTAACAATTCTACGCCTTATTAACACGGATTTTCTGGCCTTCAAGCACCTGCAATTAACAAGGTAACAATATTGATTACATATCAATATAATTTGACAGGACTGACGTAAAATTGACATACAAAATGATCAACTGATGTAAAATTGGATAACGTTGTTTCATGGGCAGAAGCTACAATGTTTTCATGCAGTCTAGATTGATAGAAACCCCTACCGCGTTATTAAGAGAAGATATGGCAGCATCCACATCTTCTTCCGAAGAGAATGTAACAAAGCCAAAGCCACTGGATTTCGAAGTCCCGGGAACTCTAGACACTTTTGCACTGACAACTTTTCCCTTCTCCGAGAAGAAGGATTTAAGTGTATCCATAGTTACTGTCTTTGCAAGATTCCCTACATAAACCTTGTACAGACTGTCAACAAATTGAGAATCCTCGGTCTGCAGAAGTGACGATGACTCCAATGTTTGCAATGGTTTCTCGGTTATATTTACTTTTATTTCACGCCCTCCAATTTGCTATTGGCAAACGAAAAACTAGAACTCATCAATAATCAGCTAATAAAAGTAAATGCATCAACATTCCCTCGTCTTATGATCTAACAAGCTTTTAAACTTACTGTGCCATTTAATTTTTCAGCAGCGGCAGCAGCATCCTCAACAGTCTTCATCGTCACAAATGCAAATCGCCTGCTTCTCCCGGAGTATTTGTCATACATTACCTACAAACACACACCACAGACTTTTACGTGCAAGTTATTCAATGCGTTGCATCACCACATTTATGAAGCCACAAATCATAACATCTTCATGTGTTTAGCCTCATCACTTGAGAATATTGGGATTGTCATTACTTAGTTTGCCTACATTGTTTAAAAATATCTTAATTCAATGAATTGGAGATTGCATTGCACCCTTAAATTTTTACAAGCAGCACACAATTAGGCATAATTTTAACCACTAGAGATCAATTTTCCAGAAATCTAAATTTAACAGAACAACAACCAACATGATCAATTACTGAAACACGAACAAAAGAACTTTTCAACAGATAAGAAAATAGTAAATATACTAATTTTGCACAAAGAAATTTATTCTTCTTAAAATTCCCTTCAATTCTCTAAATTAATAACATGACCTAAAATATCTCCAAAAAACATTAAGGGGAACTCAATTTACAAAGAGAAAATATCAAATCAAGCACATTAATGAACTAAACATACAATAATTACAAACGCACACTCCAGGAAAACAATTTAATGAACAAGAATCCAAATTTAGCAGTAAAAAACAACGAAATACCTCGGCCTTCTCGACGGCGCCGTGTTCTTCGACGATTTTCTGGAGCTCATCATTTTTCACAGTTCTCGGGATGTTTCCAACGTACAATCTTCTCGCCGCCACAGACGACGGGTCCGCGGTGGCGACAGAAGTGTCCTCCGCCACGGCATTGAGTCTTGTGTAATTATACTTTAGAGGGAGAAATTGTGGCTTGTGCGTCTGGAGATTGAGTTTTGAGGGATTGGATTTGAAAGGTTTTGTGGATTCCTGAAGGAAATTCGGAGAAATTATAAATGAAGTCGAAGAAATTGTGGCCATCTCTTCTTCTTCAAGAGAATTGTTGAATATGGATGGAGGTTTAAGGGTGAGAGAGAAATGTTTGTGTGTACAGATAAGAGCAATTTCACTGATTTTATTATCTACACTCCTCATTTCCTATCCGTTTTCCCAGTGCATTTTTTTTTAGTTTTAATAGTAACAAATTTTATTAATACGAATAATCCTTTTAATTATATTTAATTAAAAGTTTCTTGACTGGGTTTTCAAATGGGAGAAATTTACTTGAGGAGAAAATAATGTTTGTTTTGGAATTTGTTGATTATTTAATCTGCGTAAAAACTTGTTTACGGCAAGTCGCATCCTATGCGATCGCGCGTGGAGCGCGTGGGGTACACATACCCTTTTTTTGTCGATATTTTGTTTCTGACTTTTATTATTATTTTTTTTTCATTTTTTTTTAAATTTTAACATTTTTTTCTCATTTTTTTTGTTTGCCTCTTCGTTTTTTTATTTGCCGTTTATACTTTGATCAAGATTCGAACGAGGGGAATCGAACGCCTCGGAGAGAGCCGAAAAAATCCAAATTGTTGCCCGACGATTTTCCTTATGTTAGTAATTAGAGCGAAGACGGAGCCCGAAAAAAAATTGAAATAAAAAATAATAATTTTTTTAACCCGGTCAATCCGACCCGGACCTGATCGCATGTCATCTACGGCAGGTCGCATGCAAGACTCCCTCTTAAATATGTGGTTACTAGATGTTTTAATTTCTAATATTCCACTAAAAATAGAAACAATCAATTGCTTGCATTTCTTATTTTTTGCTTGTATTTTTCTAATCTTATGTCATCTTTTATAATCAGAACATTGTAAAAAAAATAAAAGGAATTGTTTGCCAGACTAGTCCTGATATGAATGGAATTAGTAGTAGTTTGTAGGGATGCTTGCGGTCTGGTTTGGTGCGGTTTGATACAAAATTCAAACCAAATCGTAAAATACGGTTTGGTAATTTTTTGGAACCAATTCGAACTGATTAAGTAGTAAAATCAAACCAAACCAAACCAAACTGTAATAATGCGGTTTGGTGCGGTTTGGTTGCGGTTTATCAATATTTTTTCATTTTCTTCATAATAGAAATAAAACGAATTAAATAAAGTTGTTGTCATGACCATATACGTTTTTCTCTTTAGCTATAATAAATATACTAGGAGTCTAAGATAACATTATTGAGCTAAATAGTAAATTATAGTAAATTATAGTAAAATAATTTTACATTCTCTACTTTTTCTATCGAAAACAACTTAAATTTGAAAAGGATATAGAAGAAAAGAAAACAAATAGAAATTCGTACATTGTATTCAAAGGTGAAGATAATCCACTGTAAATTACGGTTTGGTTTGTTTTGAATTTTAATAAAAACCAAACCTAAACCATAAATCATAATTTTTAAAAAATCTAAACCAAACCATATTTTTAAAACCAAAAAATCGAATCAAACTGTAAATTACGGTTTAATTCGATTTGATTTACGATTTAAACCAAACTTTGAACACCCCTTACTATGCTTTTTTAGAGCTAGGAGTTGGGAAAAGGTAAGTTTTGACCCTAGGGAAGTAGTCAAAAGGATCATATTATCACTTATCAATATAATGAATTGACGAATGTCATTATTTAAATATGTAGCTCTTGATACTAACCTAAACAATATTCATCTTTTTTCATATAAATCAACAATGTCGCAACAAATGTTCGTTTACATAATGCATAGGAACTAGTATCGGACAAATAAATATGCAGTTAAATCAAGTCTGATCATTAAGTAACGATGATATTTCATCTTCTATTACAATCACTTATAAATACTTTCAATTTTTAAATTTATGCTCAACGTTTGCACTCGACCGGGTCAACATTAGTAACTTAAAAAAAATTAGTTAATAAAAGTAAATCATAATTGATGATTAATAAACTCTAACTGAATATTATAAATCCTAATTGCGAATATCTAGGGTTAATTAATTTCCAAATATAACTTATTAATTTCAATTCGAATATCCTAATCTTAATGCTTTAAAAACAGAATAAAATAGAAGAAATTTTTGAAGGACCGGTAAAAGTTATTTTACTCTTGAAAGTACTGTAGATTATTCTATTCGACCATTTTCTCATTTTTATATTTTACACTGGAAAGTAGTTATATTGAGTGCTTGCATCTTAGAGGGTGTTTGACTGAACTTAAAAGCTCCTTAAAATAGGTTATATAGGCTCCTAAATCTTTAATAATGAACAACTTATAAATTGTTTTAAGGAGCTTAAAAGTTCAACCAAACCCACTCTTAATTTTAAGTAAGTGCTTTCATAATATACTTATGGACAATTTTAAACATAGCTCCCAAATTTCTCTCTATAGCCTCCTTATTTAAAAAATAATAAAAATAATTATAAAAGTACAAATTTACCCTATAAGTATAACCCTCAAAATTTAAATTCTAAATAAATCAGGCTTAAAGATATATATATATATATATATATATATATATATATATAGCCTCCTTCCTCAACTCTGCTTCTTTTCCACGAATTCTTCGGAGAAATCCACAACTGGGAAGATCCTTTCATATTACTAAGCAATGACCTCATTGGTGAGGAGTGTAACCAACACTGCAAGGTTGAAAAGAAACAGACTTAAGACAATACTGATATGAACTGCAAAAATATGGAATGGACATCAGGACAATCGTCGGCGAAGGCTATGGCAATTCGAAAAAAAAAGTTCAGCCAAAAATCAAATAATCACCAGTTAAAAGAAAATTCATATTTTCAATGTAATATTCATCTTCTTCCTAACAAATTTCAGCGGTCAATTAATTAAAGTGAAAAAGAAACAATTAATTTCTATATTATCTGTTAAACATAAAAAATTAAAGTAATTTTATTTTGTTTTTGAATCTTTAACCTTATCAAATCTTTTGCTCTTCATTGTGTGTACATAGAGTCGCACACAGACGCAACGCAGGGAATTATGCAAGAAGTAAAATATGTTGAGAAAGAGAACAAGGAAATAGATGTCCCACATTGCCGATTTTTCCGACGAGTCCATGGCGGAAGCAGTTGAGGAAGGAGGCTAGAAAATTTAGGAGTATTATTTATTTAGATTTCAATTTTGGTGGTTATAGGATAAAATTGTACTTTCATTATTATTTTTATTATTATTTAAATAAAGAGGCTATAAAGAAAAATTTGGGGTTTATGTTTAAAATTACC
Organism: Schizonepeta tenuifolia; assembly: GCA_029490685.1. NCBI lineage: Eukaryota > Viridiplantae > Streptophyta > Magnoliopsida > Lamiales > Lamiaceae > Schizonepeta > Schizonepeta tenuifolia. Next base: position 79,830,447 of record CM055958.1, read on the forward strand.
CTATATTTATTATGAAATGTTTGTAATTGTAGAATGCTTGCCTTTTCACTTGTCAACTTTTTAGAGGATCTCCTAGCCATACACATACATGAAACTTCTGTCCACAAATCTTGAAATCATCAAGAGAACAACAAAGTTGCGAATAACAAGACATGATTCCGTTTATTGACACAACGAAGAAAAACAACGAGAAGTAATCTTACAAAAAAAAAAAAAAAAAAAAAAAAAAGGAGAGAGACAACAAAGTCCATGAATTCACAGCATACTATCGGTTCTGGCAGTCAATCTCCTGAAGAAGTTACTCGGAATCGACGGCATCCTGCTCCTGAACCTGGGATGCCTCATCACATAGAGCCCCGCCGCCAGCACCACCACCCGCAGCGGCGTGACGTACAGCACCGCCGCCGCGCACACACAGAAGAGCAGGAACAAACTCGTGGCCCTGGGATCCCTCCACCCCAGCACCGACTGCAGCCTCTCCCCCTGCGTGGCCACGTCGCCCACCACCGTCTGAATCCTCCCCGCCACGCTCCTCAGCCGATCATACCTCATCCGCACCACCTCGCTCTGCCTGGAACTCGGGAACGTGTCCAACTCCTCGTCCAGCTCGTCCGGCCCCACCGCCTCCGCCCACGACACCTTGGCGTCCATATGCGCCGGGTGCCGCGGCCGCAACCTGTAGTTCCACAGCCCGATCGCGAACGCGTAGAGGCACACCGTCGGCAGTATCAGCTCCGGGTACAGTATCAGTATCAGCAGCAGGAGGTGCACCAACACCGACGTCATCGGATTCCTCCAGTTGCACACGTCATCAAACCACCGCTTCATTCGGATCACGCCGGATACCACCGACATCATCCTGAAGAAATTGGCTTTGCTCCGCCGCATGCTCCACATGTGCGACTCCACATCCAGCATATACTCCACCACGTCCTTCCTCAGCGGCGGCTCCGCCCGCCCTAGCCGCGCCGCCACTATATTCATAGCCTGGTACCTCAAATTCTCCACTTGATTCACCGTAAAAGGATGGAGGTAATGCATTTTGGGGAGAAGAGGCTGGCCGTAGACGGCGATGGTGTGAGCTAGAGAGAGAGAGGTGAATCTCACCGCTAACTGTAGCTCCCCCATTTTCTTCACTCCAGAAGGATGCAGCACCAGAAGCGGATACGAGTGCGTATACACACGGGAGGCTTCCAGCGTCGACACACGTATCCTCACCTTCCCGATCCGCGTATCACGCGCTCCGCCTCCGCCGCCGCCGCCTAAATGAGAGTTATCGAAAACTCCTAGCGTTATAACAGTGCAAGGATCATACACTTCCCAAGTATACTGCTCATTCCATTTCGGGCTAAAGCTGTCGAGAATGGTCCTCGTCCTTATCCATTTCTGCCCGTATTTGGCGACGCAGTAAGCGTCAGTGCTTCCCCTCCCATCCTTCATCTTCATCGGCAGTAGGCCTTGAGCTCCTAATACCCCCACCTCCAGCACGCCGACGGGAGGCTTCCACAGCTGCTTCGCCGTGGGGCGTTGGTCGCTGATGTACATCGTCGACTCATCCAGCACGTGGTAGCCTCCTTCCAGGCAGACTCTCAAGTGTATTCTGCTTGAGAATTTGAGCTCTCTCCTCTCGAGATTGAACCATCGGGAATGTACGGGCCGGTGATCGAGGCGTTTCTCGACGGAGTCGAGAGGAAGCGTTATGCTCCCCAATACATCATCCTTAGACTGATGCACCTGGTCCTCAACGGTTAGGATCAAATGCTCCTCGAATGGCTCCGCAGCGACGAAGATCAAATCTTCATTCCAAATCGGGTTGGCTGTCCTGTTTGGGCAAATCCCTGTTCTCAAAACTTGATTCCCAACTTGAAGCTTCACCAGCACCTCCGGGAGGCGGCTCCGGTCATTGGGGACCACGTCTTGAGCTTCGATCACGTTGACTCTTAAGTACCATAGCTTGGGAGAGACGTAGACTTTGGATCTGATGTTGAAGATGCCCTCTCCGTAGACAGAAGCGGCATCTGCATGCCATGCTTCTGTGAAGGCTTCATCTGCCTGACTTCCCATCCAAACCGCAACCATGATTTCTCCTCTCCTTCTGTCCTCCATTCTGTACCACTGCGCCGCGAGGGGGCTGTCCGGGGGGACTCTTGTCGGGACCTCATTCAGATCGAATACTACTTTCCCGAGATACTCATCTCTCCCGATCGTCTCCTTGTCCTTGACAACGACTTCGAGAATGGAGGACTGTATTCGCTCTTTGGAGAAGGCGAAAACCTGGTTCCATTCGGGGTTTGTCTTCCTCTCGACATGCCTTGTTCTGCCTTTGTAGTTGCCGAGCTTCACTTCCACGTATGGGTTGCAGCTGCCACTGATGGCGCTACCGCTCAGATCCTTGGCCTTCACAACTCGAACGTAGAGGTACAACATCTGCTCCACGAGGTCTAATGTGGATGATGATGATGCTGACATGCTCTCACCACTCATCCACCCTCTTCCACCGGCATTAGGCCACTGCACGCTCGCATCTTTCACCTCAGGCTCAAAGTCGTTGTCTCCTCCATGGCTGGGACGAGCTTGCAAGTTGGTTTCTTGCTGCATTGGAAAGTGGACGCCCTCTGCTCGTCTCCGCAACTTAGGTCCTGCTCCTGATGGCTGCATCGTCAATGTAGGGTGTGATTGCTGCACAACTTGATGCTTGTGAACGTGATGGATGGTCTCTGATCTGACTTCACCACTCTCTTCACTCGCAGTTTGTTGAATTGGATTTTTTAAAGTAGATTTGGTTTCTGCTTGATCTGTATGAGTTTCTGGTGAGGGAGGTGCACCGTTGCCTTTGAATTTGATCAGTGTGATAGAATCATCAGCAATGGGGGCTTGAGTAGTACAAGTGGTAGTAGGAAGGCTGTTTTTAAGGTTTGTTTCGGCTGAGGCGGGGAGTTTAGGAGTAGTTGAAGGCAATGGTGATGGGTGAGAGTTTTGGAGGTCAGATTCTGATAGAGTGTAGATTTTGAGGCCAATCTCACCTTTGACAAATGAAAGAAAGGATTTATTCTCAAGTTGGAAAGACTGATAAACTTGGTCTCCTTTCCTAACAAGATTCGAGCACGAAATCCTAACCCTCCCGAGGAAACTCCTGCCTGGAATAGGCCTCTTCTCGTGGTAGACAGAGAGCTCGATATAGTGGTGGTAGCTTTGTGGTTTGTCAAAATCAAAAAGGAGTTTCTGGTTCCAAATGGGATTGAGGTTCTTGGGGATGGTTTTGGTTCGACTGAGCTGGTTTTGGAAATCAACTTCTACGTATGGAGATGCTGATCCTAAGCCGTCTTTGGGCATAAGATCATGAGCATCTATAACTTCGACAACCAGCTTCATGCTCCTTTTCTGCTACCTTAACTCCTCTGTGAAGTTACAAGGAAGTTGATGCTGTCAAGAAATCGGAAAAAAACAATTCAACAAGTCCCGTCATATGAAAAAGGCCTAATAGATTAGTATGTATAGGCAGGTGATATCTATTATGATATAAAACCCAAGGAAGGTCCTGTTGCAGCTTCATGGGTTTTCAAGAAAAGAATGATTTGCTCAAGAAGCTGCACATTTTGTTCATGTAGCAAACAATTTTGGGGGGAAGGTATCTAGACTCTGTGTTTAAAGATTTCTGCTACATTTGTGTAGGTGTTGTATAATTTTAGTCATAAAGTAAATGATCACATGACAAGTATCAGTCAAAATGAATTGTCTGGTTGTCACTTTTTGAGAAACATTCTATTCTTCTGAATGCAGCAATGCTTATGTAATGTAGGTAAAAGCAATAGGAAAATGATATGGTAATTTAAACAAGTTTATTTAAAAAAAAAAAAAAAAGCAAAAGTGATTTTGTTAACTTTATAAACTTATGAAGTTGCCCAAAGATGCCTTTCTTGTGCTTTATTCTTTTCTTAATCTCTTTTATTTATCAGAACCAACCTCTTTTACAAACTATTTTTTCTTTGTTAAGACAGATTCTGGTTTTTCGGAGAAAAATGTCTGGGGCTCTGCTCTCTTAACATTTTTGGTTGGTCTAATTAAGAATTGGATGTCTGAAAATTTTCAGCATTACTCAATTGAAAGAATTCGGTACCATCTTCAGCTTTCAAATTGGAAATTTCATTCAGGAATGCAAACTAATTACTAATTAGATAGTTAATTACCAATGTTACGTTATTATTTTTCTCAAACAAACAAAAATTGGAATATTGGGTTATCACTATTGTCACTACGCCCTCATCAAAATATACAAATATTATTTTGTAATTGATGTAGTCAAGAAAATTATAAAGCTTCTTAATTGTTGTAAAGGAATGGGATAGCCTATGGCTAGGGCGGTCTAAACGTGATGGGTACGGTCTCTACCCGAAAATATCGGGTTACCTGACTCCAATTTTTTCAAAATTTTAATACCCTACCCCGACTGGGTAATTCTAATTGGGTATTAGGGTACTCAAATTGCCCAATATTATTACAAATATATATTATATTATGCCAAAAAAATATTTGACATTATTTAAATCTAAATTATACTCCTATAAATTAATAAAAAAAAAACCATAACAATCAATAACCAACCAAACAAAAAAATATATGCAATTTAATATTAAAAAAATGTCACCAATGTCATTAGTCTATATATATGAAGATAAGCAACTTAATCAGTAAATCATACTAGAAAAACTAGGGTATACATATAAGAGATTTATATAATAAAATTATTAATTTGATAATAATAGAATATATATATATATAAAGAAATATAATATACTCTCTTCGTCCTCTTATAAGTGTCCCATTTAGAGATGGACACGGAATTTAAGAAAACTGAAAAAGGTGTTTTGAGTGGGGTAAATGTTAGGATGTAGAGGTAGTGGTAATGACACACTTAATTTACTAATCCTTTTTGACTTTTTGACTTTTTGGTGTTGTTAATTTTTGTGGTTAGATTTTATTTTTATTTCTGTTCATTTACTCCTTTTATGTTTTTCTTTTTTTCACCAATTTTGGTTTTCTGTTTTCATGTCTTGAAATTACCAATTTCGATTTTTTTTTTTCTGTTGTAATGTAATGGAAATTTCGATTTTTTTTCCAGATTTAAATAATGATAATTCCTGCAATAATTAAACAATGTTAATTAAACAAAGATCATGTTTCCTGTCATTTCATGTTTAAAACAAAAAAATAAACATATTCAAGTGTGGAGGCAAGACACAAAAGTAAAAAAAAAAAAAAAAATCTGCTTTCATTCAACAGTAAAATGATTTTGGAGGCAAAAGTAAAAGTATCTCTGCCACTAAACCCTTCATCTTCTAATGAAGTGATCAAAAACTGTGGAGGGAAATTCAAATTCCCTCCACCCTCTACAAAGTCTATAAATACAGAGATAGCATTCATTCTTCCATTACTACAACTACAATGTAATAAATACAACTACAGACAAACAGCAGCATGACAGAGAGCAACAAGAGACCTAATTTATCAAACGAGCAGAAAAATAGAGTGACACAGTGGCTGTTTCAACACAGCAATGAAGGCAGGCTTCAACATGGAGCAAAGAAAGAGGCAACAGATCTTTTCAAGGTGGATGTCAGGACAATATTTCGAATCTGGAAGACAGCAACAACTCAGATTGCTCTAGGAGAGCCTATACTCTGCAATCACACAAAAAAGGGTCAACAAGCAAGACAAAAAACAACTTGATGTAGAAAAGGTAAAGTCCTTAACTGTTTTACAAAGGAGTTCATTAAGGTGCATGACAGAGCATCTAGGAGTAGGTAAAACTTTGCTTCACAGCTGGATAAAACAAGGGAAACTGAAGACCCATATCAATGCTATTAAGCCTTATTTAACACCTCAAAACATGATAAATAGGCTGACTTGGAGCCTTAGTCAGCTCTCACCAATTGTCAATGATGGTAAAATCAGTTTTCATAATATGTATAACACCATACATATTGATGAAAAATGGTTCTATCTCACAAATGTGGCAGACAGATATTATGTGCTGCCAGATGAAATAAAGGCTCACTGGACATGCAAATCACTAAGGTTCATAGAGAAGATAATGTTTCTATGTGTTGTAGCAAGACCTATCATTGATAGTGATGGTCAAGTCATATTTGATGGCAAAATTGCTATTTTCCCTTTCATAAAGTTTGAACCAGCATTAAGAAACTCAAAGAATAGAGCAAAGGGAACCTTGGAAAGTACGACAGTTCAAGCAATCACACTTTCTGTCATGAAAGACTGTTTCATTAATTGGGTAAGATTAAAGCTGTATATCTATCAGAATTGTACAGCTTTTCAATTCATCATTTAGATTTAGTTAATTAACCAGCAAATATGCATGCAGCTCATTCTAAGAATCAAGACAAAGTGGCCTCAGCAACTAAGCAAAACAATTTTCATACAACAGGACAATGCCAAGCCCCACATCAAATGCAATGACCCTGATTTCATAAAGGCTGCAGAGAGTGATGGATTTGACATTAAACTTGTTTGCCAACCAACAAATTCTCCTGACACAAATGTACTGAATTTAGGTTTTTTCAGGGCCATTCAATCACTCAAAGATAAAAAGATGGCAAGAAATATGGATGAACTGGTGCAAAATGTGATTGATGCATTTGAAGACTTTGAAGCATGGAAACTGAATCAGTGCTGCCACCAGGAAATTATGAAGAAGCAAGGCAATAACAACTATAGAATTTCACACATGAACAAGGAAAGGCTTAGAAGGCTTGGCATACTACCTCAATGCATTGAAGTAGAGGAGGAGCTAGTAGTGGATAGTTTACAGTATTTAAGAGTGCATGAAGTGAAAGCAGACAAGAATTTCAAGGTGGACAACCTAGTGGAAGGGCTAATGCAGTCAAACTTAGACATAATAGTGTAGAAATTCAGCCAAGTGAATCTCAGTAGTTAGAACAGACTTGTTGTAGTGATTTTTGGCTAGTGTTTACATGAACAAACAAGTACAGTGTCAGTTTTTGTTGTTTGGATTGTAAACAGTTTTTGTGTTGTCTCAGCATCATGAAATGAAAACAAGGTTGCATCATTGACATTGTTTAATTGTTTTTACCTTCCTAAGTAGGTTACCCTACTGGTTGCAATAAACAAGTAAACAATTCCTCAGGAAATATGTAAGATTTCCCTCATCATTGGACACACATTAGGGACAGAATTTAGGGACAGCTTAGGGACATAATTTAGGTAGTATAGGGACACAATTTAGACACCTTAGGGACATAACTATGATGATGCAGCTTATTCCAACAATTCCCAGAATTCACAGTCTCATAATTCACCTTAGGGACAGAATTCACAGCCTCACAGTTCACGCACCTTAGGGACAGAATTTACAGAATGGCATCAAATCATGCAATAGCAACACAGCCTCAGAATGGCATAACAGAGATAACATCACAGCCTCAGAGATAGGAACAAATAATGGCATCACAGCCTCAGAATTAGCAACACAGCCTCAGAGATAGGAACAGATAATGGCATCACAGCCTTAGAGATAGCAACACAGCCTCAGAGATAGCAACACATAATGGCATTCACTTATTCCATTACTGAAACTACAATGCAATAAATACAACTACAAAGCATCAACAGCATGGCAGAGAGCAACAAGAGAGCTAATTTATCAAACGAGCAGACAAATAGAGTGGCACAGTGACTGTTACAACACAACAATGAAGGCAGCCTTCAACATGGAGCAACACATAAAGGCATAACAGGCTTAGAGATAGCAACAAAATGACATCAAATCATGAAATGACATCACCAACCCCCAACACCAATGTAGACAGTAAAAAACAACAATAGAACCTGGACAAAACGCCCTAGCGTTTCCCAGCCTTCAGAAGATGAAGGTATTTTGCCTTCCAATCATCGTAGGTGAGATACACATTACCTTCATCATCGAAATCCGAAGAAGGAGTTTGTGGCACCTCCGATTCGGGGTCAGAATCGGCCTCAAATTCCCAGCAAGGAGACGGCTGCCACCTAGCTCCGGTCCCAGAAGGCGGCGACGAAGCGGCGGCCACTGTGAGTCGAGAACCCGACAGCTTAGGGATTTCATCGGTGAAGATGGATTCCGGCACGATCTTTATCGACTCAGCCCCCAACTCCCATGAGTTTTGTGGAATCGGGGAGAGAGGGGTCGCCGTCAGGGAGAGGGTGGTCGAAATCGGAGAGGGGGGTGTCTCCGTCGGAGGGATTGAGGCGGAATCCATCGGAGATGGAGGTATTTGAGATTGTGAGCAAATTAGGGTTCGTCGAGAGAGAGAGAGACAGATCTGGGAGATTGGGGGCGAAGAGAAGGAGATTGTGAGGGCTTAGGGTTTGTCGAGAGAGAAGGGGACGGATCGGGGAGGACGGCGGCGAAGAGAAGGAGATTGTCTGCAATTTAGGGTTCGTCGAGAGAGAGAGAGATAGCTCTGGGAGATTGGGGGCGAAGAGAATGATGTTGTGAGGATTTAGGGTTAGTCGAGAGAGAGATACAAAATGCATAATGAGAAATGGGCCCATATGTGTTGATGATAATAAAATTAGAATAATTAGGTAAAAATTAGTGAAATAGATTAGTGATTTAATTGTGAAGGGGTAGTAAATATTGTAAAAGGTGGAGGGTATTTTTGTACGAAAAGTGTAAGTAGGACACTTATTTGAGGACAACAAAAATGGGTAAGTAGGACACTTATTTGAGGACGGAGGGAGTATAAAAAAAATCGGATTTACTTGGGTACCCGGAGTTGGTGTCGGGTATACCCGATACCCGAAATATCTAAAATATTCATCCCGTATCCCGACCCGTTTACCCAAACATGCGGGTGTTTGGTACCTAATAACCGTCGGGTGTCGGGTTGGTACAATACTACTCGATTACACATCACCCGTTTAGACAGTCCTACCTATGGTTATGGATCGAGAGAATAAATTACATTATTGTTTTGAAAAATATCATGAATAAATTAATTCTCAAATTATACATGATTCTTTCTATAGCTTGCTACCATAAGTCCCTTCTCAAACTGGGCAAATACTTGCCTACAACGCGTCTCACGTTGTGAGATCGGGTCGGACCCATGTTAATTCGGTCAAATCGTTGACTTTTTTCAATTGTTTTAGGGTCATACCATATGCACCACAAAGTGTGCTTATATGCACTACACCGTATAATGAGATGCACCACTAAATGTATTGAGATGCACCAATTTTTAATTTTTATTAATATTTTTTCCCCTACTTTTTGAGATGCACTACATAGTGTATGCATATGCACCATCATGTATAATTAGATGCACAACCATAGTTTTTTTTGCTTCTTCGTTTTTTCGTTTGTCTCTTCTTCTTTGGTCAAGAGTCGAACGAGAGGAGCCGAAGGATCCAAATTGTTGTCACTAAGATTATCTTTATAATAGTAATCGGAGGCGAAGGCGGAGCCGAAGAAAAAAAATTGGAAATTTAAAAAGAAAAACTGATGCATGTCAATACTCTTATTTGTGCATCTCATTATATACAGTATAGTGTATATAAATACACGTTGTAGTGCATATGGATTGACCGTTAAAAAAAAAAGAGAAAAAAAAAAAGACTGACTCCTCAAATTGCATTAGACTTTATTACTTCGTAGAATTGTTTAAACTAATTTGTTGAAAATAATCTATTGATCAGGTTTATACGCATACAATATTTATTAAACAGTGGACTTATTATTCATCCCTTAAACTTTAATTGTAAATAAAATTTGCTTATTATTGTTATTATTAAAGGTTTTGACAAATTAAATAACGAACTTTTAGTGCTTTTGCAATTTAAACTCAATATTTATTAAATATTGCTTATTGCATTTTAAACAATTCCAACTACAATATTTATTAAATTTTGTATTATTGTTATTATCAAGGATTATTATTATTGTTGTTATTAATCTATAGTGATTTTAGTGTATAGATAAATAAAAGCATAGAAGAAGCCCATCACTAAATATGACAAAGATGGTCCACGTGGCACGTACAATCCTTTAGTATAAATATATAGTCATTTATTGAAATATTAGAAATTATTGAAGTTTTAGGAGGTTACAATACATCAGCTTGAACAGACTATAATGAACTAAAACTACATAAAACCAACATCAGAATTCTCCCTCTAAAAGTAATAATAAATATATATACAAAATGGATGAGTAGATGAAAATCTCATCTTCAACAAAGTTGCTACCTTATACTATAATGCTACGCTGTCCTGCCCAACAAAGGGAAGCTACAAAATTATGTAATATAATTAACCCTTTCACTTCAAAATGAATTTTTCCAAATAAGCTTCACCTCCAATACTAAAGGGGCTCTGTGCTGTGTAGTTTCTTCTTTCTTTTCTTTGGTGTTGGCAACAGATGCAAGACACAATTCTTACCGGGCTCGATCTCAAGCACTTGCAACTGCTGCTGCTTCTTCTTTATCACTCTCCCCCTCTTTATCATTTTTCCCTCCTCGCTCTTCTTTAGCAAATTCCTCAAGCAATTGGCGTTGCTTTTGGGTCAAGTTTCTGGTACAAGATTATAAAGTGCCGGTCATAATGTAGAAAGTATAACCAAGGTTCTTGTACAACTCTCATACACTAGACATGTCAGTCCCAGTATGAAATACCCACAAAACAATTGCGAAATTATGATGCAAGGACGAATAGTAGCAAGGAGAGGATGGGGAGTAGTAAACCTATCTAACTGGAGGTAATTTACTTACGTTGGAATGCTAACATTGAAGTGGACATATTCATCTCCCAAAGAAAACGACCTTCTTACTTTGATCCCTGCACACATAACACAATAATTGAGAATTGGAATAAATCACAAGAAATATGCTGACAACTAATTATGTTAACCAAGAAACACTTTGAGGTAATATCTTACCTTTTTTCTTCAATACAACCTTCTGCCCAGGTTGTGTGCCAGGGCGTACCTACAGACCATAACCAAACAAAACAGATAGTGAACTTCAGTTAAATAATAGCAATAATAGCAAGCCCTCCCATGACAGGCCTTTGGGACCTGAACCTAATCTAGACTTATCAGCTGAAGAAAGGCAAAGAATAAATCATAGATGGAGCATAGTTGGTACCACTCTGTTCATTTTCCGTAGTAATTGTTGACCAAAAAGTAGATTTAGACAAACCTTAACAACGACATCTCCAGTCAGAGTTGGCACCCGAATCGTTCCTCCTAAGATTGCCTGAAAAGGGGGATAACAAGGTTAGAGGAGATTCACTTCATGAAAAAGAGACATCAGGCAACCATCAGTTTCATAATTCCCAAAGAGTGAACAAACTTTACTCAAGTGAGTATTTCCTGCTACAGTCATTCCTCTACCATCCCAGATTTAACAATATTAACATGTGCATCTACTCGCATACAAACAGTGAGCCATTTGTCAGTGTATGGCATGTTAACATCACACTCATCAGATAGGAAGGGGAAACAAGCATTAGAACGTTAAATAAAAAGTCTAAACAGAAATATTTGCTGGAAGTATTGACAAGCTGTTTTTACTAACTCTTTTTAGTCTGAAAGGATTGCAAATCATCGGTTTGCTTAAATATGTTTGGTCTTTTAGAAGTAATGATTACAGACCCTATTTTTTTGGTTTAGAGCCTACTTATGCTCCACTTCATGTCTCTTACTCTGTTAAACCAACGAACAAGAACTATTATTCCATAAATATTACCTGAGTGATGCTCAATACTGCATCTACATGGATATCAGCCCCTTCTCTACGAAATACTGGATCTTCTCTGACCTGTAAGTACATCCAGCATGACATGAGCATATAACTATCAGTTAAATTTAAGCTACACTTTAAACACAAACACCCTTCATAGAGACAATTATGAATCTAATTACACAACCTTGATCAGAACATAAAGATCACCAGGATGATTTCCGTCAGGATCCACACCCCCACTTCTCGGTATCTTAATAGTTTCATCATTCTCCACCCCTGCAGATGTAGATCAAGATACCATAGTGACATAGTCTATAACGGATCTTACACAAAAATGATACAGATTCTAATCAATAAGAATCATTTCAATTTAAAACCAATTCCCATTCCTTTAACACTTCCACCGTCCACCACCAGCCCTCCCCAGGCCCCTTGAGAGGTCAATTAACATGTGAAAAAGAAACTTAAGAAAACAACGGCTACAAGACTCATGCTATTAAAAATGGATGGGACAAGATAAGTTACAAAGATAAAACATATCTTTCCTTGCGTCTAAAGCATATTTTCATTCCATTAAAAATTTCCATTTAACATTGAGGGAGCCAAATGTTTTAATGTCAGAGTTTCCGAGAACTGCTGAAGTTGTTATAAGAAACCCCATGCAAAAGATGTAAACGGGAATATACAAAAGAAACATATATTTTATCAAAATACCTGCCATGACATTCAACTTCACAGTTTTTTTGCCTTTAACAACCCGCCTACCCCTGCAAGACTTGCAGAAGTTCTGTACCAACAAGAAAAAGCATATTTTGTTCATAACATTGGCCCATAAAAAATATCTGGATAACCTATTCTAAAAGCAAACTACTATAGTTGCAAATGCATATGCATATTTGCAAGCCACAAAGCAAGAAATTTTTCTAAGAAATTAATGTATTTCAAGCATTTCCTCTTTAGAGAAAAGCTACCAGAACATGCTTCATCAGCAAGTACTTTAAATGCTAAAGATGCATATAACATGGCTAATAGAGTTTAATATTAGCTTGAAGAGCACGTGCCCGAAGTCTTTGGTAACATAATAACTAGCTCTTTTCAACAAAGATGAGCCAGATCCTGGGAGGAAGTCCATGCTGAATAGCAACTGACATTACTCCCTACCAGTAAACCACTGCTCCCATTTAATGAGCAAGCAGTTTTGCGGTAGTTAACTTCACAATCCTCTACTGGTTGGACTATTCACTGTCTACATGAGGATATTCTAGCAAACAGTGGCATATATTGGGAGGTATAAACTACATACCTTTACAATTTTTCCAGTTCCACCGCAGTTTGGACAAGTAGATTGAAGTGTCATAAACCCAGTTTGGGATACAACCTGTCAAAGAAAACCAATATATAGGTTTCAATTCATTGATACGACAAAGACTCCTGATATTTATCAGCCACACAAGATGGCTCTCATACAAATTGCAGCAACCGAGATAAGAAGTGTAGTAAGTTAGGGAACAGGTCAAAGAAACTCCTAGTGGTGATAGGTACTCACCATGCCAGAACCTCTACAACGTTTACACGTTTCAGGCCTGGTCCTCGGAGGAACACCAGCTCCACCTACAAAAGAACAGCCATTAGGAAATACTGGAAGAATTATCGGAGTAAATTGGGCTCCATCAGAGATAGACTAAACCAACCAACATATGTAAGTCCAAACAAGAAAATAAGTTAATGCACATAGCAAGAACTTAATGATTTTGACAAGGAAACGCATTTAACAATACCACAAGTATCACAAGCCAGATCGGTCACGATCGACAATGTTTTGATACAACCCTGGACAGCTTCCATAAAGGAAACTTCAACAGAAGCCTGCAGTCAATGTGCTAGAATTGTGAGAACTCATTGGAAGCCATTGAAATTACAACAAAAGCATTAACTGCAAAACCTAACCTTCACATCCTCACCGCCCATGTCCCTATTGAAGATGTTGAAAATCTGATCTCCAAACACAGTATGGCACAATTATTTAAAAATGGTAGTAAAATTAGATAGCTTGAAATCTCCAGAAGTGATAAACAATATTGAGAAGCTGACAATTAAGTTGGTTCAGTTACTTCAGTAGGCTACATAGAAGCAGCTACTCCACTATGCAGCTTAATCAAAACTTGAAGTAAACTTGGAAGTTGTTTGATATCATTCTCTATCCATTTTTTTTTTTTTTTCAATTTGTTCTCCGAAAATCTAACCAATGAACACAATATTTTCCATATAATAAAAAGTCTCCAGAAAATTATCTCATAAACACTTCCTCTTAAAATACACAAAGACGCATGCAAAAGTTTTTTGCCAGACTGTACAACTGGCACTGTTCAATAAATTGATGGGTTAAGACTTAATATATTTGCCAATAATGTCTTGTCTGATCCAAGATAAGATATTAATAATATGTTTGCTTTAAAAAATCCCATAGACATTCTTCATCCAGTTTTTTTGGATTGGTGCAATAATATTCTTTGTGAAAGAGCAATTATCTGAAATGTCTCCATTATGTTAACTAATGTGTATACATGTATATTGATGAATGGAATTTAGTCAAGTTATAAGTTAAATACTATTTGCAGTTGTTAACTTTTTTTTTTTTTTTTAAACATAAAACCTTGGGCTTGGCAGAATGGTACAGAATCAAGCTTAGGTGGAACCGTGGAAAATGGATGTCAGCCTTCCATTTCCATGGACGTCGACTTTTACAAGCAAATAAAATACTTAATTTAGCATGCATCTATCACTCTCCAATCAAACACAGGCACACAGCAAACAAGCTCTTAACTTAATGATCAGACACTGTTAAATGCCAGCACATGCCACATTCCACCTCAGTGGAGTAGCACTAACAGCCAAACTAGAAGATAAATGTAATGAACAGTAAACCATGGGTAGGGGCTCTGCTGTCGGTTCTATCTCCAATTTACGGAAGCCTATTCCTTTCCCACCATAGCACCTTGCAATAGCTACTACCTTTTCTAATACTTTAATAATTGTTGCAAGGCTTCATCAGTCAGAATCGAAGTCCTTTCTTCAGTTCTTGTAATTTCATATCCTAATTTACTAGAATTTTATCAGATTTAACGCAGGAGCCACTTATCATTAGTCATTAGAAGGTTAATCATTTAACCACTCATAAATATTCTATTTTATCTATCAGTAGCAGCAGAGAAAGCATAAATATAACATAACAGACTTACATCAGCATTTTTAAACATATCCTCAAAAGGGTTGGAGCCATCTCCAAATGGATCAAATCCAGGACCTTCACCATTACCAGCTTGTTCAAAAGCTTCATGCCCAATCTGTTAACACAGAAGTTTCAACAGAATATATAGATTGAGAAGGGAACAATATACATGATGACTACACAGAAACAAAGGAACCAAACAAATAAACTTCCCTCAGATTGTGCATAAGTAGTCACACCATAAACTATTCTTCCCAAGAATACTTTCATTCACTAGTAGTTCAGAGTAAAGCTTCACAATTGCAGAAATTAAACTACTTTTTGAAAGTCCCTGCAGCTCAAGTAAAATGTTGTAGAAAAATAAATAGATCTTTCAATTACTAATTTATGGAGCACTTTGATTATGTTTTCAGAAATCATAGAAGAGGCTCCTCACAATAAACATGTAGAATGAACTGTGATGTTCAGATAATATTATGTGATTCTTTTGTAGGTGTGATGCTATTAAATTTGAAAATGGCATTTTGTTATACACCATGGCATGGCAAGTCTAAAATTCACCGAGCGCTCATAACTCATTCTTGGAACTATATTCCCAACATATAAGAGGCAAGCAACATATTGAGCAATTTTTAATTTTTTTCTAATGGCATTCGATCGCAGAATCCATTGACAATACTCAGCAAAAATGTGCACCTGGTCATATTGCTGCCGCTTTGCTTCATCCTTCAAAACCTATGAAGAGTGGGAACCAAAAATACAATTAAAAACAGAAGAAAGTATATCATCACAATAATTTACAGTGACAATGACTTTGTAACATGCCTCATATGCTCTCTGAACTTCTAGGAATTTCGTTTCAGCTTCTGGGTCATCCTTATTTGTATCTGGATGTAACTTCTTTGCAAGCTGCACAATCAAAGAAATCATGTAGGATGGGAACTCTCAGACACAAGTATCCTTGGAATTAACATGACAGAACCATAGCATACCTCATAATAAGCTTTCTTGATTTCTGAAGCAGTTGCACTGTTACTAACACCAAGTAAATCATAATAATCTCTAGACAATTGAGCTGACCATGAAAGATCAATAGAACCAAAAGAAATGAAGGGAGAAAAGAAAATAAGTTAGTACAAAGCTCATAAACCGCGAATCACATATATATGTCCAAATGTAAACAGAACTGCCAATGATTAACTTTCCAATAAATAATTAAGAATTCTGATTTTGCCCTTTGTTCGATTCACTATACATGCTTACAACGTAAAATCAAGCATCATATATTGAAACAGTAGATCCTTTTACAACAGAAATCTTACAAGTGCTGTGAAGTGACCTCGCTGCAGCCAAGTGATTATTGGAAACTCGTAGCTTCAGCCAATCTTTATCGCTGCCCACTGTATTTCATCGAATCAAAGAGCATCGAATTCGTGTAATTCAAGGAAGGGAAAAAAATAAAACTCGAAGCATACCATTTCCTAATTGGGTATTAAAAAGAACCCTGGATTGATTGGACAGCACGGTGCTGAAACTCCTGCATGCGTCATTCAGCAGCGAATCACGCAACTGCAACCACTTAGATTAACACTGATAAGAATTCTTTGAATCAGTAAAGCAGCCACGTCACATAACTAGAGTGAGAGAGAGAGAGTACCTGCGAAGAAGAGTGGTGGAGAAGAAAGGAGGAGAGGGAACGGCGGGCGAGGCGGAGGCCATGGCACCGGGCCATTGCAAACGTAGAGATCGGAAAGAGAAGCAGAGGCCGGTCTTTGGCACCTACAAAAACCCTCGATAAACCCTAATTAGAGAAGAGAAGAGAAGAGAAGAGAAGGGGAAGGGAGAGGTTGAGGTTTTGGAAATGGAATAGTTTTCGGGACTCATAGATCGATTGTGGACCCTCCCTACAAAAAAATTAAAAATGTATGCATTGGGCTCCATCTTAACCATGTCATATATTTTTTAATTAATTAAAATAAAACTGGCGCAAAAAGATAAAACTAAATATTTGTTGACGGAGTTAACATTTTGTTAGACGGAAGAGAAATATGCCCTATTTATGCGTACATTAGGGTGTTGGCAGCACTTAACGTTTTGTTAAGAATGTATTTGCACGTGTATTTGATACTTAACCCATCAAATAACAATTACGTCCATTAGATAAAAATGTAGTATAAATCATGTCAAAAAAAATAAAAACGTATAAATATTTTATACATTAACATTTACTTATAAGATTAATTATGTATATACACAGATTATTACCAAATTAACATTTTAAACGCAACAGAGAAGTTGGCGAAAATTATGCAAATAAACTATTTAAGTGTTTGAATTTAGATCGAGTTGAAATTACGACATAATTGAATTGAGACTATGATCGAACACCCCCTCGGCGACATAAAAAAAAAAGAAAAAATTCCTAATCAATTTCTCAACTGATGTCGGTATTCCAATTCAATGAATGCAAACCCTAATTTCATTCACCAACTTCTCGACTCAATTACTTTGTTGATTGTGAGTTTAAAAAAATGGTTGGACATACCACACTTGGCTTAAAAAGCCTTACAAGGCAATTTAATTTTGGTGTTGAAAGAACCTTGAAAGTTAGACTCGAGGAGAACCCATTAAACATTAAACATGCTCGCACACAGACATATGTCATCTAGTCAGTGTTCACCGGCCAATAATTCGATTGTCAAGAGTTCGATGAACAATCTGGAAGATACTTTTGAAAAGCTCTCAATGATAATTTTCTAATGGTGCTCATGTTACTAGGTTTAGTTACCATAATATATGGTTAAAATCTTGAACGAAAGTTGTTGTATTAACACATTTACTTAATTTTTTTTTACCAAAGTTTGAATTTAGATTGAATTCCAAGCACTTCAATTTTTTTTGCCTATTTTGGTAAAATATTAGATTGCACTTATAATCTTATATACATTGCACTTATAATCTTATATGAAGAGTGCAGCGTGAATACCCGTGCTTTTCTTAATTCTAAAACATGAAGTCCTGATATTGAGAATATTAGTATCCATGTAGCAAAAGAATGCTAAATATTGCCAATAAAATACAACATGATGAAAAATAATCATCGAACACAACTAGAATTTTTCTATTGATTTACGCAGTAGAACTCGATTACAAAGATACAATCTCAAGTACTTTCATTAGAAGAAAAAATATTATATAATAAAAAGTCCAAAAAAATTTAGAAATCGATACAAGTCAGACTGTTATCCTTTCGTAAAACGAAATAAGGCCAGTTATGTAAATAAGGCCAACCACTCCAAGAGACTGCTCCTAGAATTAAGAGATCTTAGTTTGAGGATGCATTTGTTGACAAAGGTAAGAAGAGAAAAATTGACTCAAGAAATTATTCATTAAACGAATATATAATCTCCCAAAAAGCTTTTTTGTCCAAAATAAACATAACAATATGGACTACAAAAATTATGAAAGTATTCAATAAATACTGGCATAAACGAAGATCTCTCAACTGTTGGCAGCTACTTATAAATACAATTACATTTCTTAATCAACTGCAGAGAAATCCTCTATAAATTCAAAATTGTAATAGCAAGCACATTTATTAAAAGAGCCTTGGCAGAGTTGAGTGTACCCGTAAAGTTCTAATCATTCTTCGAAGCAGAATGTATAACTCAATTGTAGGTGGTTGTGAGACTTAATTCTAATTGACCAAAAACTACACCTAACAAAAATAATCAAAAACATAGCCAGGCTTAGTTAGAAGACTCAGCAGTTGTTGAAGATGCTTTCGCTTTGGATTTTGTTTTCAGCTTCTTGGCATCCAAAGCACCCAAGCCCGAACCCAATCCAACAGGTGGAGCCTGATCTAGCTGACCTGGTTTGGGTTCGTGACCCTCCGGGCCCACCACCCCGTTTGAGGTTTGATTCTCGAGTTGTTCTTTCTTCCCTCCATCGTTTCCCTCATTTACAGCGGCATCATGTGGTAGTGGCACCCCTGCGTAAATTGGCGCCCCTGCTGGACCACCATGCCTGCGTACCAAAAGAGCCTTTGCTGCTTTCTTCCTTGCTCTTTCATCCAAACCTCTCCCCCGAGGCAAGTTTTCAGCAACCACTGCACCATTTAATGATTTCTTCACAGAGGGTCCAGCATTAACAGAACCCCCAGCAACTGCAGCTGCTTGGAATGCTTGTAGCAGGTCTGGATGGGCCTGCATTCATATAAAAAATGGAATTAATCGTAATAATCAAACCTATTATATATAAAATATAAAAATTTAAAAAAAAAAAAAAAAACAGTCAGCTCGCTGAAATTTCTGAAAAATGTTGATTTGGCACGACTCATGCAAATGTTTGTATAAGCAAAGAAGGTTCCTTAAGAATTTCTGGGCAATATCTCTTCAAAAATAAATGACAGTACAATCCAATTATTTTCCAATAAATGAAAAAATAAAGCTTGTATGTTTTATTATGTTACGAGGCCATGGGGATGAGTCCATTTTATGTTTTGAGTTTTTATACCAAAGCAAGTCAGGCAAACAATATATACGGGCTGTGTATTATTCATTCTCTACTTTTGCTTTGTAGAATTCTGGTTAAGAATGGTTGAATCTACGAGATCATGACACAACTACAATCTGAATAACTGGCAGCAACATATCTTCTTTTTATCCAAAAAAATTTAAGGTGAAGAGTTTTAAACTCGCCAAGCATTTTTTCCTGGGAGTTCCGAAGGAGCTTTTTTTTTTTGACAAAACAACAATGCACACTTACCTAATCTTGATCATCATAGAGAAGTGAAACCATGAAAGATATGGAAAAAAAATTTAGAAAACATAGGAGAATGGATGCGGTGAATGCCTTAATTATATCAATAGCCTTTTGAGCAGACGTTGGATTCAAAGCCTGTCCTTTCTGCTTTTGAGCATTCACCTGTAATACAAACAAAACGACACTGAACATTCTCTCTTGGAGAACAAGGATATACTCATTTCATTAAAGAAAACAAAAGAAGAGCATAAGACTTCCTGAATAAACTAGAGTAGAGCATTACTTGCAGTTCACGCATCTTAAAAGTCTTCATCCAGTTCTGAGAATCCTTCGTCCTAGAGTCGTCCTCACCAAGTTGTTTGACAAGAATATCATATGTTTTCTTTTCGTGCTGCCATACAAATAGCAAATAGCATCAAGGAATGTTCCAACACATCATGAGTTCACAATGATATCAATCTTTAGCAGTCGGCATGTACCTGGGTAGAAAGCTTAAAGGCTCCCATACAATTAAATGCAATTGCCAGAGCATGATAGCACACAGCAGTCTGAATATGCTCCTCTCCTAGCAGTCTTTCATTCTTTTTCAACGCTTCTTGCAAATATCTAAGGGCTGTATCCATCTTCCCGATATCTTGGTACATCATGGCGACATTTATGAAAGTAGCAGCAACATCAGGGTGATCTGGGCCAGATGACAAACTTAAAAGGACCAATGCCCGTGACATATGACGCAATGCAAGCTCTGTTTGGTTAAGACCATGATAGAAGAGAGCCATATTCCCATAACTGCAAAAAACACTGCTTTAGCATTTGATGACAAGAAATTAAGGCACACAAGACCACCCCAATATTAGAGAAACTTCCAGAGCTGCAATTGCAGCACTATAGTCTACAGACATGCATGCATTACAATGTAAATTAATATAAGACATTAGCAGGTACAAGGCACATGCCTGTGAGCAGTATCAGGGTGATCCAATCCAAGGCAGCGTTCATTTATTATAAGTTCCTTGTGCTGTTGCATTATCGCTCCAGCCATGTCTCCAGCATGATACAAGACCATGGCCAAGTACCTGAAAACAAAGGTGTGCAATAGATTAACATAACAAATGACAAATCTGATGCCTTGAAATCAGTTATTGTGCGTTCCCCCAGTAGCATGTTGAATACTTGAGTCCGGACTGGTTAAGCATTATACATGAAATAAACATGAGCAAGTATTACGGTTATTACCTGCAACAATTTGCAACCTCTCGATGCATCGGACCAGTAACCTGCAATTTTTTTAATCTGAAATTGGTTATCCATGCTAAGAAAGAAGACAGAGAGATGATAAAAGGGCTAAATAATGAAATACCATACCTGCTGAAGAATTGTGAAAGCTTCGGAAAATAGCACATACGCCTCACTAAGCATTCCCTGAAAATGCAATGGAACATCCTAATCAAAATATAATAACAGTTCTTAATCCAAATTTACAATATTCAGACCCAATATGAATTTGAGGTTATTTATGAGTAACCACACTAACTCAAAAAGTTCACAATTCCAAACAGCAAAGATGATCCATCTATGATTACATAGCAAATTAAGAAACATATTACTCCATAGTGCTTACAAGAAATCTTATTAGCATACCTCAGCTAGTTGAACTTTTCCAGTTTCGACCAGATCTTTGGCTTCTGAGCAGACTGGAATAGAATGTTTCACCACCGGCTGGAGATTCAGCATATCTGAAACTTGGAAAGGTGTGGCAGCACTGAAATCATACTTGCGAGCAGCAATGGTGATTCCAACCTGATCAGAGAGGTCAATTATGTAATGATGCATACAATAAAATTTAATCACCAAAACACATTAGGAAGCTGGCCATAATTCTCATGTGAATCAAATGCCAAATTCTGGCATCAAGAGAGGACATGTTAGCATCATCCTAACAGAAAATTAAGGGGATATAATATGAGAAGAAAAAAATTCCACCCAACACATAAACTGCATGTTTACTGTCTGCTTCCTCATATGACATCTCAGGAATAAACCAGAAAAGGCAAAGAACCCTCTACATATTCAGTCATCTAGACACCCGCAATAACGTTAGCAATTGCTAAAACCCAACAAGTAAAGTGCTCAATCATTTTTGAACCATACATCATAACAGTAAGCTAAATCCACATGTAGCAAACTAGCTATCTTTTACAAATGATGTCCAACTTAATAGATTTTAAAGTATACAAAATTACCTTTTGGCAAAGATTTCGTATTACTGATATTTTCTTCACCTGGAGCCTTGCATCTTCCGGTAACTCAAACTGCAGAAGAGATGGCTCAACAAAATTAAGACACAATTTAACCAATAAGGAATATAAATGAAGCCAAATCCAATCACAAACCTGGTACTTGAGTTTTGCAAATTCCTGAATGTCAGCCCACAAACTTTCAGTGGTAAAGCTCAAAAACAAGGAATGCTTCTTTTTCATATATCCTCCACTTCTTATCTTAGCTTGTGCTTTGGAAGACTTCCCTGATTGACCCTGTAAAATATACATACACATATATATATATATATATATTGTCAAATGTCATGAGTCTACGGAAATTCCAAGCAACCTGGCACCAAATCTAATAATAAGTTCAGGTTATTCATCATCAGAATGATATTTGGACATGATGTTAATTGACTTTCTCCTGCCTCAATACTTATGTTTACAAAAACTTCTTCGTTTATATTCATGGATGTTTTGAGCTGTCAGATCACATGGCAAATGTCCAATTGTAAAACTAAATGTAGACATTCAGAAGAAAAATAAGATTTTGGCAAGATATAGAATATAAATCACATTTGTACCTTTTTGGGCGTTTTGGTGTTTGCACTATTTGCAACACCTTTAGCAGAAACACCTTGCACTTTTCCAGCAAAACAGTTGAAAAAATGTGAAATTGCATTCCCAATATCATGATCTTCTGTGTCTCTTAAGGCATCCTGCAAGTCAAAGTGGCAGGCAATTTAGTGTAATGCCCGAAAAGGAAATATAATATGCAGAGTTTAATCTGACAAACTTATAGAGTTGCGTACTGCCAAGTATTCAAGTAGATGCACAACGGAAACTAACAAAACTAACTGTAAGTATAAGCTTCAACTACTGTTGGCACAGCAGTCAGCACCTCCACAAAAACCAAAAGAATGAACTCAGTCTAGCAAGCTCCACTGGATCTTTAGCTCATTTACAAGTAATTCATATCTCTGGAGTAATACAATATTATGGCATAACAAGATGTAAAGGCTCAAACCGATCAGTCTAGCAAGCTCCATTTGATCTTTAGCTCATTTACAAGTAATTCATATCTCTGTAGTAATACAATATTATGGCATCACAAGAGGTAAAGGCCCAAACCGACCAGTGTATGTGTATTTTTCATATTATCACAAACAGTTCCACCAACATCTAGTGTTCAAAACTTCAAATGTTTTTATGTTTTCATCCAAAACTGCTTCTCATATTCTCACCACCAGTTCCACAAACACCTAGCACTTCATGTTTTTCAAGTTTTCAATCAAAGGTCCAAAATTGCTTCAGTGGTTGGATAATCAATACACCATCTAGGATAAACATGAAGTGTGTGACAAATTGTTCACCTTGATAACATGCTTAGCAGATCTGACAACAATCTCATTGGAACAAAGATCCCATAAATGAGGCATATGTCTGGTCCCTTCAGCTACCTGTTGCACCAAGTGAAACACAGACTCATTCAATAGATAACAATAACACAAGTTCAAAATCATCCTTTAAAGTCAGTAGGGAAAAATATGAGTCTCCAGCTTCAGCTGTAGAAACTTAAGGGGAAACAATATGAGAAAATTCATCAAGAGTTTGGTCATACCTGTCCAATGTAACGAACATTAATACCATGCGCATGAAGTGCTTCGGTTAAAGTTTGTCCATCCATAGGTGAAACTTCAAGGGTGCAAAGATCATGGATGAATTTAGGCAACGCAACATCTTTGAGATATAAACTTGCTTTCCGCACATTTTCTTCATCCACAGCTATCTCCTGGAATGGCAAAATTTCTAACGAAGTTCCTATTGTGCAGAATAATAGTAAAGGTTGAAAGAGTAACTAAGCTACCTCCGGATTCCCAGCTAGCTTAAATTCAGTAAAGACATTAGGATTGAAGAGTATCTCCTTGGTTGCATCTTTTTTATTGCTATGACAACCACATTCTTCGATATTCTGCTTTTCCCCATCCACAGTATCCTGCGAAAAACAAATCAAGGTCGTGTGATATGCATGTTAACCAGGGAGCTGATGATACTTTTGCCCAAGGGCTTGATGGGGATAAGGCTTGATATGTTACTACAATATCTTTTCCCATATAATGTATCAATATCATACATGCTCTTCATAATATCCACCTATATAGATCCTTAATCCACTATTGGATGGTGTACTAATATTTTCACAAAATTACAATTTTGTAAACTTCCTTTCAATAAAACTTCAACTTATACGCGTACAAGGATACTGATAGAGGGTAATTTAGTCAAGTAATAAATCAATACTACGAGAATTTATTACTTTTGTTTCTTGGAGGTGTGATCTGATATCTGATCAAGCAAAGGTGGGAAATGGGTCTCAGACCATTCATGGGATTGGTTTTTCAAGCAAACAAAATACAAAGCTAGCATACATACATATACCAACTTACCATGCATAGCAAACTAGCTCTAACGGTACTCAGGAAAACTTGCTGATTATCAGTTGTAGATATACTAAACTATGCACAAACTCTACATAATGCAGGCAAAAAATGCTAATTTAGAGCGGATTGATATCATCATGGAAGATACTGTCGACGGACGAACATGTGAAATGGTACGTCATATGTGCGTAAGGAGTGAGTAAAATGGAGAGCCAACTTGGGACTAAATTATTTTAACAGAATCCCAACTTGTAAAAACTATGTTTCAGGTCAGAGCATCTAGAAGTTATTTCTGAATGATCACCTGCAACTCTGTATCAATTGTTGCTGATGCAGAATTTTCCTCGGATTTTAAAGATTCTTCACCATTATCGGCCGCCAACATATCAGAAGTGACATGATTCTCTTGTGATTCACAACCAGAGCTTGACTTATCACCTGCCTCAGCCTTCTCATGCATAAGGGAACATAAAATAGTATGAGAATACAAAATATTCGAAACTATTTTTGCATTGATACTAGATTGGAATGCTGAGTCTTACATGGCAAAAGGCAGTTATAAGTTCAGGCCTCAAAATACAAAATCTGGAACCAGGTCCAGTGTGGTTTGCATCACGAGGAGTGACCCTCATCAAATCCAGAAGATAGTGTCTGGGCATGCATAGTACAACATGAACAACATGAAAGGAGAAAGTACATCAACTTTTTAAGGCAAAATACTCGGAAGATGCACTTACGGTAACAACTACTCGAAGAAACAGCTCAAAACACAGAATCAAAATGCAACTAAATCTCCAGTGTTACAGGGAAGTAAGTGACACTTAACAAGGAGAACAAAATTGATGGTCAAGGAAGACTAACAATTGCACTGCCAAACAACTCATGTACTAATTCAAACAAGAAGAAAGCAGGATATAGTATTTAGTGGACGTCAGATTGAGGAAACTTCCATTACTAGGCATGATAAACCAATATTAGAAGAAGATAATTCAACAATACTAATGAGAGGATTTACAAAACAATCTGAATCCGTGTTACCTGTCATCACTACCAACAATGCCCTTACACTCAACTGGAGCAGCTAGCTTGACAACATTACCAGATCCATCAAGAACAGTGTGCTCCTTCAGATGAAGACGTTTCGAAGCTTCGAGCACCTGAAAAATCATTTCTTGTTAGTGCAGGGAAATCGGACCCTTAACAATGAAAAGGCCCCATAGTTATTTTAACTAAACAGAGGTGATATAAATAGAAGTGAACGGAAGAAGATGAAATTATCATTTAGTGAATTCTAGATGAAATTGCAATCTCAACAGACAGAATGTAAAATACTTTAGCTCATTTATACCTTGGTATGAAAATCTTCGCTCCAGCAAATTTTCTTGCCATTGTCAACAGAGCCATATAGAAGGGAGTCTGATTTATCACCCTGGAGGATTCCAGGCAAGACACTCTGGGAAGAAGAAAGAAATTATGTGCAATAAGTCAAAATCACAATTAACTGCAAATACTGACACGGAAATAGAATGAATATCCTTCATAAGTGTCAACTGATGCGGTTAAAAATAAATTAGATGCAAATGAAAGAAGCGATGAAGTAAATGAAAACACTAGTTACACTATATCTGCCTGTACAAATATTTCATATGCTCAATAAATGAAGGTATAAATTTTCCTCTAACATCTGTCAGAAACTTTACTCTGGACACCTCAACATCCAAAATCGAAAGAATCCATGCATTCTATTGAAAAATAGTTCTTAGCAGCGCACCTGTGCTACAACCCTATGGCCTCTATAATCAATGATGGCCATAGCAAGATTGTACAATCCAGGAACATCAGCTTCCTGGAAGGCCTTCGTGCCTTTTAAATCATTATTAGCACTTGCATAAGTAGCTTGCTCGCTTTCAGCCAACTGGGCATCTGCAGGCATATCAGGGGACAATGCCTTGGTGCCATTAGATCCTGTATGTGGAACAGAAGATCCATCCACAGTTGATCCTCTCAAGGTTGCTTGTGACAGAATCTCCTCATCTTTATCAGAAGAATTCTGTGAAAGGGCTGGGGTTTCAACTTTACTGAGCTCTTCTGATGACCTCCTTTGAGCCAACTGCTCAAGGTCCGCATCAATAGCAAAACTGAAGAATATGTTGTTATGGACGTACCTGGAAGCCAATAGCAAATAAATATCAGATCAATGCAAATTACACACGAGGTAAATACATAAAAGAAGGGGTTCAGAGGGAAGTGAACTTGAAATGTGGAAAGCTGAAAAGGAAAATCACTAAGAAGTTACATAAGATAGTCAAAAACATTGTGCTCTGAGAAAATGAGCTTCAGATACAAAGAAGGGGAAATTCACTAAGTATGAGTAAAGGAAGTATAGAGCATGCAAACCCATGAAGATCAATTTTTGCAGTTCAAGTGAACCACAAAACAGATACCTAGTGATGCTTAAACTTGAATGGTTCATTTGGTCACATTATCAATCAAAAAAGGTAGCAAAAGTCATGATTATAAACAAAGCCCAGAGACTAGAATCACATATACAAAAGATAATCTAGAAGAAAAGGCAGCATAAATTCAAGATAAAACAATAGATCGGAAGGACAATGAAATTGAAACATTGAAGAATTCAATATTTTTCCGTTTACTAACATATGAAAGCACTCGGGATCTGTAGGATTAATAGGTGGAATGCATCTGCTAATCACTCCAATAGCACCGCTAGTTGCAGCATCAACAAAATCAGAAGTAACTTTGTAAAGAGCTCTGTCTCTCAAGATCCTGCAATATAACCAGTATGAAAATAATATTTGATGAGTTTACACAGAGAATACTTTGGATGGCAAATCAAGTATAAAGATATCAAAGGGTAGACCTTTCTTGATGAGTAGCATGTGGGAACTCCCGGCAAGCCTGCAACTCTTCGTTCCAATCTCTCTGCATACCAATCAATTCACTTCCAAAAGAAAGCGTCAGAGAGTGTTCCGCTCTAGCTGCATCACGTTTGTGTTCTGAAATTACAAGAATCCATGAGGCCAGTATCAGATACAAGAATAATGATTAAAATGAAAGAAATATACAAGAAAGAAGATCATTGAACTGATTATTTGTCAAGGAATACAAAAAATTTGAAAATAGACAAAATGCAGATTCATCAGGGAGACAGGTGAGTTGCTACGAAGGAACAAAACAGTATGAACTTTAAAAGATTGGGCTACATGTAGCACCTCACAAACTAAAGCATATGGTGACAGCTAGAGACCAACAAAGGGAAAATCTCTGGGGAGAGTATGAGCATTATGTCTCATTAAAGAGGTTAGAGAAATTGGTTCTAACAAGAGTCAGAAATGCACATTACCCATAGAAAAACTCACCTTAACAATCCTATTATCTCATCTGCTACTTATGTATTACTTTTACAGATCATGCTAAGATAACAATTGTACTAACCAGGGACAGGATACAGGCCAAGCCATGTATTTGGCGGCAGCAGAGATTGGACATTTTCAAATGGATGTGCGGAGGCCTTCCTCTCCAAAATTTCACGAAAAGCTACAAACAAAAGACAGCATTACTGATTAATAACAATGTCAGAAAAATTGTTAAGCCAGTTGGATAATTGATGTAATTTTCACCTTTCTTGAACTTAGGACTAATCTTTTGCAAAAGTCCAACAAGGGTTGTCGCTTCTGAAGAAGATTTGTGTGGCCTTGGGTCAAGAACACTCCCTGTGCTGGAGTTAACATAGAAAGATTTTGTTGTTCCTGTAACGCAATATTTATTTCCTTCCAGTGTTACCACATCCAAATAAATCAAGTCTCCAGAAAGCCTGGTATAATAAATTTAGGAAGTTAGAAAAATACTTAATCTAACAAAAAAAGTAATAGCATCAATATTACAGAAAGAGAAGGAAAGACCTCCATAATTAAGAAAATCAAGTCGTATATATATATATATATATATATATATATATATGAAATCATTTGGAATTAATAC
The DNA here is from genome assembly GCA_029490685.1 of Schizonepeta tenuifolia. NCBI lineage: Eukaryota > Viridiplantae > Streptophyta > Magnoliopsida > Lamiales > Lamiaceae > Schizonepeta > Schizonepeta tenuifolia. The sequence goes on from CM055958.1 coordinate 79,858,903, forward strand.
AACCTTCTGTAGCTTGGAGGTGGATTAAACGAAGAGAAAACAATACTGTCAACACATTTGATCTCTTTGGAAGGAGATGACAATAAACCAGTAAGTGAACTGGTAACATTCTCCATAAAACCCAAATTATCAAGTTCTGGCACTTCAGCTGTCACAGCATCTATACGTAGAAATAGGTGAAAGAAATTACAAGTCTGCTCCAAAGCAGAAATCACATTAATTTTCATAATAAAATAATACATTAAATACTTAAAAACTTTTTTAAGGAATAAAGCAGCAAGGTCACTTACGAACAGATATCTTGAAACAAATAACAGACCTGCTTTATTATTAGCCGCATTTCGACTTGTTTCGTGTTGTAGTGCAAGTGTTGTTGATAATGAAGAATGCAAGGTCAAGAGAGAAAGCAACTCTCTTGTCCGATGAAGGTGAGCTCTGATGGATCGATCATCATATAAAGCTGCAGTTCGAAAGGCAAAAAAACACGTGTATTAGTCACTTATGAAGAGAAAAATAATTTTTGGACATCACATGACTGCATAATGCGCCACCAAACAAGTAATATTACAATTGGCACAAATTGATCTCACAGTGGTCATGTCTCCACAAGGTAATCAGACAAAATGCAATTAGTTTATCTCACTAATTGATTATCTGCTCGCATGAACTGACTAGAGAGTATTAAACTTACCAGAAACCATTTCCAAAAAGCAGCTCCCAGAAGTAATATCAGCAACCTCAGAGATCTCATTGTAATCTTCTAGATGATGAACGGAACCTTCCTTTGTGTGTAATAACAAGTCATAGCATGTCATGAAACAGGTCTCTGGGGCATCTAGAAGAAACTGCCTTACATCCATCACAGAATCTCCAGGGCTCAGCTGTAAAAGACAATTGATTGAATCAATGAAACATACAGGTATTCAAATTAAAGGAACAAAGTAATAAAGGACCTTCAGATCCAACGTTAGATAAGCAGGAAAGAAAAGATAATTGAATATTCGGCTGTTGCTGCATAGAAGGAAGAGTACATTTATACTATATTCAAAAACCTAATTTTTTAAAATAGGGATTAACTCAACTTACTTGCAGCTCAAGCTTCTCTCCTCCTTGAGTTTTCACAGGCACAGGGTATAGATGAACCTCAGCTGCCATGGAAGGAGAATTAAGTCATTTTGTGTATGCTGATGTGTAGATGCATTAAATGTTAAGTCAATGTATATTATTCATTTTGAACTTATGCAATTTGCACGAAACAAACATTCTCAATCTACATAAGAAAATCAAAAGGTAGCTACCAGTTCAAACATAAAGTTTTACCAAAGCAATTAGAGGGAGCCATATCTAAAATTTAAAAGGAAATATACAGAAACATTAGAAAAGAACATGACCTACTGAAATGCATTGTCAACAGGGTATGAATTAAAAAGGACAAACAGACAATTCAATACCACAAGAAAAACAGAAATAAGGCTTCAGCAAGGTTACACTTCTTCAGTTGGACACAAGAAGCTAACACCTTTTTAAGTATGGTACTAATTAACTGCTATCTACTATAAGAGAGACTTCCAAGGTATAAAAACTCGCTACGAGTCAGCAGAGGCTAACAAAGAGAAGAAAGTCATTTTTTAAAAACATAAACAAAAAATTACCAAATCATTGAGTATTTAAATTAGTAGCATTGGGGTGTGCATCAGGTTGCCAGGACCCAACTGCCACTAAAGGTGCAAAAACAGTGTGAACAGAATTTGAACATTGTAGTAGAACCATGCTAGGACCCAAAAATTCAATCTTGACAGTGATTGAATTAGAAATTCATGTATGCATTCAACTGAGGTCATCAAGGAATGCATGGGTTAAATTCAACTTCAAACTACTGATAAAAGCACTAATCTTTATCTCAAAGGACAAAAAAGTACTAATCTTGGAAGAAAAAAAAAAATAGAAAGATTTCGATATTACTGTTGAAAAGAAATGAAACTACAAAATCCTAGCCCCACCTTGCTTCGCTTGATTCTGCTCCGATGAATTATCATGTTCCTTAGTTTCTGCATTATCCTGTTCCTTAGTTTCAACTGATTCACTCAAGGTTTTTTCCTCTCTCAATGCTGTCGATTCACTCGTTTTCGAGTCAGTTTTTGATTCACCCAAACTTTTATCCAAATTAGCCTCTGTAGCAGTGGAACTACTATCATTCAATGGAGCATCGGAAGAGACAGGCAGTGGCACTTCTGATGAATTAGTAGCACTTTGTTGCTGACCTTTACGGTTCTTTCCCTTATTCGACTTGCCCGCCATCTTCAAACCCTACATCAATAAATAGTAGATGAACACTAGGACATTGATAACCCACACATAACAAGAGACAAACAAGAAGCAAGGTTTTTATTATACATACATTCGAGTCGATAGGAGACAAACAAGAAGCAAGGTTTTTATTATTGATAACCCACACATAACACGAACAGATCGATAGGAGACAAACAAGAAGCAAGGTTTTTATTATACATATATTCGAGTCGATAGGAGACAAACAAGAAGCAAAGTTTTTATTATACATTCGAATGGCGACCTTCCTCATCATGCATTCAATTTAGAAAAAGGGCGGAATTTCAGTATCAAAGCATTAAAAATTGATTAATTTGAAAATGATATTCGTGACTTCCACAACCCATTTTCAGAAAAATTACAGGCTCTGAGCAAACTGATAAATATCAGATATGTGTAGACTGTAGAATATTACCAATCAAGGGCCGATGGATTAAGAACCTACTAGATGAAAGCCCAGATAGTTGCAAAACACAATGAACAGAACAGGGGGTTTTGAGGTTTAGGTTGGTGGCTGAGGTTTTATGAAATTAGGGGAGAGAAAGCTAGGGGGAGAGAGTGTGTGAGAGAAGAAGAAGAAGTCAGAGACGGCGGATTCTTGCCTCTTGAGACCAATTTATACTTATATTTCTTCCCCCTTTTTTATTTTTATTTTTTTCTTTAATTGGCATTGGCATTGGCATTGGCATTTGTATTTATTTCATTTCATTTCATTTGATATAGCAACTATGCCAATAATAATGCCATGTTCCAATACATTATTATTTACACGCATATATATAAATTCAAAATCTTCACGAAAATATTAATAGGAGCATCATAGTTTTCATAGATTAAGGTGTTGGATTGGGCGAGGAGCACCAACCCTTGGCAGTTAGCAGTAGCACCCATGGGCTTTGCTCTTCGGCCTTATGTACAAATTTTGTTTATTTCTACACTACTTCTTCAATTTAAACGAGACAACAACTTATTTGGTGTGTTGTAAAAACATACTGCTGTTCTGTAGAAATAAGTAAATAATCTTTATTTCCAACAAACTACTAATAAGATTAAATATCTAACAACAAATAAGTAATTTTACAAAAAATAAAAAATCCAAAACATATTATCATATGCTTTAAATCACATGAAAGATTTTCGCGATATCTTTTGAGTTATTTAAATACAATTTTCCTAACATAAGTAGGTTATGTGAAGTTCCGTTAAGCTTCTAAATAATTTTACGTTAATTTATAAGTGAAAATTTTAAAAATAATTTAGTATCATTGTGTTACTTAAAGTGATGATGATGATATTGCGATAGTTAGCAGAAAAAATATGTTACATGACATTTCAAATTAAACTTTTCTCCTTTTTCTTTTCAAGAACATGAATGTTTGGTCAAAACATCAAATATATATAATTTTGTCATGCCTTTCCGTGACACCCTTCCTAATTCCCATGAACTATTGACTGTAAGCTCACCACTCACAATAAACTTGAATACGTTCAATGCCAAACTATCGAGAACAGAGAAAATAACAAATCTCGCTAGTGTATATCAATAATAGATTAAGTACAAATAACAATTCTGAATAGTATACTCTCAATTACTATAAATCATTGACCATCATCTTGAATTTATTATGTAAATGTATTTATATGATAACTTGAAAACTTTAGTACTAACCTTCACGAACGTACCTTCCCTGAAAATAAGTCTTGTAGAACACTCAAATATATACGTATAAATTGTTTCATTCTTGCATCTAAGACATAATCATGAAAATTTCGGGTAGACAAGATAATTTAATAAATAACTTGTAGCATATTATACTAGAATAGACTGAAGCACGTAACAATTCAAATGTCTTCAGTTGTGCATTTGACCATTCATAACTAATTGATGCTAAAAACTGACAATATAGAATGGTTTTCATTCTCATATTGATTACTTTTTCTTTATACTATGTTCCAAATAATCTAAGTGATCGTTTGTTGTTAAAGTACTTAAGCAAAACGAAAGAGATGCACTTTCAAATTTCAAGCGATCAAAGGGCAAATTAGAAATATTATTTCTATTATAACCATTATCTATTTTTGTTCGACAAAATTGCATTATAGAAATATAGTTTAACATCGCATAATTTTACATCACCTCATAAAATACATTATGTGGTTATGGATTTTGTGAGGACAACACTGTAGGATTTGTAGGTATTGTTGGAATTCCATGCAAGTTCAATTCAATCCACATGTAAGGATATTAAACATATTTAATTGATGGGTAATTCTAAATATAGCCTCCATTTTACTCTTTGTAGCCCCCTAATAAAAAAATAAATAAAATTATATTAATTTTATACTTTTACCCTATAACTCCCAAAATTATAATTAGCTAATAACTACAAAAAAACCCTAAGATCTAATAATCGATCGGTAGCCTCTTAACGAATTTAAGCTTCTTGTTGAATGTTGAAATTAATAAAATTGACGGATACCGAACTAAGTTTCTGCTTCATATGCATGACATCATCGATTCTCTCTCGCTCTCTCTCTCTCTCTCTCTCTCTCTCTCTCCTTATCAAACAGGTTCGATAATAGAAGGTTTTCTCCATGAGAGCCGACATAAGGTTCACATATTCGAGTTCTTAATTTGCAGAATTACTATTTAAAATTGCAAAATTGCCATTTTCTTCTTTTTCTAACGTAGAAATAGTCTTACGGTTATCAACCATGAATCATAAGGAGCAACATTCAGAATAAACAAACTAATTTACATGCCAGCAATCAAATTATGAGGAAAGATACACTGCCGAAAAAGTAGAAAGTCAATTAAAATTAAGGGAAGAAGAAGCATATCGATATGTTAATCTAAGATTTATTAGGATTTGAGGGCTATAATCAATTTGATTACTATTTTAAATTTTATTTATTTATTATTGTTACAATAATTTTTGGAGGCTATAAGAATAAAAAAGTAAAATAATGTAATTTTAATTATTATGTTTATTTGAGGGGCTATAGAGAGTAAATTAAGGGCAATGTTTAGAATTTGCCTTAATTGATTATTATGGACGAAAGTTTGTAAATAAGGTACCTTAGAAGCCTATACTCACTAATGCTATTAATAATCCTCGTGATTTCCTCATATTGGGTGGGCCTACAATCACAAGACTAGCATTCTTTAGAAGCCCAATATAATACAGATACCGAAACTGAAATAAGGTTGTAAACAGGCTCCCGTCCACAAAAGTGTGAATATCTTTTCTTTTTTGAGTGTTCCCGAATAGTGTGCATATTTTTTTTTTAAACACATGACTTTACCCATTATATAAATTTTTATTAATTTATCACCAATTACCTTACTTTTTTATTCTTAAAAGGTCCACATAAGAAATATTTTGCTTTCATATTACTTTTTTATTCTTAAAAGGTCCACATAAGAAATATTTTGCTTTCATATTTTTGTCCGACGTATCAATTCTAGGATATCTATCTATCTATATCTATATCTATATATATTATATAAACGAAAACGACTCTACTTAAAAAAAAGTTTTACGTGGTATTCTCCAAATCTCTCAATTCTTATTTATCTAAACTAGCGTATAACCCGTCGAAAATCGACGGGAAATTATATTTTTAAAAATCAATAAAATTATTAGATCGTAATATGTAATAAATTAATTAAAAAAATTACTTGTTAATTATTATTGTTCAATCATTTGATAATGCAATCTACTAAATTCGTTTAGAATTTATATGTACTTAAACATATCTTAAATTTAATGTTTGTTAAAGATTCTAATCTAACCTACCCTCATTTTTTTGATAATTTTCAAAGCTCTATTCTTCTCCAAATCGATGTGGGCAAAAAACATATTTGACTCTCAAAGATATTGTCCCAAGTTGACTTTGTATGAAAATTGAGATGAATCGGGTCTTTTTAATTGTAAATATTCTTTGTCCCCACATTCATTTAGAAAATAAATTAATTTTGAATATTGTTTATAAGAATGAAACCAATCATAAATACCCTACATTATAAGTTCAACATAAGATTAACAAAAAATAAAAATGTTGAACCACCACTTCGCAATAATCCCGTTTACCACACGGTTCCGACCCGAAACAGCCTGTTAACTAAGACATTGATTTAATAGAAAATAATAGTAAATATAGACTCAAATTTAATTTAAAAGTGACTGTAAACTCGTTTAAATTTATAAATTATATAAATAATCAAATATTATGATAAAATTTATCGCAATAAAAAGTCAAATACTTGTCACACAATATTTAATAAATAAGAATTCATATTATATATTGAATCGTCGGTTTGAAATCGGCATGTCTGCCCTTACAGTTCCAAGTCGGAATCCTCCCGTTATGTTGTACAGATGTAACTGATACGACCCCTATTATGTTGAACTGTCGTCGGTTTGGAATCGGCATGTCTGCTCTTACAGTTCCAAGTCGGATTCCTCCCTGTTATGTTGAAATATCGTAACTGGATCCTCCTTGTTATATTTACCTCTGCGGTTCCGATCAAAATCAACTCGTTGACCATGATTTTAATTTTTGTGCATAATAGAATATATGAATAATGCACGACATGTATAAAATAAGCAGTAGGTTATATAATAGGACTTAAAAACATATTAAATTTTTAATAAAAAATAAACTATTTATTTGACTAACCGAATAAATGGTGGGCTCCATTTTTATAGATAATTTTTAAAGCTCCATAATCGTTTGGGGGTTCCACTGACATTTATTATTGAATTAAGTGTTTAATTATTTCTTAGGTGAAATATTATTTAAGAAAAATTCCTTCACAATTGTGAATCGAATGGCGTAAAAAATTTATAAAATTTTGAATCAAATATTCGAATAATATGTTTATAATAAACTTAAAAAAATAAATAAACCGAATATTTGATTCAAATTAAATATCATTACGAATCGAATACGAATAAAAAAAATCCGAAGTTGATTCGAATACTGATTCGAATATGCGAATAATGCCACAAATTCGAATTTGGAACCATTTATTCGGCCAACTAAAAAATTGGCCAAATTAAATTAAATTATTATCAAACTATAAAAATTAGTTATTTATTCGGCCGATTGATAAATAAATGGGCCAAATAAAACTTGTGGTGCAAAAGATGAGAAAATACACATTGATTCTAGGTATTTATAGACTTTTCAATATATGATGTTTCATTGAATAATCGATGTGAGACAGAAGATTTTAGTAAATATTTTAAATTTATTATTTTATGTTTAAAATTTTTAAAAATTGAGAATTTAGATAAATAAGAATGGAGGATTAAGAAAGGTACCACATTGGAGTTTTCTCAAAGTAAGAATCATTTTTCTTTTAATGATATATAATATAATGATGATGATATAAGACCTCGATTAAGGAGAGGCCTCGAATCCGCATCGGTTTTAATAATATATAGATGATATATTTATATTTTTAATTCATTATTAACATAATGGATCTTGCCTTAAAAAAACATAAAATGAATTTTATATACACATCAATTTCCATCAAAGTAATGGCATTCAATAAGTTGGTACTTGGTATACAATAATAGATATTATATTATTTATTTATTGCTTATATTAATTTTTCTTTTTGACAAAATTTCTTATCATGCTATTAAAATACAATAATATTAAAATCTAGAGATTTCTTGCTTATATCATTATAATACTCTAAAACCATATTTAAAGATTTGTTGCCTTATATATAAATTACCGTATGATAGCTTGTTAATTAAATATATTATAATATGATTTATGAATTTATAAGCATAAAATGAGGATTTAAGATAAATAAGAGCATAAAATGAGGATTTAAGATAAATAAGAATACCTGATAGAGAGAGCGCCACGTAAGACCTCGAATTAAGGAAAGATCTCGAATCTGCATCGGTTTTAATAATATATAGATTCTCAAATTTTTTGAATTAAAAATTAATATTTATTATACCTATAGTCTATATTGTATATGATATGGAAACAAAATCTATTATATATGAAAAACCGTTAAATTAGAAAAATTATAAAGATTGACCAAATTACAAAAATAGAAAATGAATGACGTTATATACCCAATATATATTATATTTATATTATTATTATTATTATTATTATTATTATTATTATTATTATTATTATTATATATTTTGTATGATTTTGTCAGGTTGTCACTTTTCCAACGTTTTAGGTTTGTGTTTAGGTTTTTATTTTTATTTTATTTTTTTATTTGTAATATATATCACTAAGCAAAAAGGCGGTTTTGAGTATTATATATTTCCGGTGGCTTTGATTATTTTCCTACTTTGTATCTGTAATTCCCCTCTCTCTCTCTCTCTCTTCTTTTCTGCAAGTAAGATTTTCATTCTCTCCAATTATATCATATTCGTAATAATGGAAGAATTTTGTTCGTACGAACAAAGAGAAGCAGATTTATTATGTACTCGATAAGTACCAATATGCAATGGTGGATTGATACCATTTTCTATTAGTAAACGTGTCCATCCTTGATTTTTGGATAATTTCAAATAATAAATAGTTGCATATTTACCGATAGTAAATGATGCTTAAAACTATGCTAGGAATCGCTTATTTCCTAATTATGTATTGCTTATGAAGTATTATTTCAAAATTAAAGCATTGCTTATTTCCAATAGTAACTAGTGCTTACATATATAATAATCATTTTATAAAATATCAAGATTAAAGCAATAAATATATACTATTTAAGCATACAATATTTATTTCATTTAAGAATATTTTATTTCCAAATTTTAACAGTTATTATCTCTTTTTATTTGTTTTATTTATGCAATACGCTATGAGTAATAAAGCAACAAATAAGTAACATTTAAGCATTAAAAATCCTCTGAAATAAATATTTAATTTCCATTTTAACGTTTTAACTAACTTTCTAGTATTTATCATATTCATACCAATACACTATGAAAGCAACTAACAAATACAATTTAAGCATTAAATATTTCATAAATATCAGATGATATGTTTGTGTTATATTAACAATTAGTTAGTCCGATATATAATATTCATAACTACAAGGAACTATGAAACCAAAATTATCAGAAAAAAATGCATAAATATATAAACAACAATGCAAATTTTTCGTAAATATCGTTATTCCTTGTTTGTAGTCCTAATTAATCGTGAATCGTGATTAGATGTGGCAAGATTTAAACACTCGTAATATATTTACACTATAGCCCTAATGAATTGGTAGGCCCACTAAAGAAGGTAATTTATATTGATTCCTTATTTGTATCATCAGATCTTGACCTTACAATTATGCAAGATCAAGGGTCTATAAATGAGTACTAATTAACTCATAGGATATATATATATATATATATATATATATAAAGAGAGAGAGAGAGAGAGGGGTTAGTATAAAAACATTTCTTGGTGTGAGAACGTGAGAACATGTTTAAATTAATATGTAGTCATGCTTAAATTTATAGATTGTCATACTTAATAAGATTCATGTTTTTTATATAAATGTTAGTGCTTTATATAAGATCATGTTTGAATAGATATATATTCATGCTTCAAATAATTACAATCATAGATAATACAAATATAATGTTTATATAAAAAAATAAACATAGTTAAGCATGATAATATATTAATTTAAGTATAATTACAAAGTAATTTAAGCTTGTTCTCACGTTCTCACACTATAATTGGTTTTGATATAAATCAATCCCTATATATGGAGGGATCATATAAGAATCAATCTTAACCTAAGAAATAAGAATAAATCCCCTCCGTTAATCCCACAAAATGTATGGCTGAGATTAGATCAAATAAGTAATACTTAGTTCCGTATCTTTTTTTATAGAAGGGTAGTTTAGTAATTCTGAAATTCTTTTTCTTCAATCTTCAGCACACACATATGCTTCTTCTTCCAAAACCACCTCAGATTCACCATTGTTCTCTCACGATTCTTCATTGCGAATTTTTGTCGCGATTCTTCGATGCAATCTTCTGCACTCACCCTTTTTGTTCGTTGATTTTGTCTCCATTAATTTCGCAGGAATTGGATGATATCGTTAAATTTTTCTAACAGCCCTCTGATTTCGTCGATGGGATCTACCCAAATGAAAATGTTGAAAACGATTTGGGCACTGCGAATGTATGGGCTTCTCCTATTTACACGTTGGGGACATTGATTGGTGTCGATAATAACGTCGTTTCAAAGAATGGATGTCTAAGATGGCTCAATTTGCAGCCAAGAAATAACATTATTTTCCTCTGTTTTGGGTGTCGAGACAGAGGTACTGAGTTACGACTTGCTGGACAGATTTGTGACTCACTATAATGAGAGCTTGATATTAAAAAGTGTTGTCGTTTGAAGTGCCAATGATTGATTGGTTGAAGATGAATTAGGTTTTCATGGTGGAGAAGATGAAAGTGGTGTTATTTGTAGAGGCGGTAGAGAAACAAGATCGTGACAACGACAAAGTTGAAAATGAAAGTTTTGAAGCTAATGGACTCAAAGAGGCAGGAAAATATCAAGAGTCGGGAAATAGAATTGAAATTCACGGCAGCGGCAATAAAAATGAGCGGAATTGAGAGATAATGATAAGAATAGGCGATGGCTTAGTGGATATTGAAATGGTGCACCTGCAACGCGTCATTTATAGATCTCACAAACAACCTGAAAAAATAGTTGTAGAGAGAGGTGATAAGAAAGAATGAGATTGTTGTGTGAAGTTTTTCTAATGGTGAAAGAGATGACGGAGATATGGAGGCATGACACATGGATATTTGTGGAAGTCATTGATATTTGGTAGTTTGTTATCATTTTTTAAGGCCTAGTGTTTCGATTAAGGAATAATGAACTTGCCCTTTTTTTTTAGCATGAGGCATATCTACTTATTGTTTCTATAAAATATTGTTATTGTGATAAACCATTTTTCAGGGAAAAACATAATAAGTGTTGGTATTAACGTTTGAAAATATTAATTTGTAAAAGGTGGTAGTTGATTGTTGAAAAATAATCGATAGTGATGCATCACATAGAGTATTACGAGATGCATTAGAAAGCACTGAGAGATGCATCACGATGCATTACTAGATACGTCACAGATCATTATAAGATGTATTACAAAATGTTCATGATTTTTGCAGTAATTGTGTCTTTCGCATAATTAATTGCAATATCACTTGGCCTATAAGACATTTAAGTTATTGAAGTAATCCTTGCTCATAAAATATGGATGAATAAGGCAATATAATTAAAATTTAAATTATACAATTTGTCCATTCCTTCACATGATAACTAATTCAAAACATACATTTAAACATTTTTTTTTCTCATGTAACTTGTTCAACATGTAAATATAATGTGCTCTAACCAGTAACTATATGATAACCTCAACCAATAAAGAATTTATCTGCATTAATACTACGAACTTGATAACATTCTTTATAATTGAAATCTGCTCCTCTCAATGACTATATTAGTCTTGGCAATTTCTTCACGAGATTAGTCTTCTAGCTAGCAGGATCATCCATTAGCACACTTATGTGTTTTCTGATGATGATTTTTTTCTTGTTATCCATGGCATCTATCTTCTCTTTTTCCTTGTTACTCGTAATACATCACAATGACTTATTAGATGCACCACAATGACTACTCATATGCACCACAGTGAATAATTACATGCACCATAGACAAACACATGCCTTATCATGTCAGATACACCACAATGACTACTAGATACATCACAATGATTACCTAGATGCACCACAATTACTATTCACACACGTCTTAGATGCACTACAAACAAACACATGAAAATATGTCTTATCATGTCAGATCATCACAATGGCTATTAAATGCATACAATAATTACCTAGATGTACCACAATGACTAGTCAAATGCACCATAGTAACTAGTGAGATGCATCATACTACATTTTCATATGAATATTCAAATTTCTTTTTTAATTGACAAGCTCCATAATTGACAAATCAAAACTTCCAAGTGAATACTACCAAATAAAATTCTTTACAAGTATTTGTTCAAGGTTCAACAAAATTCAACAATTTTTATGAAAATTATTATGCAGAATCATAAATTTCAAACAACATTTACATATCAATACAATAACTGTTTCTCAACAATTGTAAAATCAACATGGCTATTCAAACTACATGCAATACCTAGATGCACCACAAGCCTACTCACATGCACAATATTCACCAGTCGTACGGACCCTTCAATTTCCCTCAAACAATCAAGTTAAATTACAGAAATATTAACTTTAAATAAATATCAATTCAGGTGCACCATACTTAATTTTGAGATGCACCGCACAGAATAATTATATGCACCACATTTCAATTTTGCATTAGAAAGCATTGAACTAAGCTTATAATGGTTTAAATCAATCTAAGGTGCATCACACTTATTTATGAGAGCCAACGCGGTTTGATGATATAAAAATTCCTAAATTCTCATGCATGCAAGTACATAATCACACTCCACAATCCACAATGGTCAGATGCATCACAATGACTTTCTAGATGCACCACAATGACGACTCAGATGCACTATAGTGGCTAGTCAGATGCACCACAGACAAACATATGAACGCATGTTGATTACGTGAGATGCATACCAATTGACTACCTAGATGCATCACAAAGACTACCAAATACACCACAGTGACTGGTCAAATACACCACACTGTATTTGTAGAATGAATTTAATTACAAATCACTACAATATAATTTTTGATTCCCCAATACCATACTAGCTTATACTTGTTCAAAACATGCATGTCATTCTGCTATTACCAACAGACGCCTTATAAAATCAACCAATCAACTATTTTTCCTTGTTAAAACTAGAATCTCGACAGTATTCTTTGTAGAAGTACTCAAGTACTCTACTTCTCTGCTCACTTTTGCCAAATATTTTACCAATATAACAGTAAGGGGATAGATATTGAATTTAACTGATTGGGAACATTTCAAAATTAGATAATATTTAATTCAAAGAAGATAAAAATGGTTAATTGTTCAATTTATTAATGTGCAGATTGGACAAAAGTCATCATACCAATAGAATTAAAAATAATTCACATTAAACACTTCAAAAGAAGACATACGAGATGCACGGGAGCCCTGATGCTACCCCCCTTTCTCTACCCCATAGTAGGCGATCTTATGGCACGTGGAAAAAGCACAAAGTTGCTAAAAAGTTAAAAAAAAATAAATAAAATATTTAGTGTCTAACCATGATTATCGAAATGTCCACGTGGCTATAAGTTCAGCAACCGTGCACTGTTTATCCATCAATAGGTCATTTAATGTTAAACAGTTGCTGCACATAATTAAATGAGATAAAATATAATTTTGAATCATGTTGTGTATTTATTTTATAAAATACCAAAAAGTTAAATTTCCCATTTAATGAATTTTTTTTTAAATTAAGTGTGCCGCGAATTGAATCTTGAGAACAAAAATTTAAATTGTAACGTAACTATGAGAAAAATATTGTAAGAAATTAAAGTCATAAAATTCATTTTATTCATTTTTATAAAATAGTCGCAAATGTAATGATTTGCTACTACTCATAGAGTGTGTGTAAACAAAAAAAAAGAGTATTTTTTTTTTCTTCTTTTCATTTATTGAAGGAAAAATTTGTTGGCGTTAGAAGCTAGTGATTTCCGGTGAAGAACTCCAGTGTTTATCTGCGCAGCGACAATGTCTGAACTTCATCTTCATCTTTACGATTAGTATTAATTATGTTTATGTGTTTGATTCGTTGTTGTGGAAGAAACTCCGTATGTTGATGTCTGTCCCGAGTTCACCTTGTTTTATTGTCACTATTTTGGTTAAATGTAGGGTTTTTTCCCACTACATTCCTTGGGCGTAATTAGATTGGGTTTATCGGCATGCATGTTAAGTTTATTGTAAATTATAGTTTATTTGATGTATTCAGTGCTTTTGATTGGACCGATTTTAAATATGTGGAGTACCGCAATGTGTGTGGTGATGTGGTTTCACCTCTTTTTTTTATTATTTTTTTTTTATCCATATTGATAAAGAGAGTAATATTATTGGAAATTTGCGTGAATTGTTAATTTTTGTAGAGATTGAACCCTCATCGATCATATGGTATGTTGGAATCAATTGACTTAGCACCCACCCCCACCCCCTCCCCCTCCCCACACCATTCTGTATTGAAAGTGAAAATTCATGCGTACGGGTTCTATTTTGATAGTTGCATTGTTATAGTAGAATAGTGTTTAATAAACCTTTTATTTTTTTTTCATAGTTGAGAAATCCATTTGGCCCCTGAAGTGTATCCAATTTGCATTTATTCCATAACATTCAGCGACTTTGACTAGTGTTGTGGTGCTCAAACTTTTTGTTATAGTTGAAGATTTAGTTGACTGTATGGAAATTACATTGAATTGTAGTTGTAGGCTTGATTTCATTTTTAATGTATAAATTATGATTCGTATGACTGAGCATAATAGTGTCTGGAACAGTTTTGTCAGAAATAACAATGTGGCCAAGAAATTTTTTTATCGAGTATGGTCTGAATTCCGAAAAAGGTAAAATTCAAATTACCTCATAAGATGGATGCACTTATTTAACATTTTTTTACTTTTTGCTTTTGTGTCCTTATTAACCTTGACAATGGTTGGCATCTCAACGGCTATTGCCTCTGCTTGTTCTGGTCTTGCTTATGCAGTGAAGCTAATCAAGTCTTCGCTCGATGATATGAATCTAGTTAAGTTTAGAGCCTCGTGCTTCGGCCAGCTTCTTGATGTACCTCAACTAGAGTTCACGGGATTATTATGTCATTTGATGTTGCTTCATATATGTGATGAGGATCGTGGTTCTGTTTGGTTTAAGATTAGGAATTAAGTGTTGGAGTTTGGTCCTCGTGAGTATTATCTCTATACTGGTCTGAAGTTTGGACCTCCTAAGATGCTTCCCCATAACTCGGACATCCACTCACGTGTTTTTTCTGGACAAAAAATTGTACATGTGAAAGACATTGAGGATGCGCTTAACGAAGCCAGCTTCAAGGATAAAGGCAGCGATAATACTCTTAAATTGTCTTTACTGTACTTTCTTTAAGGTGTCGTTTTCGGACACGACTTAGGTAGAAAATATGGTGTGAAGGTGGTGTATATGCATGCTGTAGATGATATAACGACCTTCAATTCATATCCTTGGGGGCTTCTTTCGTACAACAATCTAGTGTTGAAGCTGTTCTCTGCATTTGATACCCTATGCCAGCAAGCTTCTAGTCAACAAAGCATAAGATATGACGTGTATGGTTTCTCTCATGCGTTATTGTGTTGGGTTTATGAAAGCTTCCCGCATATTGCATCGTTCTGTGCTAAGAGTATTTCTGGTGAGCAATTTGTGCATCCTCGTTTGCACCGTCGTAGGTATTGGTCGAGAAAGTCGTGGAAGGAGTTTCAGAAGTTTTTCCTGCATGGTGAAGACAATCTACGATTCGCAAGATGCGCATGTTGTGGCTTCATTTTGGCAATACTGATATGATTTTGGTTTTTGATTGTTTTTGTAATTTTTTTTCTTTTTGTAATGTAGGTTAACATGACCCCCTCCAGTATCGAGCAGGCTGCACTTGCCCACGAGCAGCGGTATTTTCCAGTTATTGAGGAGAAAGATTCGAGCTCAGATGGTGCAACAGAATGTAGAGAAGGTAGTTCTGATAATGAGGGAGAAGTACCAAATGTGACACACGACGAGGTGAATGCACGTGCAAATGACAAGCAAAACACCAATCAAATGAATGGTGAAAGGAAGGATAACTGTGAAGTGTCATGTTCGGCTGCTTCCCATGGAGCTAATGGTCCACAACACAGGCCTGAAGTGAGCCACGACCTAATTCGATGCTTGTACATGTACATTAATTATTTGTATCTTTAGTTATTACATTTTTTGTGAGGCACTATTTATTTATCTATATGTGATCCATGATGCTTAACTGTTTTTCATTTATCAATTTTGTAGATCTTGGCTGAATACATGGAGTACATGATGAAAGCACATGGCATGGTTGAAGACGTAATTGCACGGCTGACCTACTATGGTGACTTGCTTGGACTGCAGGAGAATTGTGTGCATATCTCTGTGCGGGGGTGAAGTGTATGGTTCAAGCGGCAGAGAATTTTGCAGTTAAAGCACCCGTACACGGCTCCAAGACTGCAGTTGAAGGTGGTGACATTTACAATGTCGGCCCTCAGCTCCACCCCACCACTACTAAAAAGGAATCCAGCAAGCGGCCTTGACCCGTAGCTTCTCGTGTAAGGCAACGACGACACTACGCAGCAAGGCTTGGATTGTGCAGTAGCGACAAAGTTTCGATAACAGCAAAGGAGGCTGATGCATCAACATCGCAAATGGATGATGTTATTGATGGACAACGGCCGACGAAGCGGCGTGCCTCTAACATCAACGTATCACATGAGGATGATGCTGGTAAGGAGGTGGAACCATCATCGTCCCGTGACAATAAATGTGTTTCAGTGCCTGATACTCCACCCCGGTGATGTCGGTCTGGTAAGCAAGTAGAGGCGATTGGGTCTGTTATGCCGGCTGAAGAAGGTGGGAAAGAACCCGTGGCGGTTTCTGCAAGTCCTCGTGTGGATGTTGTTGATGTTTCGGATGGAGAGTGTTTAGATGATAATGATGGTGATGGAGTAGGGGCACGACTTGTGCGTAGGAGGCATACGTCTGAATTCAGTAACCGTCGGCACGACTTCCGATGGACTTGCAATGGTGTGACCATAGATGACAACAAGAAGTTTGAATTCCACGTTTGGCACGGCCTAGCCGTACGAAATTCAAAGTATGCAATTTCAACTAAATATTTTTTGCTGCTGCGCATAATTTTGTTTCTGTGGTAGGGTTGGTGTTTATTATTATTAATCCCTTGTCAACCTCATACCTAGTACTGGTATGTTGAAGTTTTCTTTATCGCAATTCCTGGTTATTGCAAAAGATTTATTCACTGTCATGTTAAGTGGCAGAGGCGGATTATCAGACACTGTAAGCTGGCTGGTTATTTTTTGATGATGTGATTCCCCAAATCGTTTGATATTATTGACGCCTGTGTTTTATTGGTAGCACTGTGACCTTGTACTGCATGCTCTGCTCCACAAGGCGCACCTGAACCCGACGCAATACAGAGACGACTGGACTGTTCTCGACTTTCCGGGATGGGTATGAGCTAATTAGTTTCATTCCACTTTATACTTCACATTTAAGTATGTTGTCTAACCTGTTTTTTGCTTTTTCTCCCAAGTCAAAGATGTGTTCTCCTCACATCGAGTCGAATGAAGGGTGTCTAAGAAACTATGTCTCAGGTGTGAACCCTCGCGAAAGAGGCGTTGCTTGGAAAGATGTGGACAAGGTCCTTGGAGTCGTCCACGTTCGTGTTAATCACTGGGTAGCATTTTCCATGAATTTGTTGGAACACATGTTCGTTGTCTACGACTCAATGTACTTTTCATAATGTGTGCCAATGTAATACCCCGGATGTTTAATCCGTCATTAAAATAAAAAGTTAATTAATAATTAAGGCTTTGCACGCCTAAGTTAAGGATTTTTGATTCTAAGATTTACGGTGAAATCCGTTTCTGAAAATAATTTCCAGAAGTCGGTCGAACAACTACTGTATTAGGGTTTTTCGCGTCCGGTAGATTTTTCGTCCGAAAACTCAGAATTAAAAACCGTCAGAATTTACATTCACTTTTTCTTCAATACGAGTTCACCGGAGAAAGTTAGTTTTTATGATTTTTCGGGCGAATTTTAGACTGTCTAATCCCGACTTTTTCTCGGATTTCGAAATACGAATTAGATTTTCCGAGTACGTGTGATTTATTTCCAATCTAATGGATGAATTAGATTTCGTCGATTTCGTAACTACCTAAGAAAGTATTCCTCGACTTTTTAATCGTCGTTTAAAGCCGGAAACGAGATATTTTTTGTCTAATAAATCCTCGCCAAACGGCCCTTAGCGACTCACCCCCCCTTTGTTAGATTTTTTTTTAACACTTTATGTATCTAATGGTGAGTCATCCACCTCTCTCTTCTCCCTACCATTACCGCCCCCAAGCTCTCTCTCTCTCTCTCTCATTTTTCTTCTATTCTCCTCCATTAAAGCTTCAACATCCAAGCTCTTCTCAAGCACACAAGTTCTCCATCCACCGATCAATTCCATTTCCGAGTTCGTATTCCGCAAGGTAAGAACATCTCCTACGTAATGAACCGAACAAAGTCTTGATTCCATCTTTTTCTTTTTTTTTCGAACCATTGGAGCATGTAGAAGCATGTTGATTTCTTGTTCGATTCATGTTCTAGTATGTTTAGAATTGAGTTCTACGGATCGAATCATGGAGAAAATCACTCCCCTTTATTTTTCATAATTACCGATTTTTATTTAGATTTTAGGGGTTTTCCGTAGTTCGATTTCTTTGATGTTTGATCGATAGATTAGTGTTCTACATGTTGTTAATTGACTATATGAATTAATTTAGGTTTTTCTAAAAATAAAAGTTGAAGGATAAGAGATGAAAAATGCATGATTTAGTGTAGTAAATGTTATGATATGCTCGATTGATTAATAGAAATGAGATATATGATGTATGAGGATGATTATATATTTAATTGAGATTTTTCTAAAAATAAATTGAAAAATGTAAGAGACGAAAACGCGTCGTTAAGTTGAAGCTCGATAATGTTTTGATAATATGGTTTGCATATTAGTGATGCTCGTTAGATAATGATCGTTGTTGTAAAATTTGAACGAAAATGGAGAACGTAAGATTTTTAGTAAGAGACGAACCATCGATGATAAGTCGAGCATGAATAATGTTTTAGGTTTGTGATTCGAACCTTTGATAATCTTAATAGTTAATGATCGTGACCGTAAAGTTTCAACGAATTCTAAGAAGTTTCGATTTTGAATAAGAGACGAAGAATCGAGTTTCAGAGCCGGTAGAAAAGTCGAATAAGGAAATCCCTTTTATTATTAATGATTGTTATTGATTGACGAAAAATATTGTAGTTAACGACTTTTCCATCCGAGAAACGAGACGTTATGAGATATAGTTAAGAATCGAGAAGTTGTTGAACGAAATAGAAATTGAAGTTTGTTTTGGTATAGTAAATGGTTAGTTGGAAATGACGAGGAAATGCTCGTCGTTTGTTAATCAAAAGTCGTGAATATGAACCCGTTTAAAGGATACTGTATGTAGACTGTCTAGGGATGAAAATTTCGTGAAAATAAAAGTGGAATAGTATTGATCGAACCTAGGGAATCGTGCGTCGAGATTTTTGTCAAGCATTAGGGTTTCGCGCGACTGTTTTGCGACGTTTCACAGAAACTGTCATAACTTTTAGCTCGCTTAACGAAATCGAGATCCGTAAATTGGAGAGTAAACTAGACACCCGTACCTTTCTTTTGGTATAAGATTTATCCCCTGTTTTCGTATGCTCTATTCTGTATGAACTTACTGAGTGTGCAGTGAGTATCCAAAGTCTAGTTTCCTAAGTTGAATCCTTTTCAACTTCGTTCCTTGTGAACTTTTAAGTCGTTCTAAGATATCGACACCCTTTTACCTACTAACCTAAGTGTCGAGCAGTGAGCTGAGTCAGTTTGTAGATGAGAATTGATCGAAGTCTCGTCTATTTGTTAATCAAAAGAAAGTAGTAAAGTGTAAACGCCTAAAAGACTAAAAACCGTTTCGATTTCCTGTTTCTTTTATCGATTGCGTTCAAGTTGCTTAAGTCTATTTATTTATGATAAAAGGAGGAAGTCAGCACCGAGGATAGGACGGAAGACCAGAGACGGAAGCTCGATTAGTAGTTCTGTAATCAGTCAGGTGGTCTTTTCTATATACAAACTAAAATGAGCGATGCTCGAAAATCTTTGTTTACAAGCTTTGATAATTGTGCTTTCAAATGTGATAATCAGAGCATGAAATGATTTGTTTTTATGTGAGTTCTCTTGTACCCTTCTGAGTTAGTCGACCTGCTATCCAGAATTATTAGTTAGCCGATCTGCTAACTAAAACGATCGGACTTTGAGTTAGCCGACCTGCTATCCAAAGTTAGTGTACACAGTAGCCATTGTGTATGGAACCCTGTTGAGGGGGTGGCCAGCCACGGTGATAATTATTGGGCAAGATTTGAACGTAACATATGAGAAAAATGCTTGCGCAAGCTACATTGTGAAAATGAGTAAGAAAATGTTTAGTAGACACGGGCATT
Source organism: Schizonepeta tenuifolia (assembly GCA_029490685.1). Classification (NCBI taxonomy): domain Eukaryota; kingdom Viridiplantae; phylum Streptophyta; class Magnoliopsida; order Lamiales; family Lamiaceae; genus Schizonepeta; species Schizonepeta tenuifolia. The sequence goes on from CM055958.1 coordinate 79,879,559, forward strand.
TATTGAAAAACCCCGGTGTGCTACAGAAATGAGATGCCTGATTTATCTATACTTATTATTATGTTTTCGGCAACGTGCCCACTAAGTGCTTTTGTACTTAGCCCTGCATATGTTTTATAAAATTTGCAGGTTGAGCGACGAGAGCGGCGGTGGTTGATGTCGAGTTATGAAGTCGTGACTAGAATAAGAACTTGTATTCAGATTTACGTTTTTTCCGCTGCCAAACTCCAATCTCTTTTTGAAGATAATGTATCTTTCTGTTGGGTTTAAACCCCGTACAATAACTCAGGTTCTTTTGAGAACCTTGACGAGTGATCCTTCGAGATCAACTCTTTCTTTTATTATAATGAAGTCTTGTTCACAGTAATTCATTTCTGTCATTATTGTCTGCTTGTTCTTTCATTCTTATTCATTCCCCCTTCTTCCCCGCTTCTTTAAATCCAACCCTAGTCGCACCCCGACTTTTGCCGTCCCTCGGGATTTGAGGTTGTGACAGAGTGGTATCAGAGCAGTCGGTTCTGCTTTGGTCGTAAGTTATTTCTTTTTTTTTCTAGTGATACCACAGAGTGTAGGGGTGTGCATCGGCCGGTCGGTTCGACCGGCCGACCCAAATTTCTCAAACCTAAAAACCGACCGAAAACATATTTTTTGCACCGGGGCCGGGCCGAAATTTTTTCGGCCGAATTTGGGCCTAACCGAAAATAGCCGGTCGGGTTCGGCCGGTTTTGTGTAAAACCGAAAAAAAAAACAGCAATATAACTCACTGTATTAATCCCAAAGTTCCTAGTCCAAACTCCAACATCAACAAGTCACATAACAACTAACAAGAATCAATCCCAAGAAATTACAAAATAACACAAACAAATAAGTCTTAATACAACATTCTCCAAAGTTCAAAGTTAAAAATGAAACAACATAACAAAATAACACAATCAAATAAGTCTTAGTACAACATCCTCCAAAGTTCAAAGTTCAAATGAAATAACATAAAATATAGCTTCAATCATTTATCTTCTAATCTCCATCAATTCTTTAGCTTTAAATCTCCATGGCATCAACATTAGCAATTATCTCTTCACCAATACCAAGACTTTTCAAAGCTACAAAACAAAAATATATATAAATGATCAAATCAATCACAAGTTAAAAATAAATAATGACATCAATCACAAGTTTAAAATACCTTCTTTCATGCTTTTGAATGCCCTCCAAATCCTCTTCAATTGAAATGGGTTGCTTTGACTTCCTTAGCCAATCTTGAGTACAAATGAGACTCTCAACAATTCTAGGAGTCATCGAGCTTCTAAAAGCATCAAGCACCCTACCCCCAGTGCTAAAAGCCGACTCGGATGCTACCGTAGAAATAGGGTACCGAAAGAAAATCACGAACTAGATGAGCTAGAATAGGCAACCTAGGTTCATTCACCTTCCACCAATTTAGTATGTCAAAGTTCTTTCCACTATCGGTCTTCTCACTTAAGTAGACATCCAAATCATTGGACACTACATCTTCACCAACCTTTTGTTGATTGTACTTGGCAATCAAAACATAAGGAGATGACGAAGAGGCCAAATCACGTGAAACATTTGGAGCTTGTGTTGCTTTTTCATCACTTGAAGAGGGCTCATGCAACAACTTGTAAGCCTCATACAATTCGTAGAGCTCAATTTTCACATTCTTTGCAATTGTTTCACCAAGTTCTTTTCCAAACACTTCAACAAGTATGAATTCTAGAACTCCAAACTTGTATCTAGGATCAACAACAACACAAAAGAAAATGATCTTGTTCATCTTATTTGGATCACCCCAATACTTATCAAATTTTTTCCTTCATCTTCACCCCCATTTCTCTCACTTCCATGTTTGAAGCTTTCACCCATTCTTTCAACAAACAACACATATTGCTAATTTCATGCAAGAAAACATTTGAAGTGACATACAAAGACCCGGAGAGTTCTATTAGTCAACTCAAAAAAAGTTTGCAACACCGTGTGCAACTTTTTTGCATTCTCCCAATCAAGACAATCAGGAACACCATTTGAAAGATCAACCTTATAAAAGGGATCTTTCGATTCATATAAATCAAAAGCCTTTTCAAACTTATTGCAGCATTCAACATCAAATAAATAGAATTCCATTTCGTAGCCACATCCAAACACAAAAGACTTTTGCTTTCAATATTCTCCTCTACACAACATTCTTTAAATCTAGCAATTCTAGAGGGAGAATGCCTAACATATCTAACCGCATCCCTTATCTTTTTAATTGAAATATCTAAATCTTTCATGCCATCTTGCACAACCAAATTAACAATATGAGCAACACACCTCATATGCAAATATCTACCTCCCACCACACAACAACCACGAGCAACCAATTTATTTTTCAAAGCAACAAGACATGTATCATTCGAAGAAGCATTATCAACTGTCACTGAAACCACCCTCTTAATTCTCCACTCACAAAATACCATCAATTTGCCTACCAATATTCTCACCCTTATGACTCTCATAGTACAAAAACTTATGATTTTCTTATGCAAGTTCCACTCCTCGTCAATCCAATGGGCAGTGATGCATATATAATTCATGTCTTTGCAATGAAGTCCAAGTGTCTGTAGTAATAGAGACACTTTGATCAGATTTTTTGAAAAAATCAATCAAGGACAACCTTTCTTTCTGAAACAACTTAAAAATATCACGTGAAATAGTCCATCGAGAGGGAATAGTGAACTTAGCTTGTAGTGCAGCAACAAATTCCCTAAACCCTTCACCCTCTACAATTGTAAAAGGTAATTCATCCTTGATTATACATTTCAACTAGCTTGATTCTACAAAGTTGTTGGTCAAATCTCCAACTAGTTAAACTACCAACTACAATAGACTCATCACCCCCTTCCTCAACTTGTATCGGTTTTAAAGACAATTGTGATTGTCTTAAATCCGAACAATTAGCTCTATCAGGATGGTTTTTGACATTTAAGCATATGAGAATTGAGGGAGCTCGTAACCATTAACGCCGGAGTCAGCATAGTAGGACTTCGGACAGTACTTGCATTGTGCCTTTTGCCTCCCATCTTCATCTTTAAACTTTGTGAAATGAGCCCACGCATTCGATGCAGACCTTCCACTCTTTTTTCTCTTTGAGGTTGCTGTGGTCCGAGTGGATTCCTTGGAGGGGGTGGTGGCATTTCCTTTTGCGTATTTGGATTGGTATCATTCGAAGTCGTAGAGAGATGTGGAATTTCTCCCTCCTTTTGATTTTCAGCCATTAATAACTGCAATTTTAGTGATTAATAATTAGAAAAACATGTTCAAAAATAGTCTCACATCTCTATTGCAAGATTCAATTAAGTAGGCCATCCATCATCATCATTAGAAAGGTGTAGCCAGGCATATAATTGCATGCAATGGTGCATCCATTAGGACACCAAATAGCTAAACAGAAAATGACGCCAAATACCAAAAAATTTCACCCTACTGTTTCGCATATATAAGAGCACAAAAGGCTGTTTTGTGTCAACTGATGGCAGTATAGAAGTAAAACACATCCTTAAGTTAATTAAGCTTATGGTTTATTATCATCAGATTAGCATATCGAAATATATTTTAAAACAATCAATTGCATCATCACACAAACTTAAAACAGAAAAAAAATGAGCACTCAACAAAATCATAATCCTAGTAACAAATCCTAGCAATATAGCAACTATTTCTCAAATAAATAGTTTACAGACTAAAACTTTGTTCGATGGAGGAGCACTGGAGCACGGCAGGACTGGCAGCGCCTTCGACGGAGGTGGAGTGGTGGCGGATGGAGAAGCACAGGCGGCGCCTTAAATGGAGGCGGAGTGGTGGCGGATGGAGAAGCCTGCGGCGCCTTGAACGTAGGCGGAGTGGTGGCGGATGGATGGAGAAGCGCTGCGGCGCCTTGAACGGAGGCGGAGTGGTGGCGGATGGAGAAGTTGCTGCGGCGCCTTGAACGGAGACGGAGTGGTGGCCGGGAGGAGTGACTGGTGACTGGTGAGAGAGTGAGAGACTAGAGAGAGTTTGAGCTTTGAGAGTTTGAGGTATTACCGGATAGCGGCGGGGAGAGAGATAGGGTTTTGTTTTCTTTATTTTGCACTTTAATTATATATATTTAATTATTTAAATATTAAGTGATCGGTCGGTTCGGTCCCCGACCGAACAAATTTTTGAAAACCGGGGACCGAACCGAAAACTGAAAATTGCCAATTTTCTAAACCGAGCCGTAAACCGACTACCATATAAACCGGGCCGAACCGGCCAAAACGCATCGGTTCGGCCGGTTTTTCGGTCCGGTTCGGCCCGTGCACACCCCTAACAGAGTGGTATCAGAGCAATCGTTTCTGCTCTGCATACGAATTTCTTCAGTAGTAAGATAGAGTATTTGTATATACTCTATACCCGAGTCTTCTTTCAAGTAAAGTTAAGTCGTAACACTAAGTATAAGAGTGTAGACGACAACTCAACTTTCCGCTACGTCGACTCAATCAAAGAAGAAAAGTAAGAAAAGAATTTCAGAAGTATGATTTCTTTTAAGAAGAAATTTTTGATTAAAGTATGCAAGAAATTGTGAATAAGTATGCAAGAAAATGCGAATAGAGTATGCAAGTATGATGAGAATGAGTATGCCAAGTATGATTTGATTTAAAGTATAAAAATTATTCTTTGTGAATTACATGAACTATGTGAAAGCATGGATGCTATTTTTGCAAAAGTATGTGAAATTATGTGAGTTGTAATTTCTTTTATTATTCAAGATGCTTGTTTGGCATGAGAATTTAGACGAATTCTAAGGCCTTCCCGATTCTTTGAGAACATAGACGTTCTAAGAGGCGTTGGTTCCAAATTTCCAAGAAACGATCGTATCAGAAAGGGCAGAATAAAGGGAATCAAAGAGATTAAACGAATGTCACCTGCGTAAAGTGACATGAACAACCGACTCGTTGGAGTCGACTTGTTTTTGAAATTGAAAGGCGTAAGAATTTCCTTTTAAGGAAATAAAATAAAGAATAACAAAAAGAATAAGAATAACTAAGTTGTTAAGTTAAAAGAATGAAAAGAAATCGTCAAGAAATTTTCTTCGAGAAGGAAATAAAGTAAGAAAGTGGAAGAATA